>JBBPBO010000004.1:73725292-73746059 GCA_037974295.1 Cicer cuneatum
AAAAAAAAAAAAAAAAACAAAATGAATTCATATTTTGTAATAGCAAAATGCTTTAAAAAGTGAAAGCCCAGGGATATAATACGAAGCCTAAACACAAGATTGTAGGCTTGCTACTTTTCATTGCAACTAGCAATATCTTTGATGTCAAAGTACCACATTAATTGGCAGGAGAAAAGGGGTGTATTGTAGATTTATAGTATGCAGCTCAAGGCAAGAAGAATTTTGCAAGCAAAAGGATGGTTGTACAAAGTCAAATCCCAGTGGTAGCATAATTGGGAAATTCAGTATTGATGACTTGAGAGAATTCCAGCAAGGAACGGTGAGTATACAAAAATGTGATTTTTTTATTGCACTCAATAAATAAGGGAGATTTCGGATATTAAAATCAGAGCCAATAACACCTAAACAATGTAAATGCAAACCATGACCTATTAATGCCACATGAAGGGAGCGAATGACATTAGAATATACAAATCCTAACAAGCAAAGCTTCCCGATCCCTCAAAAAGAAGTCATAATGTTTCACAGAATTATAACAATAAGGGGGGAAATATTTTGTAAACAATTCAAGAAGATTAATACCATTTCCTGAATAAAAATCACCAAGTATTGTTGGAAGGTTATATGAAGTATAAGAAATTCAAAGAAAACATTCAAAGAGAAATGCGAGAAACTCTTCTAAGAAAGTGATATTCTGATTAACTATTTACAGGTTGCAGATAATTATATTAATACTTACAGATTTTAAGCTGACACAAAGTGGTTATATTCTGTTACAACTATCTAACAGAGTCTGAAACAGTAACTAACCCAGAAGTGAAAGCTTAAGATGGTGCACCGTAGTACGGAGTCTTGCTATACAAAATAGACCACTATTGAATATAAGCAAAAAAATACCAAGTTTTTGTGGTCTAAATAAAAAAATATAAGCAAATAGCAACTAATTCAACTTATTTAATGATATCATTCCTAAAATACTCTTCAATTAATTATGGCATTCCTATGAAACAAGTTGCAATTAAGTGCATTCGGAAGAAATGAAGAATGCAATTAGTTTTTTTATTACATCAAGGAAAATAATTGAGATTAACCACTATTCTTAATTAGCGTATTTTTTCCAGAGTGCTGCTGTATCTTCATATATTGACAGACCTGGTGTTTTGTAAATTTATACTTAAGATGCATATATTATAACGCCAACATAGGGTGCATCATGCCACTGACCATGAAAACAAAACAGAACATTTGGATGCTATTTGATCACCAAAACTTTAGGTATTGCATCTTAGACAAAGGCATGCACATTAGTTTCTAACTTACAGTGACAGTTGGATCTAGTTGAGATGCAGAAGAGGGAGCAGAATTTGGCGCAGGCAAGCTACCAGATGCTGTATGGGGCATGCTATTAGATGCTAAAGAACCTCTTGAAAACTCATCCTTTACAGTGCCTTGATTGACACCACTACCATGTTCAGTTTGTGCAGCATTAACAGAAGGCAACCCATGCAATTTAGATAAATGATGCCTATGTTGCTGCTCAATAGAAAGGTCGTTAGGTTCCTTTTTGACATATGAAACAGATGAATTTTGTTCTGCTGATGGTTGCCAAGAATTTGAAGTTTGTTCTGAAGTTGTATTGTTTACCACAGTCGATACAGATCCACCTGGCATTCTCTTGGGATCATTGAAAGAACTATGCCGTTCTACGCCTAAATGATTTAGACCAGTGCTCTGATGTGGAATTTGCCTTATGTGTGAATCAGGAGGATGAGATTGTGATCTGAGAGATGTTGATGATCCAGTGGTTGTCCCAGAAAAAGGGCTATAACTACCACCACTGCTTCCATATGTCCCTGGGAAATGTATATGTTGTTGTTGCTGCTTATTAAGTCCTTGTATGTGAACTGAGGATCTATCAGTTTCTTGACTAACGGCATTAGAACTGGACGATGGTAATTGATTTGGTTGCACTACTCGAACATCCTGTTCCTGGGATTTTTTAGCACTAATGTCCATAGTTGAATAGGTCGGCTCACTCTTCACTTGTACAGCTGAAGAGGTATTATGAGAATGGTCTGTAGCAGCATTCATACTTCTCTGATGCAGCTGTGCTAATGCATGGGGATCATTAAATTTTGCTGCACTGGAAGTAACAGTTGGCATCCTTACAGGGTGCTGCTGTCCAGAAGAACCTGGGGTGCTTCTTGTCTACAAGGAAACGGATGGTTCTTAGCTAACCTTGAAAACAATATTCAACCAGATTGAGAAAAATCATCTTTCAAACTGCATAAACCATCTACTCTACCTGTTGTTGCACTTTTGTTAATGCTATTCTAAGCATCTGATCCCCCACAATGCCTTTCATAAGCCGTACAAAATGATCTTTGGGTATTTCATCTCTCTAGAGCAAATGACAACAAAATTGCCAAAACAAAAAAACTTAGTAATATGGCAAACCCTTGGACCACAAAGGTCAATAGTTTAGCACAGAAGAGAGGGAAAAAGGACATGATAGTGAAATTGGTGTAAGAAACCCACCTTCAATTTGTTAAATAAAGTTTGAAGTTGCATAGCTCTGTCTTTGGCAAGTTGGGGAATCAAGATAGGGAGCAACAGACCAAATGGCACCTGTTTACTACGATTGATTTGGCTACTAGGTTGTTCATTGACTGTGGCTTGTTGGTTACTCATCTGCTGCAGCTTTGCATACTGAGATTCACAGGTAGGATTATTTGTTTTGATTGCTTCATGGTTAAAGACGGGATCTTTTTCAGATTTCAGAACTACATTTGTTTGAGAACTTTGGTGGGAAACAGGCACAGATTGACCTTGGAGACATTCATCTTGAGATTGTTTATGTGATACAGGAAGATTACTTGCCTCCTGTGATGCAGCATTCTGTATCTGTTCCACAACAGGTCCTTGTTGCTTCAGCTCCATGTCAGATGAAGGTTGCTCTTGCTGTTGTGCAATTTTAGGCTCCTGATTTTGACAGTCGATTTGGTTGTCATGGACAGAAGTTGGCCACGTTGGTAATGATTGACTGAATGAATTATTGCTTCCTTCAGAGAAAAAAAAATGAAGCAATCATCGTAGCACTATGTCTGATTAAGAATTTATCAAGCAAACAGAAAAATAACATGACTCAACAGTGAATATAACTTACCTATACTCTGGGTATTCTGATTATATATTTATACTGGACTCTTAAATAATGATTAATCAGATATTAAAGTACAAATTTTTCTTTTAAAACAGTAAATGAGAATTACAAGAAAAATGTGACAAATAATAGCGCTGAGATTTAAGGAGAATGTTAGAAAGAAAACTAACTAAACAACAAGAGATAGCAAATCAAACTCCTGTCTGCTTCAATTAGCAAACATTAGTAAGATATTTTAGAAGATGATAAAACTGGAATCTTAACAAGAGAGTAAATAGTCAGCAAAAAGACAACAAATCAACCATGCAAATATTTTTTTGCAGAAAGAAGCAACTGCTGTGATTGATAAATTGATATTGAAATGGGAATTCGTTAAGCATTTTAAGCTGGGGACAGATATGTGAAACCCACATCTGCAGTATCTGTGCACTTAGTCGTTGAATGCAGTGTTGTAAATATCTTACAATTCATGCAAATATCTTGATGGAATCGGATTCAAACATAATCAATACAGATCAAATTGTGAATCTCTTTTGGACTTGAATCGCACCATGAATATCAATCCGCTCATTCTTTCAGTGGTAAATTTTAGTAATTAGAGTTGTTAAAAATATTAGTGGGAGTTGAACCCACAACACCTTATCTCTCAAACCCTTATGTTCCTCCCGACAAACCACCTTATCACTCCTTAATTTCACTCTATTTATTTCCTATGAATCCCGGTTCCCAAATAATCCCACAAAACAAATTCCACTGTGGGTGCAACTAAAAAATGGGTCGAGTAATGCAACCCAATTTCAAAAAGATCTCTGGGGTAAGGTTATTTTTTGCAATTTTTTCTTTAGATGAGCACATTATCAGCCAAAATAACAAAGAACCCTAGCACATGGATTTTTGGAAGTACCAATGTTACAAATAACCGAAGTCAAAAATAACAAAGAAACAACCCTAGCACACGACATTTTTGGTCCCCGCACCCTCTTACAACTAGGGTGTGCTATTTTATTCTTCCTGCCTACACAGTGCTTCCTGCCCATCCTTTTCCTCCCTTGTTATCTGTTTTTTGATCCTCCTTTGGGCACCTTTAGTTTTTCCCACCCCCTGTTTTTTACGATTTGAATCATGCATCATTTTGAAGTTCATAATGATATATTGGATTACGCTTTGTTTGCTTGTTCATTTGTTTTTCCTTAAAAGTGTCATATTTTTATTGACCATGTATCTTAAGATTTTATTCCCGATTCAGAAAATACACTTTTGATTAACAATTGAATCTCAAATCAATTGAGCAATAAGCTGGTAATGTTACTACAGTACCAAAGCTATTGGTTTTTTAATTATCTAATATAAAAATTGACATAAAAATACTCTTCTGACATTTTAATTTATGCTATCACTTTTAGTAAGATGTAATGGGTCTTCCGGTAAAGAGCATAGAAAGTAATCTTGCAGTCAGAACTAAGAGACGGGCTGTTATAGCATGCCAAGTATTTTATTTGTAAGGCTTTTGTATAGCCTCTGAGTAATCATTTTGTTATTGGTTTGATGTCCTCAATTCCACACCCGTGCATAGTTCTACCAATTTTAATGCAAAAAGGCAAAGAGGATGAAGTTAACTAATTCCAAGGAATGCATTGACCAATGTGCACATGATAACCGCAAATGCAATAACAACAAAGAAAGCAGAGGGAATACAATAAGGGAATCAGGAGATAGATCGTTGAAGGCAGGAGCTTAGATATATAATGTAAGTTGATGGATACCTGCATCCGAAACAGAAAGCTGAGAATTAGACACATCTCCTCCTATGTCTCTATTCAATGCAGCTTGGAACGCTTCCACATCTGCCCCTGAATGCATAGTTTCGTCCTGTGACATCAAAACACATTGATGGTACAAGTTAAGCCCCAATTCAAAAACAGCAGATGTTATCTAGAGAGTATACAGTAGGGAGGAGAAAACCTCATCATCCTCAAGAAGCTTCACTATAGATGGGTCCATAGCCACGCACCGTTATCTTCGTTGCTCTTTTAAACCAACCGCACTTCCGATATTTTCTTTACGCCATATTATAACTCATAAAGGATGCAACTGAACTTAAATGGTGCCATCAACATACGTATTAGGTTATAGGCCTCAATTTATTTCAGGATTATTTGTTCCACTAAAACATTTAGCTTGACAAGATTAATAGAATAGAATTCAATACATTACTCCGCAAAGATGAGGCAATCCACACAATCATATTAGGGTGGTGAATAAGGGTGCTTTAAAACCAAGCCATTGTTTTAGCCCAGAAAAGGCTATGTTACCATGGTTAAAAAAATTGTAAGCATTGTAAAGCCAACAAATAAAAAAACATAGTAGGGTGGTGAATACAAAGCCCCTACTCTACCCCCTGGCATCCAAAGACATATATAATTCCTGCAATGTATGTATTAAAGCACTACTCCATGACAGCAAACAATAATCACATCAGCAGTATGATTCTATAATGTCAAACCACACAGAAAAGCACAAAACACACAATGGATCCCAACATCAAGCCGCTGACTCATCCCTGTATTTCCATATTTGAAAGTGATTTGCTCCCAGCCACTAACTCACAATGGATCCGAAGACTTGATTTATAAACCATGGCATTATTAATATTATTACTACTACTATCATATTTTTTTTTGCTTCCCATAGGTTCCCTCCATTGGAGGTTACCCCATTTGAGGTATGTTGAGCACTAAATGCAGTACCTCTTCCAGCGGGAATTCAAACTCAGATTCACCACGTTGTGGCAATCTAGTCCCTTCCGCTAGATCCAGCCTCCTTGGTATTACTACTACTATTTTAAACAAATTTCTTATTTATATGAATCTTTTTGTTCTATGAATCTTTTTGTTCTTGATTATTAATGTTTATATAATATGACAATAATTAACGGTTCAATTAGTGAAATTAAATGTTTCCGGTGAGTTGTTATGCAGAATAATGCTCCTCAGAGTTACTCTGAAGCAATTTGATCCCTATTCTTTGCTTAAACCTAACATTAACATATATAAATCACTTCCTCCATCTACCACTATTTCTTTGGCGAAAATATTTTCCCCCACAATCATCATTTTCTGTCAACATCATGCTCTCCAACTACTCTGACATGTATTGCGGTGTCTTTTTGTGTTTCCTAACAAAGGGGAAGAGGATATGTCGACAAAGAAGGTGCCGGGAAACTTACTCGCGGCGGTTTGTCGATAGAGTTGATCCAATCGCAAATGAACAGTCGAGAGAGAGAAAGCGGGGAGAGGAGCACAATTGTGGCGTTGATTCACTCGTGCGGTGGCCGCAGCGGTGGTGAAAACCCTTACAGCGGCGACGCGATGTCGGTTTGTATAGAGACAATTGAGAGATTGCTATGATGTGGAGGTCGAATTGACTACGCAAAAACAAAGAGAAGGAGGGATAAATGGGTATTGGGATTTAGTATAAATAGCGAGATTTACCCCCAAAAAATAAAATAATTGATCTCTACCATCGGAAAGCTGCAGTAAACAAAACACAAAATTTCAATAACCCCAATTACTCCATTACATTTAACCCTTTCTTGAACAATTATCGTGGATTTTAGTCACATGAAGGAGGAATAAGAGACGGCCAATGTGCAGACAGCAATATCCCCAATATTCCCAAATACCCTAAATAACCAAACCCTAACAATGAAGTTTTTTCCATTAACACAAATTCAAACTTAATATACTCTCATTAAAGAAATAAGTGTGTGTTTACATTAAACTCTCATCAGAATTGAAAAATTATTACAATAAATTTAACTAGTGTGGGTTTACCTTTTTAAAAGATCAACAATGGATGAAAGGAGGGGTGAGAAGTTTGGAGTCGGAGGGAGAAGAAACTGGAAGGTGGCAGGAGCGGCGCTCAACGGCGGTTGACGGAGGATGGGTGACGAACGACGCGACTGAAGGAGGTTCGGAGGAGAACGGATCCGGATTGTCTGTCTTTAAGGCGGGATAAGCACCCTGCCTTTCAACCGATCTTGTCCGTATGATTAATCGGATGCACCAAATTCAGCCACGTGTCTAACTTTTATTATTATTTTAAAAAATATTGTAACACATGTGAGGGAGGGATTTTAATCAAGGGAAGAGAGATTTTTTATCAAGTGGAGGAGGTAATGGAAGTAGACATATGTTTAGTTTAAAATAGAGGAATGAATAAGTGATATTTTTAATAGTTTTGTGTTTGATTTAAGTAGAGAAGATAAACTTTAATGATATTTTAATTATACAAAGTTTCTTAAAAATTGAATCAAATATAAAATTTTAAAATATTACATATATGTCTTTCATCTACCTCTAATTAAACACACTTTAAATCAAAAAACATGTAATACAACTTTTTATTTCTTTAGTGATATCTAACCAGTTAATTATTGTCGTCGTGCTGGCCATCGACATCCTCACTCGGCCAGCGGCCGTTCACACTCGATCTGGCATAGTTCTCAAACTATTTTTGAGTTGGTTGAGACTATTGTCAACCATAACCACACCCATTGAGTTGTCCATCTTTTCCTCAAATATTCATATGAAGTTAATCAATAGATTAACCTCACATATTTGCACCATCCGATGTTAACCTATTGCTTTTATGGAGACACGATCCGAGCAGTTATTACAATACGAGATTATTCTTGGTTTAGTGAAAAAAAAATATTATTTGAATACAACAATTAATTAAAAAGATTTATATTTGGATTAATTGAAAATATATATAAAAAGAACAATTAATTAAAAAGATATATATATGGATTAATTGAAAATATATATAAAAAGAAATATTAGTCGTTAACATTTAATTCTTACTTGAGATTAGCAGTTAGAAATTAATGATATAATCATTAAGGTCCGTTTGGTTTTAAAATATGAGAGGTGGAAAATTTTAATGGAAGGGAATATAAAGAAAATTGAGATATATTTAGTTCAATAGAAAGAAAAAGAAATTTGTAATGATTTTGTATTTAATTTAAAAAATATATACTTTTAATAAATTTTATGTTCTGTTGGATTACCCATTTTCTTCCTTCCCAAAATAGAGAAATAATAAATATTATCTCATTTCTTATTCTCTTTTAAAGATTAAAGTAAATAAAAAAATTTAAAAATATTATTTCATCTTCCCCTCCTCGACCTAACTTCAACCAAAGCATACATGTAGAGTTGAGTATTTTCTATTCATATGAGGTTATTTTTTATTCGCATATGAGGTAAATCTTTTGTTTATAAAGAGACGCAATCCATCAATTTTTACGATATGAAACTATTTTTGGTCCAATGAAAAAAATATTTTTGATTTTTTATTTGAATTCAACAATTAATTAAAAATATTTAGAGAAGAATGAATTGAAAAAAAAAGGTATTCACGTTAAAAAAAAAAACATTCGATGAACATACTCATTTTGATGGTTTTAATTTATTTTTCATAGAAGAGGTTGATAAAGAAAATTATATAATATATTTATTTTCAATTTGATGATATAAATGACGACGGTAAGAGTTGATTAAGGAAGCAGACATTTTTATTTTTAATTTGATGAAGACGACGAAGAACACGACAAATACGATGAACAATAAACCTTAAATATTAATTTGAAATTTTGTAGATTCAATACTTATGATTATGGTGAATTGTTTTGTAATATTTTTATCTTATATTTTTTTAATTTCATTTTACATTGATTTCTTTTATTAAGTATCAAAACTGCATTTTAGCAATTATGTTTTACAGCTTAATTGTTATTCCTTTGCCTGGAGTTCTGTTGGTTCATTTTTGTTGCAGATCCTATCATTGAAACAACAACTTAAATGGCTAATATGGAAAAAACATTAAAGGATCGATATGGAAAGAAAAACACTTTAAAGACCAAACTAAGAGGAAACAAAACTTAAATGACCAATAAATGATCAATTTACTAATTTGGAGTTGTTACCTCGTAAATACTAAGGTTATGTTAGCGTCTAATAATCATCTGAATTTCTTTTTAACAAAAAAAATGACTATGACATACACATTTTGATACTTAAAGAACGTATTTAGGAAAATAATTAATGGAACAATTTGTGAAATGAAACAAATTTAAAAAATTGCAATAATAATTTTGCCTATATAACATTATAGTTTGGAGCCATGAGGTGATTTTTTTAAAGAGAATGTGTTAGAATGAAAGAAGAAAAGAAAGGTAGACTCCAGTTGAAGATGATGATGTGTGTGTGTGTGTATATATATATATATATATATATATATATATATATATATATATATATATATATATATATGTATATATATAAAGATTTCTCATTGAACTTAGGTGCTTTTTTGCTTTGTATTTGGCCTAGATAGTTTTTATTTAAGGATTTAATATGGATATTTTGGCTAATTTTGTATTAGTAGATTTCGTTAGGCTTAGTTTTCAAAACTTAGTTAATTTTTGAATTTAACTTTCATTTGACCTCGAGTTAAAAAATTCCTGCTTGACCATTTGCATTGTGAAGGCCATATATTGGAGTACAGATATCCAAGTTGAATTATTTTAGTGGTCATGAAAAATTAAGAGATAGAACTACATCTATTGAAGGAAAAATAATAATCAATTTTGGCTAAATTCAATGTAAAATTAGGCCTTCAATTTATGGTGGAGTTGCTCTTACCATCTCATGACATTCTCTCACTTAATAAGGCTTATTTCATTCATTTTAAATCCAATTAAAGTTTGTAATATCTCTTTAGAAAAATATTTCAAATAGCTTTAAGTGTAGAATAAACAGAGTTGGAGTTACACAAAATTGTTGGCCTATAAATCTAAGATACAACAACAAAAATGGGAACTTTGTGAAATAGTTTTTGAGAGTTTTAAATATTTGAGAGTTCTATCCCACTTCTTTATTTTCTATTTTCTTATAATTTTATTTTTTACTAGTAGATGGTTTTTGCTTAAATTTTATTCATTGGTGATTAGAGATATGTCAAGTTTATGGGGCCAATAAATCTGTACCCCAACTCACATATTGAGTGGTAAGACTTCAAATTTAGAGCCCCATCATCTACATAAGCCCCTGACATAGAAAGCACCAATATCTTAAATTGGTCCACATATCTCCAAAAAAAATTCCAAAAAATGTTTTCAGAAACATTTTTTTTGTTCAGAATTTCATTTTGAAAATAATTTTTTAAACAAAAATATTTTCTTATAGAAAAAATAATTTAATTTGAGAATTTTTTTTTCTGAAAAAATAATTTGTTTTTTAAAAAATGGTCCATGAATCTTCATACTTATACCTACAAAAAATAATGACATAACAATATGGTTTAAAAAAAGTTATTTTAATAAGAACTCGTAATTAAAATGAAATATATGGTATGATTTTATAATTGAATTAAAGTTCGAAACTGATAATGTTTAATCTAAAATATAAATGTGAATAAGTACCTAATAGTAATTTATGTTAATTAAAATTGTGTTGAAATCAATATTACTTTTAAATTGATATTATGATTTTAGTTTTCCTCTCTTTTTTCTTAAGTCTTCACTCTTCACCTCGCTTCTCCTCTTAAGTTTAATTCGGGAGTTCAGCAACGAGGGTTTTAAAAGAGGAAAGTAGAAGAAAAAAGAAAGAATTTTTTTATTTTTTTTAAGATAATGTTTTTATAAAGTTTGATAAATGAATTTTTATAATTAATGTATTTTTAATATTAAGAATATTATAACAACATGTATTATATTTGAAGAATTTATTAAAGTCATCTAAAACTCTACAAAATCCTCCATCAATGCCATTTTTGAGGTATCTATAATTAAATAATTTTGTATTATGAAAAAAAAAGAAGAAAAAAACACCCAAAGTCCTCCTCTTTTAAAACCCTTCACTTTTATTGCTTAATCCTTAATTTTTTTTCACTAATTTTTCTCTTTCTAAACTCTCAAACACACCCTTAAACTCCTAAACATAGAATCTCTTAACTATTTAATCAAATATTCATAATTTGACATATGTAAAAATATGTTGAGAGAAGATAAGTTCTAAATAGTTTTTGGTTACTTCACCATTGTATTTGAGAATACATTGATTTTTTTAAAATAAATAAATAAATAACACGGTTTAGTAAATTTAATACGAGTCAAACACATTGTCGTAGATAAACAACATTTGACTTATCTAAAGTGAACAACTCATTTTAGAGAATAAAGTGAATAATGCTAATAATTAAATATTATATAAATATATATGATTTTATGCACATGTATAACCAATGACGAGTGGTTATAATATCAACCACTCATCAACTCACTTCACTAACTTATCATTTTAGAAGAGTCAAATCCAGTTGAGCGCATATTCTATCATTTACCAATCAAAAAGTGATTTTTTCTTATCAAATTTAAAGTTGACTATTTGACAATCATTAGTAGTAATAGGTGTACACCCAGGTTGAAGATGGTCCATAGTGAAAAAAATTTAGATCATAAATAAAATTATTTTTAAATATTTGCTTGAAGTGTCAAATCGGTGTAGAGTTAAGTTAAATTGTTTTTTTTTTACCAAACATAATACTTGAATCGATCAATTTTTTTGAGTTAAATTGAACTTTTAACTCATTATTTTTACATTAAACTTGAAGTAAACCAATATGATTATGAGTCGGTTGAGTTGAGTTGGGTTCATAGATGATAAATTTTATTTTATTAAAAAAAATATAATTAAATTTTTTAAAATAATAAAACTATATTACAACATACAATTAAATACTTAAAATATATTTACAAACACAACACAACACTTAAATCAATTAAATTACTATCAGATTTTCAAATATAATTGAACAACTAAATTTTAACTATACAACAATAGTAAATTATTCAATAAAAATATATAGGTCACATTAATGGATTGAATTTGTATATTCAAAATGTTACCTCTGTCATCCGAAATAAATATCATTAAATTTAAATGAATTCATTTGTGTTAGACACAACCTTAAATAAATTGAGTCAAAATACAAATTGAGATTATTAAACCTTAAATAAATTGAGTTAAAATACAAATTGAGATTATTAAAGTGACCCAAATTTATTCTTACTCTTAAACACTCTCCTAAATGGATGTACATCAAGTATAAAATAAAATGTATACCAAAAATTACTCTTCGACTCGAACTCTTTGGAGATTACAGTGTAAATAATGGACTCGTACACGGTTTTATACAAAAGTATCAACCAAAATTTTGCAATACATGTATACGGCAAATATTGGCAAGAAAATTCAATTATTATTACTCCCATATCACACACACCTGTGAAAGGAAGTTTCCATTTGTTTATGTTCATGCATCCCACATGTATATCGTATCAAATCAAACCCGAATTTAGGCTTCCAGCATTCCAAGCCTCAGGACTATTCAATGACGCGTCGATCGCAAGACTAGATGGACACAATGTGAATGCAATAAAACAAACAATATATTTATAAACATATTAAATCTCAGAATGTCGTTATCATCACAGCATGTAGAAAAGCCAAAGACAATTCATCGTTCTTATCCGCACATCAACCGCGACACATCCTCTCTGTTTCACCCATGTCATCCACTCAGGCCCCAGCTACCAAGTTCAATTGTTAAACCACTACTCGCATTCTTAATCGTTACGATACAAAAAATAAAAAATAAAATATTTTAATTGCAGCTACTAATGTCCATTATTGTGCCAACTGTAAAAACCGTCACACATTTAAACATAAAGAACACACATGGCTTTAACTGAACCTAACAAGTTATTGCGGCACCGATCACGCGGTTGTGCTCTTTAACCATGACGATCACGCGGTGTATTCTTAATTTATGATAGATATCGATTTATCAAATTTGTTCACAACACATCATCAATCAATCAATCATATACGAACAAATTTAAATTAGATAGATTTCCACAAATTAAATAAAAATAAGTAATGAATTGAATTGAATTGAATTGCCACTTCTAAGATCCAACTTGTATATACAGAACAAATTGATCCCAAATAATAATCTAAAATTAAAAATAAATAACTAAGCACTAAGCACTAATTATAAACATGGATCTGTATATAATATATATTGATCAGTATTGAGGGATTTCGATCTCTGCCATATTGAAAAGACACGGCTTCTTCGCTACAGGTAGAGGGCTGGAAACCTCATCATCCACGATAAACTTCTTTGAAAAGTCCGGAAAAGCCGGGACGTTAAGATCGAAGTCACGGTGGTGGCTATGAGACGATCCAACTCCTTCAGAAGCAGTTACAGCGCTGTTTCCACCACCGGCACCGCCTTCGTAGTGGCAACGCTTGTGACCTCCCAAAGCCTGTCCTGTAGGGAAGGATTTATGACAGATGGAGCATTCGTGAGTCTTGATCTTACCTCCACCGTTGGATGCGGAGCTTGTCGTCACGGCGGATGAGGCGGTGGATTGATCTTCGGCGTTGGTAATAACGGCGAGTTTCCTGTGGCTGGCTTTGTGTCCGCCAAGTGCTTGGTAAGATGAAAAAGCTTTGTTGCAAACAGAGCATTTATGACTGAGCTTAGCGGCTGTGGTTACCGGAGGCGATAGAATAGGTGATTTGGCGGTGGAGATAGTTTCTTTGCCACCACGAGCGAGCATGATGAGACAGAGAGCGAGGTACTCTTCTTCTTCAGTGTAGGAAGATTGGTGATTGTGGTTATCCATACGAGAACGCTTTGAACGTTTACGTTTGGTCCACGGTGTATCGATGTAACTGTGATTAGGTTGTTCAATTTCAAAGGGAGTGAATGAATGAGTAACGGTGGTGGTTGATTTTAGGGATTCCAAAGCCATATGGTGTGATTTTGATCGGTGCAATCAAGAATAGTTTGGTAACGTTACGTAACTTGTTGAATTGAAAGTAAAAACAAAAATAGTTTGTTTTGAGAGAGAGGTGTGATAGTGAAGATTGGGTGTTGTGTGATGGGTTTATATATAAATAGTGAGGTGAGAATTCGAGAGGAAGTTGCTTGACAAGTGCTGAGAAAGTAAGCGCAGTGTCATATTATACTATACTATACTATTTTAAGTGTGATTGTATACTTGTTGTAATAGAAATTTGGGTAAATTAATACACGTGGAAAATACTGGAACAAGTGTTTTACTCGTCGGAATTGTTTTCTTCGTGGCCTAGTGGACCTTGAGTTCAGTCAAATAAGGTGTTGTTGTACCAAATGTGCCTCATTAATTTTTTATTTTTTTATTTGGTTATAGCGAGTAAAAGTTAGAGATAGACTTAGGTTGGGATTAGAATGTTACGTAGGAGGTGTTAAACAAATTTGACACTTATCATAGAATAGTTACACGTGATAAAAAACTAGAAAGTAGGATAAGGATTTATATACAAAAGGGAAATATTATGATTTGAAATAAAAATATATCAAAATAGTGATAAGATAAATATGAGAGATTAATAATGTGATAAAATAATATGTTAAATAACTAATAAAAAATACTATTATTGTGTGTAGAATAAAATATTTGATAACAAGATAATAATAAACTATTTTTTATAGAAAGCACATAATAACAAACTAAATAATATATATTTGAGAAAGACCAAATAATTAATGATGTTACGGGTATCAT
Source organism: Cicer cuneatum (assembly GCA_037974295.1). Taxonomy (NCBI): domain Eukaryota; kingdom Viridiplantae; phylum Streptophyta; class Magnoliopsida; order Fabales; family Fabaceae; genus Cicer; species Cicer cuneatum. The sequence continues at coordinate 73,740,139 of JBBPBO010000004.1, forward strand.
TTTCATTTAAATAGAGAAAGATATATACCTTTAATACTAGTCAAAAGAAAAAGTTACTTTAATATTGTGAATAAATTTAAATTCGAAATACTTTTATATTTTAATATCAATTTTAGTTTTTATTCTAAATATTTTAGTTTTACTAAATTTTTACGTAAAATGATTATATAAATGGAAAAGTGACTCTTTAGATAAAGATTATATACAATTTTTAAAAATTAATATATTTCATTTTATATTTATTTCTATTATTTTTTTAGGCAATATTTATATTAATTTATACTTTTTTAAGTCACTATTTCTTATTATATTTTGTCGGTTCTAACCTAAAGTCGAGATAGAAATTAATTAAAGAATCAAGTGACATAATTATGTTACCATATATAGTATTTATTGACTTGTAAAACATTAAATTAAAAGAGCAAATAAGACCAACTGTATAGTGTTATATATATATAAGAAATATTTTTTAATAATAAAAAATAAATTAATTTTACTTTATATTAATGTTTTAAAAAAGTTTTTTTTTTATCTATGCATTATACATTTAGTTTTGTGAGTTGTGAGGATTGGAAAATAACTCAAATTAAGATGGGGTATGAATAGATTATGCTATTGCTGTTATGATACCAACTAGAATAGAAGTGGCCGGTACACATAAAGGAAGTACTAGAGAAGACTTACTCCACGGTTCCAAAGTCAAAATCAGCGAAAAAGTAAAAATAAGGACTTTCTCTCTATCATAGCTTTGAGATTTAACTTAATGAGAGAATTTGGTCCGAAACTGTGTTTGTCCACAGCCGCCAGTAGTCAATTATAAACTGAGCCACCAACGACTTTTCTTAGTCAAACCGACTTTTATTATATATTTATATCAAGTATCTATATGAGTGTTTTGCAACTTGGAAAGTGAGTGTTGCATCATCTATATCGTTCGGGTATGCAATATGCACACCAAATTGCATTTCAACTTACAAAATCAAAATATTAAAAATTCAAAACAAATTAGGACCCTGCCTATGTCATATTCTTTAATTTGGGGTGAGAGAGGAGAAGAGGATACTCGGCCAGATTAGATGAGATATTTTTCCTATAACTAAACAAGAATCGGCAGCAATGGCAGATGGTTATATGATATTTCTTTCCATGTTGAGATCCATCCTAGAGTGCAACAAACATAAACAAATCAATATCACTTCACACAAGATGTTTGGTTCTTTCATATTTTGGTTGGGAGTTTAATCTATAGTCGGTGCATGTGAAAAAAATTAAGATGGAGATGTCAACTTTTCATATTGTTTTAATTTTTTTTTTAAATTTTTATATTTTTTAAAAATAATTTTTACGAAAATTTATATAAAAATAATATAAATTAATTCGAATTTATTTATTTTTGATTAAAAAAAGCAATTTTAATATTCAATAATTTATATATTTATTATTAGAGATTTTTTAATGATTTTTGAGAATAGTTTCTCAACATAGTTTTTCATTTTAATTTATTTTTAAATTTTTATTATCTAAAAAAGTTACAACAAAGAGATGACATATTTAAATAATATTTTAAGATAATTTATTTTAAACTAATTTTTTATTTGACACTTTATTTTTAATATTATTTTTTAAAAAGTTGTAAATAAAATAAATAAAAGTTTAATTTTCATGTATCGTAATATAAAAATTTACACAATTAACAAATCATAATCAATCATATGAGTGACTTTATAAAATCATAGTCAAACATTATTAATAATTCAACGGTTGTGATTGATTGATAATGTAAAAACTTTTTACGCTAACGATATATTTATATTAAATTTAATAAATAATACTATTAAAATCATTTTTTTTATTAAAAAAAAAAACCGTAACAAATGGCCATAATATCAATTATATATTTTGAGCGATTAGCTTATGCATATACCTTTGGTTTACATACCAAAAAAGATAAAAACAAATCAATTGAGATAAGTTGTTGAATGTTTAGAATGTATTGAACCAAAAAGATTAAAACAAATTAATTGAGAAAAATTATTGAATATTTATAATTTGATTGAAGGAAAATTTTGATTACAATAATAATAATAATAATAATAATAATAATAATAATAATAATAATAATAATAATATGATATACACTTTATATATTTTGATTCTAACTAAGTAAACAAATTACAATTAACTTACAACTAATTAATAGTAGCTAACGTGTAACTACTATAACTATCTTCTACCATATCTAAGTGTCTTTGTAAATTAGAAGTACCAACTAACATTTTCTAACTACAATTGAGCAATGCATGTTTAAGATGAACAAAATATATATTTTTTCAACATTCAATATTAATATTAATAAGTAGTATTATTAGTATTTTGTTGTACATGGAGATTAGACATGTGACATCTTTATCACTCCAATCTATAACTTTTTTATTTCATTCATCGAATCAATCTTATATTTTTATTATAAAAAATATAATTAATACAAGTGATTACTGATAAAAATTATAAGAAAAAATATAAATTGTAATGATCATATTTATTTAACATTTTTTGTGAGAAATGTTAGCATCAGTTTCTAGCACACTATTTTTTATTGATTGAAATTCATAGCCAAATTTCGTAGATTTCGTTTAAATTTGACATATTTCATGTGAATTTCAATAAATAAAAAAGAGTGTATTAAAAAATGTGTGTTAAAAAATGTGCTACTAATTTTATTTATTTTTATATAAAAATAATTCATATTTCAACATTACTCACATTTTGACGAAAATTCAATTTAGATATGTTTCCATATTTAGCTAAAAATATATCTTATATCACTCATGGAATATAAAAGATATGACTAGTTGTGATTTAAGAGGTTGCTAGTTTAATTTCAATAAAGACTAGAGTAAATTTTAAAATATGTATTATTATTGTCATTATATATGGCTTTTTTTTATATATAAAAAAGTTTTTTTATAGTGATTACATTGTTGGTTATATAATAAAAATACTATTAATACCCGTCACACAAGCCAATAATTAAACATGAAAATCAAAGATCACAATATAAACAAAATACCAAAGTTATTCTCAAACTAATTCTCAAATTTTTGTTTGATTAATTATTTAATTAAATAATTATAGATTGACAACAATTAATTATTATTAAATATGATAAAAAAAATACTTTTAGTACTTGTCACACATGCCAATGATAAACCATGAAAAGTTACATGGAAATGAAAGCTCCCAATACAAACAAAATACAAAGTCACTGCACTCAAACTAACTCTAGATATTTTATTGCATTAATTATTTAATTAATTAATTATAGATGGGTAATAATTAATTATTGAAAATTAGTATTAAATATAAATTATGATATACTGTTATTAAATACTAACTAACCGATTGATACATATATATGTGTTCAATTATATTTTTTAATAAACTGTGATAGGTTAGACTATTCTATTAAGTTAAATGAGAAATATTTGACCTCAAACATTTAATTATTTAATTATTGTTCTATCATACGGTTAACATGACGCTAAATATACTAGATGACAATAAGATTAAATCGTTTAACTATTTAATTATTGTTCTATTAGACGTTTAACATGATGCTAAAAACACTAAATGACAATGAGATTATTCATCCTTAGTCAACCACTCTCAATTATTCTTATTAATGTATATGTTATAATTTTGTAACTCTATGATATTAAAATTCCATCATGTTTATCGTAACAGTCTTTTTCTTTTTTCTTTGTACAATTCAATGTAAGACTTAGATAAATAATCATTTGACGGTTCCTTTTTCTAAAATCTCACATTTATTCTTTTTACCATCAAGTTTATTCAAAGTAAAAGATATTCTCATAACTATCCACATTTTTATAATGAACACTTAAATCCTGCTTTGAATTGTCCTTTGTCATAAAGAGGAGCTCATCATCCCATTAGAAAAAAATTCAACTTCAACATAATCGTGACATGTATCTCACATCTCACATTTCTTACATTCAACCCTTCCAAACACGTTGCAAGTGTTGTGGTACACTTGTGTTCATTGTGATTAATTTAGTTTTACACTTGTAGAAAAATTAAGGTTTTGTTTATTTTATAAAAATATTTTATATTTTTATTTTTTAAAACATGTGTTTATTTTATTTTATGAAATACTTTTTTAAATAAAATACGGAAACATGAAATGTTATACAAGGTATGATGAAAATACTTATTTGATATTTTTATTGTTTTTAAAAATATAAATAAATATTTACTTTATAAAATCTCTTACTTAGACTTATTTGACGATAGAAGTATCTAGAGGGAGAAATTGCAAGTGATAAACTAAAAAATTTCAGTTTGAATGAGTTTGATTTTGTTGTTTTGACATTTACTCTGAAGCTGTTATGAGTTATCAAAAGAAGACTTGGATTTTAATTTTAACAAATTGATAAGGTTAGGAAGCACACTGAATTTATTTCCTATTGAATTCGCTCACTCATAAATTCATAATAGTCTAGAAACTGGTAATCGTAATGGTAATGGATTTTAGCAAGCTAACCAGACAATTAGGCAAAGTTTATAAAAAAGGCAGACAAATTATCCTATTTCACCCCACTTGTCCAAGCATTTTCTAGTGTCTGTATTGGCATTACTAATAACTTTTATGAATCAATGCCAAACAAAATTAGTTCACTTAATGAGATCTTTTTTGTTAAACAAGTTTTTGTTGACTATAACGTTTCAAAATTTTGTTTTCAGATTTTATAAAAAGAATTCTTCAATTTTAATTTATAAAAACATGATTTTTCATTTTTTTTTATTTGCTTTTAAGTTATTTCATGTGTAATTTTTGAATTTTGAATTATTTTTTACCGCTATTCATAAACATGTTTCTTACAAAAATTTACAATTTTTTTATAAGAGATCAATTAAATATAAATGTTTAAAGGTTAAAAATTCATATTTATTTTTTGTCAAGAGAGACTTTTATAATGTTTTAATTATATCTAAAAAAAATCATTAAAAAAATAATAAACACAAATTGACTTATAAGAAAACATTTCAACCATTATATCAAAATATAGTACATTCAAAGACAATTTTTTGTTTTCTTTTAATCATAGATAAACAGAATAAAAAAAAATTCCTCCTTATTACCTTCAACCGTTACACCGATCAAATTGTAAATTGTATATTTAATTTTTTTCTCTATTTTATTTTATTTTAATATTTATATCAAGTTTTATTTTGTTTTTTTTATATAATAAAAGTTTCATTTTAATTGCAAACATTTTAAATGTTGCACAAACTAAGCCTTTTTGCTAAGTAATCAACACACTATTTACTTTTGCTTACACCATGGTCATATATCTTATGTGGCATATGATTTGTGGTGATACAAAGACTTAATTAATTTTTTTAGACAATATGACAATTATCTCATGAAAATTAATCTTTAAATTTGAATTTGAATAATTACAAAAAAATATTTAGACTAATAAAGTCAGACATTTCATTTTAGTTTCACCAAAACATGATTGCATTATAGTGATATGATAACAATATTATATTATGTGTTTGATTTACACATAATAATTAATATAATAATATTTTATTTTGTCATGTATTTGATACATATTTTATCATGACATGATATGATATATATATATATATATATATTATATTTAAATAACAAAATTATCATTGTAAATAATTTTATATTAGTTTTTTTAATTAACTTATTATATTTTAAATATTATAAATTAACAAAAAAATACTAAAAAATTAAATAGGTAATGAAATCATTTTATATTTAAAACTATCAATTGACGCCACTACTAAATAAATAATTTAAAATTTTAAAAAATCACAAGTAACCAAATAATTATTTTTAATTTGCTAGAATCTAAATAAAG
>JBBPBO010000004.1:73746139-74062036 GCA_037974295.1 Cicer cuneatum
ATATTTATTTTAAATTTTCTATTAATTTCACATTTTTATAATTTTGAATACTAATTTATTAAATTATATAAAAAAATAAAACTACCCTTGTGATAAAATATAAACAATTTTAAAATTAATTATTAATATTTTATTTTTGAGTTTAGTATTAAATTATATTAATTATTTTTATATTTATATTTGATTAGATTTACATTTTTATATTTTAAATTATATTTTATAAATTATTTTATATTTAAATTATATTTTATAAGATTAATTGAGTAAATTATTGTTCTTATTCTATTATAATGATTCATATTCAAGATAGAAATAACTCATATTCATAATAAAATTTCAACTAAAAAAATATAATATGATAAAACTATGGATTAACTTATAAAATTTCAACTAAAAAAATATAATATGATAAAACTATGGATTAACTTATAGTATCTTATTGGTATATCAAATACCTAATTTAAATATAATATAATAATTGATTTTTATTTTGTCTTTTATCCTCTCAATCAAGCTTTATAATATCAAAATATTATACAGCATTGTGGTGGACCTCGCACGCCATCCTCCCCTCTATCTCTTGTAGTTAGAGGCTAATTCCCCACCCTTCTCTAGTTAATTTTTCTTTCCTCCTCTACCGGCGACATCCATAAACCGTATAATTTGCCAAAGATATGAAAACTTATGCAACGAAATAACGTTTGAGGTCAAACAAAAGTTTTAATATATAAATTAGGTACGACAATGATTAGGGTTTGGGTAGGTATTATAGTATCCATCTTCGTACTTACAATTTAAAAAAATATAAATATTTGTATTTGTGTCTATACCTTCGTGGATATCAATTTTAATACCCGTTGTCTTTGGGTACTTATATGTTCGTACTCATACTCATTACTCGCACTTTAACAAAAATATATCCATAAATAATCATTATTGTTGTGATTAAATTTAAAAAATTGGTATAGGTAGATTATCATGTAAATTGATGTAGATAGAGTATCATATAGTTTGATATGTGTATAGAGACTAAAATTTATTTTTCTAATATTTTTAATTGTTAAAATTGCATTTTTTTTATTAATGGCCCAATTTTTAAAATTAGAACCGAACCTCCAAAATCTATTACTAGCATATTTTTGTGATGATTTATTTATATGTTTCTTTTTTAGAAGGATCCGAAAATTATGAAATGGAAGACCTAAATTCATTGATTTGTTTAGAAGAAAAAGGAGAATTAGAGAGACATGAGGTAATAGATAATGAGAGAGATAATAGATAAAGATTGAAGGGGGAGAGAGACATGAGATAATAAAAAATGAGAGAATAGAAAATAAGAGAGATAGTAGATAGAGATTGGAGGGGGAGATAGAGATCCATAATAGAGTAGATGAACATACGTGTGTTTAGAAGAATCATGTATTTAAAAAATATTTTTTCAAACACACATGTTTTTTTGAAAATATTTTTATACCATTTATGATAATTTTGTAGTTTTAAAAAAATCATTTTTATAAAATTATATACAAATATGTTAAAAATCATTTTACAAAAATATCTAAATTATTTAAAACAAAAATCAGTTTTATTTAAACTCAAATAAACGTATCCAATAATAATAATAATAATAATAATATATAAGTGCACGTGCGGGGCGGAATGAGTACTATAGTTCCTACACCCACACTTGTTCAATTGCGGGTAATTACCCGTTCCCATATCTATTATTCGAATTTTTACCCCAGCATTATGAAATTTTTTTTTTAGATATCAACTGAGTCTAAATCTAATTGTCATCCTTAATATCAAAACAAAATATAAAATAAACAAAGAGATAAAATATCTAGTTAACTCTTATGTCACTACACTACATGTTAAATTTATATTACTAATAAAGAGAATATGATATTTTGGTGTGACCAAATTTTACTGTTATTTTTTACTGTTTCACGATTTTTCTAAAACTATTCAATCATGTGTTTTGTTTTTAAAATTCATACATAATTACTAGTTGATAATAAAAGTTAAAACAAATTATATAAAAAATACAACAAATTTATAAGTACACTTTATCGCAATAAAAATATAGACAGACACAAGATTATTTATCTAGATGCTAGCGTTAAATAAGAAGATATATATATCTATCGAAATTGAATCCTCTACTATAAATTTTTCTACTACATCTCTGCTGCTCTCTATCTCTTACTTACTTTATTTATCTCTCGTCTCTATTTTTTATTTTTTATTTAACATTGCAGCAGGATATCCGATTAGCATATCTACCACATGAGGAAAAAAAAAACCAAGTGAATTTATTGGCACTTGATGAAAAAGACCAAGTTGGTGTAACATGGAAATTACATGAAAACAAAATTTGTAATAATGTATATAAGCCAAAATAAAACCTAAAATAAATAGAATAGAATAAAATATTATTTTATTTGTTTTTTGTATTTATAATTTACGATTTTATGTGATCCGTTATTAGGAAAGTGATGAGATAGTATATGTATATTGACAAGGTGAGGCAAGAACAGAATGCAATTGCAATCAAGTTGTAGGCTTTTGTTGTGTTCCTCAAAACCAAATTTGTTGTTTGGTTCAGCCGTCACTCCCACTCTCCCCTCTTCTCTTAGATTCCCACCACTCTCCCTTTCCACCCCTAATTCAACCTCATCCTCAATTCGCTTACGATCCCTCCGCTCCACCGGTACTCTCTCTCTCTCTCTCTCTCTCTATTCAATCTTCAATGCATATAATTAGATTTAGAATTTTATATTAACATAAGGTTCCTTTTTGTTTATTTATTGAGCAGCGAGTGACACTCCGCAAGTTACAGAAATGGCTTCTCAAGTTCAAGACCCACGTATAGCCAGAATCTCATCTGCGATCCGTGTCATCCCCGATTTTCCTAAGCCAGGTCAATAATCTCTCTCTTTTTTCTGATCCACATATTTATACTTTTTTTTTTATATGTTTTTATTTTGTCAATGTTAGGTATTATGTTTCAAGATATAACCACACTGCTTCTGGATACAAAGGCTTTCAAAGATACCATTGACTTGTTTGTTGAGAGGTACAGAGATCAAAACATTTCTGTTGTCGCAGGTATTCTTCTCATATTACCTTATTTCTATCCCTGATTTCATGTTTCTCTATGCTTTGAAATTTATGAATTTATCATAACTTGTAAATTAAATGTATATGTACCAAGTGATTTGAGTACAAGGTGAAGAACACTTTCAGTATTATGTTGAACTTTTGATTTTATGAGAATACCCTCTTCCTTTTTTACTGTTTATTTATGATCTGCATTTGTGATAAATGGCGGCTCTGTTTCTTTCCTATGTGTACAAGTCAGTGTTATTTTTCTTTCCCTTGATGGTTTCAAATACAATGTCGATAACACTTACTGAAACGTCTCTTGGACGACCTAAAATTCAGGAAAAACCTTTTCAAATAAGAATTACAGTTCATTTATTTCTAAGACCAATGTTGGCAAATAGTGGATATTGCAGCGGTATAGCGCTTTACCCATAGTGAAATTTGAACAAATTGCTATTGTGTTGCGATAAGTTATTTAGTACAAAGTGTTGTCAAATAGAAGCTATAGCGGCACTACGGTGGAATTTGAATTGCTATTTTCTATGATCCGCGGTTGACAACACTATCTACAACGCAGTTCCATACAAACTGCCAAACTGGGATTTTTTTATCCTTACATCAGAAGATAGTAGAAGAAAAATTAGAAGCCAATCAGCAATCAAAGTCATTATATTAGAGTACAGAGATGAGGAAGGGAACAAAGGGATAGTGGCTGGAAATGTAGTATTGAGCGAGGAAGACTATTAGAAGGAGGAAAATGAGTTTCTGTGTGAATCAAAAAATGATATTATTCAATGAGATGTTTACATGTGAGGTTTATCTATACAGACAGAAACTAAGCTTTAAGCTTTAATTAACAATAACTGCAAATCTGTAATAACTGGTTTGATTATATTCTTATGTACCTTAAGTGCTTAACAGTAACTTAACTACTCTGTTCTCTGATAGGTTAGAATTCGAGATGGTTCCTATTCTTTTAATTTTGCTGTTTTTGAACTTTCTTTAATTAAGTCATGAACTCGTGTCTAATGGTTTATATTTATGACATAATGCAGGCATTGAAGCCAGAGGCTTTATTTTTGGCCCACCCATTGCATTGGCAATTGGAGCAAAATTTGTCCCAATGAGGAAACCCAAGAAATTGCCAGGTATATGTTTTGCACAATTGTTTTTTATATTTATTATTATGTATATAACCTCGTGCTTCATATAATATTCTTATTCGAAGTTCTGTACTTCACCGAGCTAATGTTGATAGCTCTTGTTGTTTCTGTGACGGGGAAGATCTTTGGTTTGTTTGAATGGTTGTGTTTCAATTATCTTTTCAGGAGAGGTAATCTCAGAAGAGTATTCCTTGGAGTATGGAACTGACAAAATAGAAATGCACGTAGGGGCTGTACAACCTGGAGAAAGAGCCTTAGTCATTGATGATCTTATAGCCACTGGTGGAACCTTATGTGCTGCGATTAAACTGCTAGGTAAACTGGTCGATACGGATGCTTTATTGACAAAGAAAACCCATTAACATGAATGTAGGAGGGATTAATTCTTATTATTCCTTTTAATATCTATGCATGAGTGGGGACCTAGATATCGTTTCCTTGCTTAGTTTCATATGATGGGCCTGTCTGTCTGTTTTAAGATAAGTGCTTTGGGCCGGAGGGTTTGCCGTATCTTTTTATTGGTAACGGGTTTACTGTATCTTATATCGGAAGATGATTAGTAATTTTGTTTGTGGATTAAAAAATTCTTTTGAAGTTGTGAAGATATCAGATATGGGCTTAGACCTTCAGTCCTAATGAATAAAAAAAGGTCATCCTATCACTATTTGTAGATTTCATGATTTTTTTCCTTCTATTTATTTACATTCAGACAAATAATGTATGTATAACGTTCCTTTACCAAGGAGACAATTGGTTGCATCGCTTCTGGTGATGAAATTAACCTAATAGTATCCTTTGATCTACCACTGTAACTGTATTTTCAAGTCACCATTTTACTGTGAAGTGCATTTTATACCATGTTTAATGCTTAACTTCAGCATTTTGATACATTCTCAGTTTTTATGTTTATTTTCTCTTTATTGCAGAACGTGTTGAGGTGAATGTTGTTGAGTGTGCTTGTCTGATTGAATTGCCAGAGTTAAAGGTACAGCATTACATATTTATTCTTCCCTTGGCTAGTTGTTTGGCTCAATTTATTTTTTACAATATGATACTTTTTTGTAGCTTTAGATTTCATATTTTTAAATAATTAAATGAACACTGGAATCTGGATGACTATTATCTTTGTAAGTCACAGCTTGCGTTTCAGAAACTCAAACCACATGAGCAGAACTAAAGAATGATGGTGGTAAAAGTTGAATTAATCTTCATTTTTTTTTGGGGAGACATATATCTCAAAATTTCTTGCATAGACACAGTCTACAAAGTAATTTGTGCGCTCTGCTTTGAGCCGATTTTCTAATATAAACCAAATAAGATTTTTTCAAACCAACTAGCTTTTATCAGTTTAGTTCCCAAACTGAATATGCATAATGTCTACCCAAAAATGTCTCATTGGCCCCTTACATTCCTTGATTCTGGGGTGGAAAAGGCAACAAAGACAGAAGTTGTTTGGACTTTAGAGTTCAACACTCATCAATAGTGGAATTGATTGGTACTCCCCTTCTTTGATCTAACATGTTCGATAGAAAAATAGTACAAGTGCAAATCACCACATGAACTCCTCTCTACTGGTCATTCCTTCGACAGTTTATTAGAGTTTCTTTCCCTTGAAGTCTTGCTGTCATTGTTGTTAACGTGTGTCTAAGTAGGTTTGTTTTTTTAACTTTTATTATTTATTTAATTAAGAAAGGCCATAACATCTGCATTCACGTATTCTGGACTGTACTGAAGTATGTAACTAGGATGGATTATAACTATTGTTATCTTGGCTTCTGACTACTTTGAATAAAGTGATGACAATAGCTGCCCATAAACATTACATGAATACTTTGAGTATCAAATATTGTGCGCTGTGGCTGAAAATTCATTGCTATTAACTGCTTTCCCGCTTTTTGGCTTGTTTCAGGGGCGAGAAAGGCTGGGAGGCAGGTCGCTGTTCGTCTTAGTTGAAGCAGAAGGAGCCTGATATTCGTTGTTGTGATTGTGTTCTAGTTATTCACCATTTGAGCTGGCTCTTGTTAGGAGCATTATTGATGAAGTTCACTTTAGTGGTTATTATTTTTTTAAATAAATTTTGTATTTCTTAGAAAAGAACCAAGAGAGAGGTCAGGCTTGAGTTGTATTGTATGTAACATTATCCTATTTTAATACTCTTGAAGAATTGCATGCTTGCTTGCCGGAAGATCCTAAGTTTTGGGTTTACTTTAATGATGAGGTGTAATGAGCATGCCACATGGATGGTACTTACTTTGCACCACCAGCGGTATTCGATACTACTATATGCTATTCCAGGACTTGTGGAATTCACAATTAAGATTTTTTTAAAAAAACGTATTTTTGTAATTTTTATCTTGCTTCTTGCCTTCTTCCCTAACCAAATGGGTAGTTGGCATATCTTCATCCCTCACTGTTAAACTCACTGTTAAACTATACTGAAACTAAATCTCTCTTAGTTGTTGAGAATGTCTTGGGACTGAAAAGTTTCAGATTTGATATCAAAAGAAGTGGCTGAAACTTGTAAGTGCAACACGAAGAATAAGTGTAGCAAGATGAAGCGTCCACATTTTTTCAGAAATAGGTATTTTCATGTTTATTGTAAGTGATTTATGCAACAGTTTTAAGTTACATTGCTGCAGGGATCATGTGAAAGCAGGCAGCAGCCTACAAAATGAAATCAACATATTTTAGTTTTCAATATTTGTCCATATAGGGACACTTATAACTTGGCTTAATGGTATGATTCTTTTATACATTAGTGGTTAGACAGAGTCATGTAAATAAAGGATATATTGTGTTCTCTCGAAATTTCTTGCACAGATCGCTGCGTACAGTAAGGCCCAAGCTGTTAAGACAAACTCTCAAATTTAATGTTTTGATAAAAACAAACAAAGGTTAATTAAAGATTGTTTAATTATGATTCTAAATGTATTGTTAATTTAACCTGTGCTTTTGAGTGTTTTAAATCATAGACAGGTTTCAAAAGAATCAAAGAAAACAACATCAGAAGAACATTCTTCACATTCTGGAAAACGGAGAATGTTCGCCAGACTGTGACAGCATAAAGACCCAACTTTCTCTATCACTTAATTAAAGTTGTTGGCTCTGGAAGTTACATGGATATGATCACTACATGGCAGAGAACACATAGGATCAATTCAGATCAAGAGAACTTTCGAATTGAGAAAGATAAAGACTCTCAAAGATGCCTGTCCAGACTGTTCTAGAAACAATAGGTATCAGACTCCAGAAGATACCTCATGAAGTAAATTACCAGAAGATACATTCTGGAAATTACCAGAGGATACATTATGGAATCTAACAGAGGATACCTAAAGAACAAACGTCCAGAACGAACATCAATCTCCAGGCAGTTCTAGAAGCTTTAATACAAGCTCCTTACATCAAGCTATTCGTGATTGATCTCAATATGTTTTTATTGATCCAAAGCTTCAGATCAAGACAGCAATATTGCCACTTATCAGAAGCTTCAGAAGATCATTAACAACTCAAGAAAGATTGATCCAAAACACTACAGCTCAAGACTGATCAGGAAAATAAAAGGATTATTTTTAATTAGAAATAAAGCCACTGGACTAGTCTGACACAAGACCTTTACAACAGCTATATTGGCCTTTATTCAATGCTCTCAAGCCTATAAAAGGAAGGCCACAACTCAAGGAAAAATCAGAAGTTCAAGTGCTAACACATCTATCACAATCATTCACATTCATACTTGAAGTTCTGAAAATCACTTACAGAATCAGTTTTTAGTTAAATTGCTTTACTGTGATATATATTCTGATTTATCTGTAAAGAATCGAATCTCAAACAAGAGTTGAGAATTCACAGATTCTAAACAAAATCAATCTCATCATCATTGTAAACTCAAACTATAAGAGTAAAAAATAGTTTGGGTAGATTGTAAGAAATCCTATCAAGATTGATAGGTGATTTGGTTAAACTTTTTTTGGGTAGGAATTAGTTTAAGTTCTGAAAACAAAAGATCAAGGTTGATCTAGACTAGGTGCTGTAAAACCAAGAAGGTTCTTGTTTTAAACACTTAGTGGAAAATCTCACTTTGTGAGGACTGGACGTAGCCCAAGTTTGGGTGAACCAGGATATATCTGCGTGTGGTATTTCTTATCCCTTATCTCTTTATTCAGTTTAATCGTGTTTCAAATATTAAAATACAAAACTGTTTTCTGTTTTAAACACTAATCTGAACGTTCTCCGTTTTCTATTCAAACCAAGAACGTTCACCATTTTTCTGCTTCCTTAACCAAGAACTTTCTTGTGTTTAAAACTGAAGTTTTTCTGGAAATTTTAAAAAGGGAGATTTACAATTCAAACCCCCTTCCTTGTAAATCAATTTTGCTACTTCAATTGGCATCAGAGCAAGGTCTCTAGAAAGAACACCTAACCAGTGTTTGAGAAAAAGATCCAGAAAATGTCTAAAGCAAAATACATTGTTGAGGGAGGATCCTCTAACAGACCACCATTATTTGATGGTACTGATTATTATTTTTGGAAAAACAAAATGCAATTGTTTCTTAAATCACAGGACACAGGCATGTGGAACATCATAGTAAATGGAAATCATATTCCAAGGATGAATCAAGAAGATCCAGCTTCAACAGAAAAGAAAGAAGCAGACTGGACTTCTGATGATAAAGCTAAGGTACTTCTAAACTCCAAAGCTCATTTATTCTTATCGTGTGCTTTGAGTAGGGAAGAAAGTGAAAGAGTAGACGAATGTGCAACTGCCAAAGAAGTATGGGACACATTACAAACTCACCATGAAGGCACGAGCCATGTCAAAGAAACAAGGATCGACATTGGTATAAGAAAATTCAAATTATTCGAAATGTAAGAAGGAGAAACCATTGATGAGATGTACGCAAGATTCACAACAATAGTGAATGAAATGCGTTCTCTTGGCAAAGCCTATTCAATACAAGACAGGGTAAGAAAAATCATGAGATGTCTTCCAGTTGTATGGAGACCAATGGTAACAGCTATAAGCCAAGCCAAGAATCTTGAAACACTTATCTTGGAAGAATTGATAGGAACTTTAAGAGCACATGAAATACTGCTACAAGAAGATAAACCTATCAAGAAAGGAAAAGCAGTAGCTCTAAAAGCATCTCAAGAAAGCATCATTCTACAAACTGATGAAGAACCAGAAGAAACTGGACAAGAAGATGCTGAAGAAGAAATTGCTCTTCTCACCAGAAAAATACAAAGAATGATGAGAAGAAGAGACCAAATCAAAAAGGGATTTCCCAATAAAAATCCAAAACGGAAGTTGATAAGAGCCAGATTACATGCTTTGGTTGCAATAAACTTGGACATTACAAATCTGAATGTCCATTGAATAAGAATAAACCAAAGCGATTTCCTTTCAAAAAGAAATCAATGTTGGCTACATGGGATGACTCAGAAGAAGAAGAAGAAGCCAACATATGCTTGATGGCAGACACAGAAGAAAACGAGGTAATAGATTCTGAACCCTGTTCTCTGTGTGAATTAATGGGAAAAGAATTTGACAACTTGCTAAATGATTCGAACACTCTTATACAAAAATGTAGTTCTTTAAAAGAACAAGTTTTTAAAGAAAAAGAAGAGAAAGAAAAGACTCAGGCCATGATTGATATTCTTAAGAATACCATTCAAGAACTGAGGGAATCAAAACAGCAAGATTGTGAAATTTAGAAAGGTCAAGAACGTTCTACTGCTAAAACGGAGAACGTTAATCTTAAATCTGAAAATGAAATCTTAAAAACTGATTTGCTTAATTTTATAAAAGCTACTGAAACTTTTCAGAAGATCATGGGATCGCAAATAGGAATATTTGATAAGGCTGATCTTGGTTTTGATCAAACTCAAAAAACCAAAATGTACGAAAACTTTTTTATTCCGGAAAGCAAGATCGAAAAATGCAAAACAAAATGTTCATACTGTAAAAAACTTGGACATTTGGAATTTGCGTGCTATTTCAAAAAACGGGATGAAAAGATTAAGAGCAGAAAGATGTTTAAGAAGAAAAAGCCAATTTTGAAAAACCAGAACGTTCTCCAGCTTATTCTCAAAACGGAGAAAGTTCAAAAAGAAAAACTGAACATTCTCCAGAAAGTTTGAAAAAGGGAGAACGATCCAGAATCTTTACACAATCAAGATTCAAACCTTCGAAAAATCATATTTCAAACACAACACCAAGACCAACTGTTAAATGTTCCTATTGTCTCAAATTTGGTCATCATGAATCAGCATGCTATTTCAAAAGAAAATCCAATCCTGAAACTAACTCTCAAGGACCCAAAAAAGAGTGGGTACCTAAAGTTAATATAACATCTTATGCAGAATGGATTTCAACTTGTCAAGAAAAAGCCATGGTTCTTGGACAGTGGCTGTTTAAGACATATGACAGGAGATAAAAGCTCCTTCATGTCATTTGAAAAGAAAGAAGGAGGTTCTGTAACCTTTGGTAACAACAACCAAGCTCAAATCAAAGGTAAAGGAACCATTGGTAAGAAAAACTCATCTCAAATTTCTGATGTTCAATATGTAGAAGGTCTGAAACATAATCTCTTAAGCATAAGTCAACTATGTGACAATGGCTTTGAGGTTATTTTTAAACCAAACTTCTGTGAAGTTAAAAACAAAAATGGCGAACTCATTTTTTCAGGTATAAGAAAGAAAAATCTTTATGTTTTATACCTTGAAGAATTACCTGATGAATCCTGCTTCATGTCCATAAACAAAGATAAATGGATTTGGCACAAGAGGACAGGACACATCAGTATGAAAACTATTTCAAAGATTTCAAAACTAGAACTTGTTAGAGGATTGCCAAAAATCAATTTTGATAAAGATAAAATATGTGAAGCTTGTGCTAAAGGAAAACAAGTTAAAAGTAGCTTTCGTCCAAAAGATTTTATTTCCTCAAATAGAGTCCTTGAGCTGCTTCACATAGATCTTTTTGGTCCTATTAAAACAAGTCTAGGTGGAATGAGATATGGTTTTGTTATTGTTGATATGGTTTTGTTATTGTTGATGATTATTCTCGATATACATGGGTCTTATTTTTAAAACAAAAAGATGATGCATTTGATGTTTTCAAAAACTTTTGTAAGAAGGTTCAAAATGAAAAAGATTCCAGCATCATTTCTGTAAGAAGTGATCATGGAGGAGAATTTATAAACGCTTCTTTTAAAGCATTTTTTTGATGAACTTGGCATTTCCCACAATCTGTCATGTGCTAGAACTCCTCAACAAAATGGGATTGTTGAACGCAAAAACAGAACGTTGCAGGAAATGGCAAGAACAATGTTGGAAGAATCAAATGTTGAAAAATATTTTTGGGCTGAAGCCATAAACACTTCATGCTACATCTTAAACCGTGTAACAATAAGAAAAATCATCAACAAAACACCATATGTAACCATATGAAAAATAGAAAGCCAAACATTTCATATTTTCACATCTTTGGGTGTTATTGTTACATTTTGAACAATAAAGAAAACCTTGGAAAGTTTGATGCTAAATCAGACAAAGCCATATTTTTGGGATACTCAACTGAATCTAAAGGATTTCGTGTGTTTAATCTCAAAACAAAGGTTGTTGAAATTAGTATACATGTATTATTTGATGAATTTGATGATCTAGAAATGAGCAAGAAAGATGATGAAGAAGAAGAATATTCTGGACAACAGCAGCTGAATGTTCTCCAGGAAAACCAGACTGATAAACAGTCTCCACTTCATTCTCTTCCAAAATGCTGGAAAACAATAAGTGATCATCCTCAGGATCAAATTATTGGGGATACAGCTGATGGAATTCGAACCAGAATGTCTTTCAAAGAGGATGACAACAACAACATGGCAATGATCTCCCAACTCGAACCCAAGTCAATCAAAGAAGCCATTGTTGATCATTCTTGGATTAATGCAATGAAAGAAGAACTTCATCAGTTTGAAAAGAATGAAGTCTGGAATCTTGTCCTAGATCCTCAGAACCAGACCATCATAGGAACAAGATGGGTGTTCAGAAACAAACTGGATGAAGAAGGTAAGGTCATTCGTAACAAAGCCAGACTGGTTGCTCAAGGTTATAATCAACAAGAAGGTATTGATTATGATGAAACTTTCGCACCAGTTGCAAGGTTAGAGGCTATACGAATTCTTCTTGCATATGCATCTCATAAACTCATAAAACTTTTTCAAATGGATGTTAAAAGTGCTTTTTTAAATGGTTTTTTAAATGAGCAAGTTTATGTTCGACAACCCCTGGCTTTGAAAATCAATCAAAACCAGACCATGTTTATAAACTTACCAAAGCTCTGTATGGTCTGAAACAAGCACCAAGAGCTTGGTATGAGAGACTAAGCTCTTTTCTAATCAAAAATGGATTTTCCAGAGGAAACATTGACATTACACTCTTTAAGAAAAATGATAAAAATGATTTACTCATTGTTCAAGTGTATGTTGATGATATAATCTTTGGATCAACCAATGAAAAAATGTGTGCTGCCTTTTCAAATCTTATGCAAAGTGAATTTGAAATGAGCATGATGGGAGAGTTGAGATACTTTCTTGGTTTACAAATCAAGCAGCATGATGATGGCATTTTTATTTCTCAAGAAAAATATACAAAAGATCTTTTAACGAAATACAAAATGAATGAAGTCAAAATCATTACTACTCCCATGCATCCATCTTCTTCATTGGACAAAGATGAAAATGGAAAATCTATTTCTGAAAAAGAATACAGAGGAATGATTGGTTCTTTGTTATATCTAACTGCAAGTAGACCTGATATCGTATTTGCAGTAGGATTATGTGCTAGATTTCAATCTGCACCCAAAGAATCTCATTTAACTGTTGTAAAAAGAATTTTTAGATATCTTGTTGGTACTACTGATCTTGGCCTTTGGTATAGAAAAGGTTCACATTTTGATCTTGTAGCTTACTGCGACGCTGATTATGCAAGGGACAAAACTGAAAGAAAGAGCACAAGTGGCTCATGCCAGTTCCTGGGAGAAGCCTTAATCAGCTGGTCATGCAGGAAACAAAACACGATTGCACTGTCAACAACTGAAGCTGAATACGTATCAGCTGCAAATTGTTACTCCCAAGTAATTTGGATAAAGAATCAACTTGAAGACTTCTCTGTAAGTTATTCTAATGTCCCAATTTACTGTGATAATACAAGTGCTATTAATCTGTCTAAAAATCCAATTCAGCATTCTAGATCTAAGCATATTGAAATTAAGCATCATTTCATTAGAGATCATGTTAGCAAGAAAAGCATTGAATTAATCTTTGTTGATACCCAAAATCAGCTTGCTGATGTATTTACAAAGCTTCTTGCTGAGGATCGTTTTAATTCAATTAAGGAAAGGCTGAAAATCATGAGAAATCCAGAGAAATCTCATTAAAACTGGTTGTGCAGAAAACGGAGAACGTTTATCAATCTTCGTTTTTCAGTCAACTTTCTCCGTTTTTAAATCAACTTTCTCTTCTGCGTATCTCTTTCTCTCTGCGCATGAGAAAAAGGGGAGTTTTGGCATTTAATGCTCTTGTCCCCTGCTTCCAAAAACGCCCTGACACCCTTTCAAGAAGAGGCGTTACATCTTTTCAAAACCTCCTTCCCTAAGTTTCACTCATCATTATCTTTTCTCTCTAAAAAGGCAAATTCTGTCTTTGCAATTTCTCACAAACCCTTCAGAAACCTTCCTTTTGACTTCCTCAAAATCTTTCTGCATTTCTTCCTTAAAAAAACTTTCTCCCTTTCTAAAAACTCAAATGGCCAGAACTAAATCCAGTGGTCGTAAAAATACACGTACTAAATCACCATCACCACCACCTTCTTCTCCATTTCGCTATCGTTCACCTTCACCACCACCCAGACCCTCTCATATCAAAATGCCATTTTCTTCCTCAGAATCCTCATCCTCGTCTTCACGGGAATCAAGCCCTATCCCACATCCCATTAAACCACTCGCAATAATTTTTCCCCCTTCTCACCCTAAATTTGTGCCCAACACCGCTCAAGTTCCTCCTCACTTGAGAAACACCACTAACCCCCCAAAACGAAGGTCCATGCGAATCCTGTCTGGAATAGGGACTTCGAACCCTAAAAAAACTGATACTTCTGTGTTTATCATTTCCGACTCTGATGAGGAAGAAATGAATGCCCCCCCTTCCAGTGTTCTAGCAACCTCTCAACAACAACCATTCCAAACACAACAGCAAACTCCTGAACCCTCATCTCAACCCCCCTCTAAAACCCTAAAGAAAAAATCTGCTGTAACCATCTCTCAATACCTAGCTAGGAAGAATCTGAAGATTTTCCAGCGAAGTAAAACTAGGGCACCAAAACAGCTCAACAAGAAGCCCTCTCCTTCTACCCCCCTTACCACTCCGTCTGCCCCTCCAAATGTTCCTTCTGACCCCCCCACTATTCCTTCTGAAACCCCCATTATTCCTTCTGCCCCCCCAAACATTCCTTCTGCTCCCCAACATTCTCCCTCTGACTCCTCCAATAACATCCCTCTGATTCCCCTATCTTCCAATAAAATTTTCAAAGAGAAATGGGCTAATCGTCCTATTGGAGTGGGACGAATTGTCATGTTTGATAATCTGGTTGTTGATGGAAATGCCATAAAACATCACACTGATGTTTTAGGCTGGACTTCCTTCTTGCAGACTTCAGAATGCTACTACCCAGAGGTCATAAGGGCATTCTACTGCCAGGCCAAGACTTTTTCTGATAAATCCCTCATCATCTCCAAAGTTAAGGGGATTGAAATTATTCTCACCCCAGACACTCTGGCCACAATTCTGAATCTTCCCACTGAAGGGCCTGCCATTTTTGGAGAAAAATGGTATAATGCCTTAAACCTGAACAAGACAGAGGTACTCTCTGATCTATTTCAAGAAGGGTCTACACGACAACTCTCCACCTTCCTCAAACCACTTCCCAAAATGTTCAACAGCATCAGTCATCACACCATACTTCCCCATTGTGGAAGTCATGAGTATGTGTCTGATAATGATGCTCTTATAATCTACCACCTTCTTAACTGCAAGAGTCTGAACCTGCCTCATTTCATCATTCATCGTATGATTGCAGCGGCCAACAAAGACTACAGGAAGAATATTGTCCCATATGGGATGATTTTGACCAAGATATTCAGGCATTTTCAAATTCCTCTCAGTAATGAGAAAAGCTTGATCAAAATCTCAAAGTTTTCTTCCAAAAACATCTCTCATATGAGGAAAGCTTCCTCTGAGGCAAGTGATCCTCCTCCTTCCTTTCCACCCTCACTAAAAAGGAAGCGTTCATCAAGGAGAACAACTGCTGAACCTGCTACCATCCCAGCCTCACCACAACCTGCACCAGACCTTCCTGAAGCAGTAGAAATTGCTCCAGAACGTTCTGCTGAAAACAGAGAAAGTTCCCCAACCATTCCTAAGACTTTCTCCGTTTTTCCTCAAACCTTCTCTGTATCCTCCACAGACCTTCTCCACCATATTCATACACCCATTGATGACATGTGCACCCTACTACCACATCAACATACTTCCTCCATGTCACCACTATTCCTTTTCTCCCAAAAAACAAATCCTTCACTCCTTGGGGTAAGTCAATTTTTGACTTTCTTTGATACACATGGGCCCTCAATCAATCAATCCTCGTCTTCTGCCTCCATTCCTTCAACTTTCACTCACCCTGCTTCTGCAATGCCTCCACCTCCTCCTCCTCCACCTAAGGAACCAACCAACTCTAAGAACATGGCTGCCCTTCATACAATCATGGCACGCCAAGCTCACCAGGATTTTGAGTCCACACTTCTGCGAACATGGATGACAGAACAACTAGCTCCAAAACTTGGACTTGTTCCGCCTCCTATTCATCCTTCTCCATCTCCTCAGCCAGTTGCTGATCCTGCAAAAGCTTCTTCTTCAGAAGGATCTTCACCTTCATTGGCTACTTAGGATCTTTTTCTCCTACCTTTTTGCTGTGACAAAGGGGGAGAATTAATTAGGAGATTTTAGATTAAGTTTTAGTCCTTAATTAGATAGAAGTCCTTTTGTTTTTGGTACTTCTGTATATTTTCTGACTTAATCTCTCTTTGTAATTGTCTTTGATTTCTAATGAAAAGTCTTTATGAATCCATTTGCTGAAATGATTTATCTTTTGAAATTGCATGATTTATCTTCTGTTAAATTTAAATCACTGCACAAATTGAGGGGGAGCTTTCAAGCTCTTTCAAAATTAGAATCAAAATTAAAATCTAAATTAACATGTTTGTCATCATCAAAAAGGGGGAGATTGTTAAGACAAACTCTCAAATTTAATGTTTTGATGAAAACAAACAAAGGTTAATTAAAGATTGTTTAATCATGATTCTAAATGTATTGTTAATTTAACCTGTGCTTTTGAGTGTTTTAAATCATAGACAGGTTTCAAAAGAATCAAAGAAAACAGCATCAGAAGAACATTCTTCACATTCTGGAAAACGGAGAATGTTCGCCAGACTGTGACAGCATAAAGACCCAACTTTCTCCATCACTTAATTAAAGTTGTTGGCTCTGGAAGTTACATGGATATGATCACTACATGGCAGAGAACACATAGGATCAATTCAGATCAAGAGAACTTTCGAATTGAGAAAGATAAAGACTCTCAAATATGCCTGTCCAGACTGTTCTGGAAACAATAGGTATCAGACTCCAGAAGATACCTCATGAAGTAAATTACCAGAAGATACATTCTAGAAATTACCAGAGGATACATTATGGAATCTAACAGAGGATACCTAAAGAACAAACGTCCAGAACGAACATCAATCTCCAGGCAGTTCTAGAAGCTTTAATACAAGCTCCTTACGTCAAGCTATTTGTGATTGATCTCAATCTGTTTTTATTGATCCAAAGCTTCAGATCAAGACAGCAATATTGCCACTTATCAGAAGCTTCAGAAGATCATTAACAACTTAAGAAAGATTGATCCAAAACACTACAGCTCAAGACTGATCAGGAAAATAAAAGGATTATTTTTAATTAGAAATAAAGCCACTGGACCAGTCTGACACAAGACCTTTACAACGGCTATATTGGCCTTTATTCAATGCTCTCAAGCCTATAAAAGGAAGGCCACATCTCAAGGAAAAATCAGAAGTTCAAGTGCTAACACAGCTATCACAATCATTCACATTCATACTTGAAGTTCTGAAAATCACTTACAGAATCAGTTTTTAGTTAAATTGCTTTACTCTGATATATATTCTGATTTATCTGTAAAGAATCGAATCTCAAACAAGAGTTGAGAATTCACAGATTCTAAACAAAATCAATCTCATCATCATTGTAAACTCAAACTATAAGAGTAAAAAATAGTTTGGGTAGATTGTAAGAAATCCTATCAAGATTGATAGGTGATTTGGTTAAACTTTTTCTGGGTAGGAATTAGTTTAAGTTCTGAAAACAAAAGATCAAGGTTGATCTAGACTAGGTGCTGTAAAACCAAGAAGGTTCTTGTTTTAAACACTTAGTGGAAAATCTCACTTCGTGAGGACTGGACGTAGCCCAAGTTTGGGTGAACTAGGATATATCTGCATGTGGTATTTCTTATCCTTTATCTCTTTATTCAGTTTAATCGTGTTTCAAAGATTAAAATACAAAACTGTTTTCTGTTTTAAACACTAATCTGAACGTTCTCCGTTTTCTATTCAAACCAAGAACGTTCACCATTTTTCTGCTTCCTTAACCAAGAACTTTCTTGTGTTTAAAACTGAAGTTTTTCTGGAAATTTTAAAAAGGGAGATTTACAATTCAAACCCTCCTTCCTTGTAAATCAATTTTGCTACTTCACAAGCAACATAAGTGTTTGTTTTCCCACCATCAATATTTTCAAATACATATAAATACGTGTTTCGATCGGCTAATTCGAATATGTAAATTACACCCCAAGATTAGTCAATCTAGACAAAATTCGGGAGTTTTTTAGAAGATTTGGAGGGTGACAAAAGAAACTTTCTATAATATTTGATGGCTTCTCTCTCTCTTCAATTCAAAAGCCCCTAAATAGATGTCATGTTTAAATTGATCAATTAAGACATATATTTTACATATCTGGGATGACTAATCTAGATACATATTAGAGATTTCTGATAATATTAAAGATGAGAGAAGAAACCATCATAATAATTAGAGTTAAAAACCAGTTTTATCATAAAAAAAAATTATCTAATACCTAATTTAATCACTAAAAAACTATTAAGACTTTTTTTTTTTTGAAATTGAAGAGATCACATGAATTATTTAATTGCAGATTTTAAAACTTGATATACAATATTTGAATTTAAAAATTGAGGTAGGTGTGCAATATTATCCAAATAATAACATTGACGACAAAGGAAATAAAAAAAGGCGGGTCTTGAAAGGCGTGGAATTGAAGCGTAAGGATCGGCGTAGTGTAAGGATGTTGCTTAAGTGACAGTTAGCGCAGCTACGCCTACAACCAGCATGATGTATAAATAAGCATTTTGTAGTGAAGGGATACATACCAAAGTCGTAAATGCATGTAGTAGTGTGTTAATACTCAAGAATACTTAGGTTGTCATGTCGGTATTTGGATTACTTAAAACAATGTCAGACTAATTCCCACGATGTGGCCGCCCATCGACTTGTTTATTTCCATTTTCCACACTACACAACTCTTTCTGTTTATCTCTACATTCAATTAAGAGACTAATCAATCTCTGTTATACTCATTTCCCAATGATTACTACTATTATACTTAGACCACGAGTTCCTTTTGATGATATTTTTTCTTTTACAAATTTGACTTCGGTATTTATCTACATTATCATTGCATCAAATTTGGCTCTCTCTATGAGTTGTCACTTTCCTTGCTATTGGCCTAGGGGTGGACTCTTGAGTTTACTTACAAAATTATAATAATATTAGTACCTACTCATCACAATGACAATAATGTTCTTTAGTAGAATTTTACTTTCACACAATTGAGACATTAATGACCTTTCAATCAAAACTGAATAATCTATATTTAAGTTTGATAATTTGAATTACACAATATTTTTATTTTTATTTTTATTTTTTAAACTTTATGAGTGACTACTAATATTCCATAATAATTAAAATTATTATTTTATTTACGAAAGTAGTCACTCCCCATGTTAAGTATAAATATGTTTTGCTTTTGCTTTTGCTTTTGCTGAAGACAAGTAAGTACTAGTTAAGTACCAACCATTTAGTTTGTTTTAAGATTTAAGAGTAGCCCATTTCCTCTTAGAACACATTTTTAAGTAGAATGAAAAACTTTGGAACTTTCCCTGATAGTGAATGGGAATGCTGTCGCAGAATGTTTGCCATTGAAGACCATGATGACTCATCACTTCTGCCAGGGGAAGATGACGGGAACTTTGGAGTACAATCCATGTTTTACTCTTTTAATTCTCACAACAATAATTTGAAGTATATGTCACAAGAAAATAATCATAGTCTGGCTGACACAAACTACTTTTTTAATTGTTTTGATCATGTGGTAGCTAATAATAGTGACATATCAGAGAATTTTAATCACAGTGATCAAGTCCAACCAATTGTTTTTCCCACCAAGCAGTTGAAGCTCAAAAGGATGCTTGGTGTGCCAGAATTTGAAGATAAGATAAACTCATGTGGGAATCCTAAGAAAAAACCTCGTACTTCAAAAGATGTAAGCTTTGTCTATATTTTCCAAGTTCGAACTCTTACCAAAACAATCATTTGTCATACTTTACTTACTTTTCAGTTGAATTCCAGATTATCATACCTACTTTTTGTAATGATTGGTTTGTTTGCATGGTTTTGGAATTCAGGTGCAAAGATGCATGATGAAGGCAGAGTACTCCAAGAAGAGCAAGAAGATTGATAGAAAAGAGAACAAGGCAGAAGAAACCAATGCAAGTATAGATGAACATAGCTCTAGTGGTTATACCTCAGAGGAGCACAATGTGTATGAGGAAAATAGTGGAAGAGTTACTTCAGCATCTAAATTAACTGTGGCTCTCAACTCAAATGGGAAGATAAGAGCTAATAGAGGATCAGCAACAGATCCTCAAAGCCTTTATGCAAGGGTAATTCATTTCTTTTGACAACAAATGTTTTTATTTTTTTTCTCTAATCATTTGTGATAGCAATATATGTGGTGCTTATTGTCTTTTTTGAATATTACAGAAAAGAAGAGAGAGAATAAACAAGAGACTACGAACTTTACAAAATCTTGTACCAAATGGAACCAAGGTAATTATTTCATAAATGTTTATTTTAAAAGGTAATGATTTTTAGATCTAACTGTTTTTACAACTGCTACATAATGTGTGGTGGAATATCCTAATATGTCAATTTTTTTAGAAGTGTATAAATATATGGATGGTCATCTCATGTAGGTTGATATAAGCACAATGCTTGAAGAGACTGTCAATTACGTCAAACTTTTGCAACTCCAGATCAAGGTAAATATATTGAAAAATTATTAGTGAACACTCATACACTTTTTAGACAACTTAAAAGAAAAATAAACAGAGAGAATGTAGTGGTATATTGGATCCTACTCACTATCTTTCTAACAACTAATTTGAATTGATTTTTCAAAAAAGGCATTAGCCCATTAATTTCTCTTTAGAAATATCAACTTGTATGCAATCATAATAACCTTTTTTTTTCATATGAATTTTTATCTCTTTTGTAGCTGCTAAGCTCTGATGAACTGTGGATGTACGCCCCAATTGCCTATAATGGACGTGACATTGGAATCAATCTTGACCAGAAGATTTTTCCATCACCATGAGCTTAAAATGAAACTCGTTCATGAATGATGTTCAATTTAAGAATTCAATTCATTTACATATTAATATGTATAATATAATGATTTGGAAATCCTATCTTTTTATAGGATTTGCAAATTTTAAGTGTTCCAAACAGGTCGATTTCGGTTGCAAAATCTCTGTGCCACATGTTGCATGAAACATTGTCAAGTATGCAGTTGTAGAACTTTTGTGTCAATAAGTTTAGCTTATCCCTTTGTAGAGCAGACCAT
Source organism: Cicer cuneatum (assembly GCA_037974295.1). Lineage (NCBI taxonomy): Eukaryota > Viridiplantae > Streptophyta > Magnoliopsida > Fabales > Fabaceae > Cicer > Cicer cuneatum. The sequence continues at coordinate 73,767,520 of JBBPBO010000004.1, forward strand.
GCATCGTTGTATGATTATTGGAATGACCAATGAAATCTCTGGAGAAGCTTTCAAATAATACTATTGAACTATTGGTTTGCTTAGAGGTGTCAATTTTACTATTCTATTATCCTCTTCAATTTATTGGTCTAAACTCACATGTTGAAGGGAGAAATAAAATTAATGGTTCAAAAGACTCTACTAAAGGAAGCCTCAAAAGTTACAAAGTCTCCAAAATTATGTGAGCTAAATTCGTCCATAGACCCACTTTTTCAAATTTCTGAGTTCAGTTTTTTCAAATTATTTTTTTTTTGAAAAATTAAAATGTCAATTTTTTTTTAAAAAAAATACAATTTTGAAAATAAAAATTCAAAATCTTTTTCAAGATTTTCTTTTTTGTTTTTTTTTCTCAAAAAAGGAAATTTAAAAGAAATTTTCAACTTAAAAACAAAAGATTTCAAAAAAAATTTAAGAAAAAAATCTCAATTAATTAAACAATAGGTCCATGAACCCCTCACTTAAACCCACCAAAACAATAATCTATAGTTCTTAATGTAGAGAGCACGTTAATTAATCTGGGAAGAGTAGACTTTGGATGTTTGGTGCGTAATTACAATGGTTACTTCTAACACGGTTTCTTTGGACGTCTAAGAGGTTAGTTTAATGTTCTCCATGTAGAAATTCAGACATTTTGGGTTGGGATTAAGTTATGTTGGCAAAATGGTTTTAGAAAAATTATTTGCTTCTCATATTCTCTTCATGTGATTTAGTTGGTTACTACGAAGAATAATCATTTCTTTTGTTATGGAAACATGTTGGAAGTCGTTAAAGATTATACGAAGAACGATTGGATCTCTTCCCTCCATTATATTCTTGGTGAAGACAATTTTTGTGTGGTTATCTTTAACTTTTTTTTAAGGGCTTAGTTGTCTACCTTTTTTTTTCTTCCCTCGTGTAATAAAAAAAGAATAGTCTTGTAAAAAAGAACTGAGTTATTTTATCTAGTCATAGATCTATGTATAGCTGTCAATTAAACCCAAAAACACTAAGCCCCTTAATTATAGATTCTCTATTGAGACAATTTTTTTAGACCCTAATCCATTATTTTATTAGTTTTTATGGGCCTAAGTTTGGGCTCATTGTTTGTAAACATATATTGTTTTTGGTAAAAGATCATTTTAATAATTTCAAATTTTTGATAATTCAAGAAAAATTGTATTTAGAAAGTTGTGTTCATCCAATTTTTTGAATTTTTTTAAATTATGCAAAAATTACATTTCAAAAGTTTTATATTTTTTAAACTTTTGAAAAAAATTACATTTTAAAAGTTTCATATTCATCCAAAATTTTGATTTTTTTTTACATTAAGAATTTGCATTTAGAAACTTTCAAATTTAATCAAATTTTCGAAGATGAAGCGAAATAATGTACTTGTATTTTGAAAATTTTCCAAGTGGTTAAAAAGGATAAAAATGTATTTTCATATACTTTAGGGGGTGAGAGGTATAGACGACGGTGCATGGTAGATTCATCGGGACTTCTTATTTGTATAATTTTTTTGTCTCTCCAATATGTGAGGTGAAGCTAATACATAATAGGTTTGTAAAATTAACACCTCTAGACCTATGCAATGCACAAGTTTAAGTTATACTTTAGAATGTTAATATGATGATAGCCTAAACCTTATTTTATATCAAACATAACATAGTATAACAAAATTACTATATTAGAATTGACTATGCCTATATATCCTTTATAAAAGGTTTGGTGCTCTCATTATATATCGTTAGATGTTTCTTGTTATAGATGTGATGCTTCGTCGGAATTCATTATAGATTTGTTATGTGATTGTTTGAAGGTTAGGTAGGTTTGACACAAATGGTCTATATGAAAATGATCTTCGTATGCAGTTCAAGATGTATGCAACCGACTAACAAAATATTTTTTTCCTTATTGGATGTTGGTTTATTTAGAAATGATGAAGCTTTCTCTGACATTAGTCAACCTATTTGGTATATTCTTAGCAAAATCTATTCACTACATAATTCCACCAAGAACGTTTTGGTGACCCTTCTCTCATCCCTACTCCTATGTTAGTTTTTTGGCACCGACATCCGGATAATGTGATTAAAGTTAATGTTGATGGTAGTTCAATTGGTAACCCTGACATATCAAACTTTGGGAGTCTTATCAAGAACTCAATTAGTGGTTGGATCACTGATTTTGCGAGTAGTTATGGTCATACCACTAATATCAATATTTGGCTTCGTGCTATTTATTATGGGTTGCAGATGTTTCATACTTCACGTGAAAGAAGCTCTTCTATAGATTGATTATCTAAATTGGATGCAGTCTCTTTCTTATGAGCTCAGAATTATTCCTATCTATCCATCTTCCATATCAAAGTATTGTTTAGATGATGCTCGGAAAATTCAATTCCTCCGCTTATAGTTTTTGTTTTGTTTTTTTCGAGAAATTCAAATGTAATTGTTTTATTTATAACTTATACTTTTAATTATTTAAAAATATAAACATTGTGTTTTATATTTTTCAATAATTTTTATTTTATTTTTGATATATTTAATATATGCCATAAGATATATGTTGCATGATTCAAATTTTGTTTTTGACAAAATCCATTAATTAATGATATGAGATTTTGATTGTAAATGAATTTATTAAAATCCAGCGAGTCAGTGAATGAACAAGAAAATGATAATGATACCTGAGGTTAATTTTGATTCGGGAAAACCGTAAAACCTCGTAGCATCATAAGTTGATAATAACCTAAAGTGACTTAGAAGGAGTTGGATACGTTAAACCGTCCCAAGTTTCTTGTTACTTCCCGTGACTCTGTTTTGTAGTTCGACTCACTGTGAAGCTTTCATCAACGTCAACGATTCTGATACAATAAAATGTCGAACCGCTACGGTCAGGGTAGGCAAGACAACAACAACAACAAGGGTTTCATCAAAACACAGAAGAAATTTGTCCCTAAAAATTCAACTCCAACCCTATCAACTTCCCTGAGAGAAAAACAACAATCTGGTTCTGGTAGTAGCAGTAGCAATTGGTCGGATAGGGTTCAATCAGGGGGTGTGAATGGCAATTTCGTGAAATATTTGCCGCAAGACGAAGCAGTGGCTGCTGGTCTTGGCGCAGAAGATGGTGGATTGGATCCCATTGAATCTCAAAGAGTTGTTGATCTTCTCAATTCACACTTGTCTTCTTTGCTCAAGTTGAAACCCAAGGATTTCTGGTCACAAGGTAACTTAATTCTTTCTTCAAATTCAATCCATTAAATTAAGGTTTATTGTAATACTATTCAACCAATATATTGGTTAAAATGCATCACATGCTATGACACAACACTTACACGTAGAAACTGATAATACTTTAAGAAAAATAGAAATGATCAAATCAAATGTAACTACATGAGTGAGTGTAGTCATGTTGCGACACATGTTGACACCTGACACACTTCAATTTGAAGTGTTCGGCACTAGATAGATGATAGATCACATGTGCTATTACATTGGAAATGTTTAATCAGCTCAATTTTTCAGGTTATCAGTTTCTAACTATTTTGTTGTTGTTGTTGCTGTCTATTTTGACTATGTTTGCAGTGGTTAGTGATACCTCCTTGCATGAGTTTCTAGACAGCTTTCTGCAATTTAGGAGCAGATGGTATGATTTCCCTCATCGTGGGGCCAGAGGGATTGTTGCTGGTGTTATTGTTGGAGAGCTTGATTTGAGCCGCCGTGTTTTCATGGTGTTGTATCGCATGTAAGTTACTGATAAGTTGGAGTACTGTGATTTAAAATCTATTTTTCTTTAATATTGTATGATTTTTAAATATGGCATGTGTCTTGCAGTTCTTCCAATAAAGATCCTGGTGCTCGACCTGCTGATACACTCAGTTTGAGAGATCATGAAGGTGGGATCTCCCTCATCCTTTTCTAGTTTGTGGACAGTGAAATCATTTTAGCTGAGCATACCATACATGATTTTTACTCGACTCGTCTACCTGGTTTTACTGTAATATAATAATAATTGTTTGCAAATACAGCTCATACTATATGTTGCATGCACATGTGAGCTTCGTATCGATGACTTTGCACCACAGAGATTGCAATTTCTTTCTTTTTCCTTTTCCTTTCCATTTTTAAATATATGTTTTTATTTTGATTTTACTGGTATAGCTGTCCCATTACTTAGTTTCCTTACTTGGGTCATTTCTTAAACTAATGCTTTACATTTTATATATAATTGATTATATATTATGCCGAGAAAATTCTTTAATAAATTCAATACATGATTTTGTCATCTCAAGGAGGTATTAGAGTGCCAATGATTCTCTAACACTTCCGCGGACCTTGGGATAGGTGGGAGTTTTATAACACCGGACTGCCATTTTTAGTGCTTGTAAATCTTATATGTACTTGATTATCCTGAGGTTATTCCTTAATCAATTAAGTAAATGATTTGCCCATCTCAATTACATACCATAAGCTCGACAGCAATATAAGAAATCAGTAGCTTGTAGTTGATAAAATTTCTCTTTCATGGAAGTGTTATCAGACAGTGGCCATGGCACTATTTTGTGACCGATTTTCGACAAACTACTGTACACAATTTATTTATTGCTGATTTTGAATGGCAGGCCGTGACGGCTACCATTCTCATGGTGCGGCAGTTGGAATGGTGGGTTTAAAGTCAGGAAAAGAAAAACGGAGTATTGTGACCCAACCCAAAACCCACATGACCCAAAAGCAGTGTTATCTAATTTCTGCCATGTATATATGGCAGATTTTTTGGCTGGCCGCCATCCACCATTGATAACACTGCCCATAAGAGAAAACCCTAAAGGATTTATGCTATCGAGGCTTATGATATTATTTTTTTTCTCCACGAGCCCATTTATGTTGCTTTGAGACTTGTCATATTTTTTTTCTCTCTACTTGTCCATTTATGTTACTCTGAGATTTATGATATTATTTTATTTCTATCGATTTAGTTTATTGTATTTGTGTGTATTTTCAACATAGCTGCCATACTTTTACCTCTGGCCGCAATGCCATCTACCATGCTTTTATAACAGATTTTTGTTTGCGGCACGAATCATCATCTGCCATCGTTAACATTGGTCACAAGCAAAAGTGGTAATTGATTCTTAAAAATATGTTTGGGCACGTTGCATATTTGACTATTTATTTCTGAGATTGAAGATATAATAACAAAATATCACACATTGACTTATGTATTTTTTGGTAAAATTATTTCTATTTAATGTTGGGCAGTTGCCTTATATATTTTGCATTGTGTTGTGCCGTTATTCATTATTATTGCCTGTAGTTCTTTTGCAGGAGAAAAAGTTGCTTGATTTGCCAAAGTTGTTTGATATATGTGCCATATACAATCATACAAATGAAGTACTGACAAAATTGCTGGTGAGAATTTTTTACTAGTGTGGAATGTTATTAAGTTAGAATCCCTTAAATGCAGTGTGCTTAAGAAATACCCTTATCTTGCTTTCGGCATAATTAGTTTCAATAACTGTAGCTTCTAGAAGAATTACATAGGAAGTAAAGGTTTTTCCTTTTAACAATTTTCCATGCTCTGATTAGATGATACCTATATACTACTTTCCACACCCTCTTACAAGTAACAATAAAAGGGTATTTCCATTATTCAATTCCATCAGCAGGTGCATAATACGCCAAAAGCATTTGCTTTGGAATGCCCAGAATCACAATTAGCAAGAAGCTATCTTTTATAATGATGTTAATCTAACATTTGCCACACGGCTTCCAAACGCTAATCTCGTAATAGATTTAATCACTCCCTTTTTACAAAAAAAAAATTAGAGATTTTTAAGATTTAATCGTTTGCTAAAATCATCTATTTCTTGGTTGTTTTTTTCCTTTTTTGGTTGGTACTTGTTATTGTTACAGTGAAATGTCTTTATTGGGAGTTTGTCTTTATTGTTACAGTGAAATGTCTTTATTGGTAGTTGTTCATTATGATCTTTAACCCTGAGAAGCCGCCTCCTCAGTCATTGTGAAATGGAATTTATGATATTATTTGGTTTTATCTGTTTCTCTCAATCTGTACTGCTGCTTTATTCTGTTGCTTTCTCTGTTTGATTGTAATATTTGTTTTATGGTTCACTTGAACAGAACTTTCTGAAAAAAATCCAACTACTATATTATTGGAAAAATATATAGAATGATTAATCCAACTTTTAGACACTGTATACACATTTTATGTTCATAGAGTTATCTCAATCCAAGTGATTTCTCTATGTACACTTTGTGGTGGTAATGGCAGTGCATCGCTAAACATATTTAACCCCCTTTTCTGATTTACTCTCACTCTTACAGGTTAGAAATGCTTTGAATGCTCAGCCTTGGATGCATGATAATCTGACTGCAGTAATATTGCATTTTATGGGCATTGTAAGCACAATGCACGAACGTTGCAGTTCATCATTGGAGGTATTGCAGTAATTTGTTGAAGTGTTAATGTGATATATCCATAATTGGTTAATCATTTTCTTTTCGGCTTTGAGTTTTTATACCGTCTTTCAGTGAATAAGTCAATTTTATTTGAAAATATTAGTTCAGTTGATTCTTGTTATCACAAGTCTTTATTGCATTATGAATCATATTTATTAGTGAAGAAAGTAAAAGGCAAAATACTTTCATATTTTATTACTACAGCCGTAAGCTGTTTATATAGAAAATTAAATTTCAATAGTAATACTGAGTAATAATGACATAATCATAAAATAAAAATAAATAGAATAATATAAAATAAAAGAAAATCAAATATGATTTTCCTTGATTCTTCAACAATTAGATAAATTGGTGTTTCATTTTGATGCTCAATAAGCTACTTTGGTCCATAAGACTTCATTTATAATTTCTTGATGGGCATCTTCTCCATTTTCCAATACTTTTCATTTGTTTGAGTTCTGTTGTACATAAAAGAAACTTGTATATTAAATTTGCATAACTGAGTGTTTTTATATTATTCAGATGTATGCCCAGAACCTGCACTTTCGATCTGAGAAAGTATCATTCTTTTCCTTTGAATAATATAACATCTATGAAATAAGAATGACTCATGATAACTTTCTTCTTTGCATTTCTTAATGTGCCTGATGATGATTTTTCTTCCATGTCCAATACATTATTTGACATGTTAAAAATAAAGTAATTCAGAAAACTATTTATAATTTACTGAACCTTGATAGAAAGTTTCTGTCCATAGTTATAATATAGTATAAAGGAAATTTTGTAAAGGAATTTGATAATTTTCTTTTTGGGGATTATGTACAGGTCTTATTTGCTTCTGGAACTCCTGATTACCAAAATGCTACTTTTCTTCAAACTGATCTGCTAGAGGTAAATTGCTTTGTTTAATAGCTCAGCATTTTCCTTATCCTTACCTTAAGTTTGGAGTTATTACTACTCCAGCAAAGCTCAGAAACAGTCACAGACATAATCTAGCTAAGGCTAGGCATTGAACAAGAATGAATAGCTATACTTCAAAGTTATTTAAATTTCGAAGTAGAATTTTGATTTGGCAAAGGCTACATGTTTTAAATACTTCAGGACCATTTAAAACACATAGCATTTGGTTTATCGACTTTATTTGCGTTTCGAAATGGTTTTCCTTGATTTACGTAGTTCTTTGACATATACATCATGATGTTGATGTCATCTATATTTGTGATAGGTGATGGACTTTATAAATGATGCAATTGTATCAATGGATGCTTTTGTTAGTGCATACGAACCAGCAGCTCTATTCTTCTCTTGCCCAGTTGAGATGAGGTATCTCTTACAGTTGAAACATGGTTTTTTTTTATGATGAATAAAGACGAATACAGTAAATTTCTACAGAAAATGACTCATCAGACAAAAATTTGGTCTTCCATATGTTAAAAGATTTATGTTGTTTTATTTATCAAAATTGAATCTATGATTAAGATTGACAATTATAAGTTTCCATAAATTTTTTGATGTTTGTGGTCTATATTACTGTAGTTATGGGAATGAGGAACTGCTGAGCTTCCTGGCCAGATTGTACGATTCGCTAATTCCTTCCTTGCAAAAGGGGTTCCATGTCATTTTTGCTGACAAACAAGATGACACGGTCTCTAATATCGTGGTTAGTTTGAAGATGTTAAGAATGAGATTGGTGAAGTTTGGATGGCGATTATTGCACTCTTGCTATTTAAGTGATGTGTTCAAAGATAGCATCGCTCTTCCACCTGCTGTGAAGATGTTTCCTGCCAATGTGGAGGAACCAGTCATCAGAGCAGATATTCTGGTTCAAACATTTAGAGAGATCAATTCCGTATCATTAAGTTTCCAGGAAATCCATCAGAAGGAAACATTTCTTCAAGGTGTTGAAAGGAATTTCAATATATTAAGCAGGATTGAGGGGTTAAAGCATAATGGTAATTATCTTATTTGTAAAGTAGCACAAATCACTTGAATGTGTTTTACATATATTGCTATGCTTACTGGCAAAAATCTTGATCTAGTGAAGTTTTTTAGAGGGCTAAATTCTTGTTCATCATTTAATATAAAGTGGAATCAGGTCTCTCTGACCAATCAAAACTAATATTTTAAATTGTTTCATTTTACAATATAGCGTATTATTTTTCTAATCTAGTTGCTCTATTTCAGGGTGGATATTTGTTGACGATGAACAGCTTCAATATTTATCTGGGATTTTGAGTTCTTCGAAGGAGATTAATAAGGGGCCATATTCTGCAAAGGTCCCTGTTCCCAACCAAACCATTCGGACAGATGAAGATGCTGTAGTTATAGAGTCAAAAATTAGTCAAATTAGGGACCTGTTCCCGGATTATGGTAAAGGGTTTTTAGCTGCCTGTCTCGAGGTCTATGACCAAAATCCTGAAGAGGTTATTCAAAGAATTTTAGAGGGAACCCTTCATAAAGATTTGAAGTGCTTGGATACTTCTTTAGAGACAGTGCCACAGTCACAAGCCAAGTCCACCACCGTTACCAGGAACGATAAAGGAAAAGGTATACTGATTGATTCTACGCCGGTGTCCTCAAATACCAAAGCTTTTAGTGGGAAGCACCAGATAGAAGGGCCATTGATGCCATCCTCTGCCCCAATTGGAAAATTTGTGAGGAAACCTGGAGCTGATTTGCCAGATCCAAATACTTTAGATAAAAAGGATGATATAGATACATCAAGAACTGCTATGCTTTTATCACAATATGAATATGATGATGAGTATGATGACTCTTTTGATGACTTGGGTCTAAGTGTAGCAGACTCTGGAGTTGAAGAAAATGAAATTCTTGGCGACGAAATGAATGAAAAATCAAGGGCAATAGGGACCGGAAACTCTGTCCAAAATACCTCTAATGCAAAATGGGGCTCCAAGAAAAAGCCACAATACTATGTCAAGGATGGTAAGAATTACAGCTACAAAGTGGCAGGTGCAGTGGCCGTTGCAAATTCTGATGAAGCTTCTTTAGTTAATGAAGCTCAGAAAGAATTGATACATGGTCTTGGACGAGGTGGAAACCTTCCTCTCGGTGCGGTACAGAAGTTGGAAAATTCGTACAAGGGGGGTGATAATCGATTCCATGTTTCTGAAACAGGAGGCAGAGGGAGTAGTAGTGGCAGGGGAAAGAGAGAAGGGGGAAAACAATTTGAACCTAATCAACAACAGGAAAAACAATCTGGTGTTTCTGAAGTGGAAGGTAACGATTATGCATCAAATAACAGGGGGAGAGGTAGAGGGAGAGGGAGGGGAGGAGGTAGAAACAACCATTACAGGAAGGACCAAGCCATGAAAAAGCATTTCTCTGGATTGAGTGGTTTTTAATAGGCTCATCAACATACGTTTCTTACTGGCCAAGATGCCACAACTCTGGCTAGTGTCAAAGTCTACATGTGAAAACTAATTTTCTGTTTGAGATGTATAGACATGGTGCATTGCCCCTCCTCCACTGGCATCTTGGAAGCATGGCTCATACATCTGACTGATCAAAGTCTACTATGGATGCAGCCGAGACTTTCATGTGTTCTGTTTTGGTTTTTCTTCTCTGTTCTAGTCCTCATTGTCATTGATTGGGACTTGGAAGAACTAGAGCTCGTGAGGTTTATTGAATTCACGATCAGCTATCGCAATACCAACATTATCTAATATGCAACAAAATAGTATAATGTTTGTAAAGATTACTTCATACTGGAATCCAGTTTTGATTAGGAGGATTTGAATGTATTTTATTTAGCCTACATTTCATTTTAACTGGGGCATTTGAATAACTTAGTTACATTAGTAGTAATTTTGTAGCAGTGTTCCCTGATGGCAATGCTAGCAAGAGAAGGCCAAAGGGGTGGCCGAGTGTGGCGCATCTCAGTCTTCTTCAATGTCAACTGTCAAGAGAAGAGAGTCTAAGTCGCAGGGTTTTATACTATGAACTTAAATTATTTTTTTAGCATATAAAAATAAAAAGAGGTTGGTCCGACTCAACTATGTTCCATCCCGGTGACATAGATTTGGACAGAGTTGACTCATGGCTGGAACTCATTTTGAATGCTTTGTTTACTTTTGAAGTTTGTAAGATTTTACGGTACAACTTCAAATTTATTTTAATAAAAATCTAGTTTCACTTTTTTTTGTCAAATTTTATGTTTATTTTTACTGTTTGGAAAAATTTGAGAAAAGTTTTTGAGAATACAAATGTGTTCGGATAACCTAAAAACAAATTTCTGAAACACAATTTGAATTTCTGGAAATATTTGCATTCTTGAAAACTTTTTTCAAATACATTTGTATTTTAAATTTTTTTTTGAAAAAACGTTTTCTTGTTGTTCAATTTTGTATACTGGAAAATTTAAACAAAGTTTTCTGGTACATAAAAAATTTATTTTTCTAAAACACATTTGTGTAAAATTTCTCCGTATACAGTTAAATTTTTTAGAACACATTTATGTACTGAAAAAAAAAAATTTAGTATACAAAGTTCAAATTTTCTAAAACACAAATATTCTAAAAAACTTTTTTTTTTTAAGTTTTTCGGAATTCAAGTTGAATTTAGTGGATATAATTATTATTTTTTTGAAAAAAAAAATAGCTTGCATAGATTTTGGGAGTAGGAGTATAAATGTGAAAATATAAAATATAATTTCCTTGAAGTTGTGTTAGCATTGGCTCCGTGGATAGAGACTTGAACATGAATGTCTTATAGCTACCATTTCAAGTTTCATTTGAGGTCCTTAGACCGTTCCAATTTAAAAATGGTTTCTAGCTTGTGTTTTAGTTTTACGGAGCTAGAAAATTGTTTCTGATTAGCGTGAAACATTATTATTTTAGTTTAAATTAGTTTTCTTTGTCCCACGTTAGAGAAAGAAGAGGGAACTGAGAGTAGACAAGAAGGAAAGAATAATGATAGACAGAAGGGCAAGCAAACAATGGCCAAGCTTCATGATCACTGTCCTCTCTTGACCTGTACCCATTCCCATGATTCATCCAACCATGTGCAGCTGACCCATCAAACACATTTTTTTTAATTCAATTTAACCAAACACATTCCCCGGTAATTAACCAACCCCATTATCCGTCCACCAAGTAATGAGTAACACTTTTTCGTACAAAATTTATAATGCAACTTAAAATAAATATTATTTATAATTTTAATTATTTTTTCTATACTATTTTTAATGATTACAATATAATTATATTTTAAATTAATAACAAATAATTGAGATAAATAATTTAATAAAATGATTTATCTTTTTTTATTTATTTTTAATGAGATGGGGAGGGAGGGAATAATATAAAAGCCTAACTACCAATTAACTGAAAGAGCTTCGAAAAAGGAAAACAAAAGAAAGAGCTTCGAAAAACTCACTCTTCACTTCATCGAATAGAGAGTAAGTGACAAACAATGTTACATTACAGTTTTCAGTTTCTACGCACGCGTTTAAAAAGCTCCATCGCACGTGCTGCTTTTCCCTCGTTATTATGATTCGGTACGGTCAACATTCAATTTTTGCACGTGTCAGACCCTACCGGAGCTGAAACAGCTTCTTTTCCCATATTTTTGGGCTTTACCACCCAATATAACTTTTCCTTCAATTAAGATACAGTACTTGTCACTTCAATTTCAGGTACGTGATGGAAAAAACCTTCAATTTTAACGATAATTCCACTTCCGCTTTCAGTGACTGCAACAGCGACAGGTTCGACGAATTCACCGCTGCATCTTCACAAAACCAACGTCTATTAATGGCTTGCGCTTCTGATAATTCCGACGAACTCATTTGCCAGTTAGTTCTCGATCTCGACTCCTGTTCGATTGAACAACAAAAACAAGCCACAACGGAAATCAGAATACTCGCCAAAAATAATTCCGATAACCGTCTCAGAATCGCGAAAGCCGGTGCTATAAAGCCGTTAATTTCGCTTCTATCTTCGCCGGCGCTGGACCTTCAGCTTCAAGAATATGCCATCACAGCGATTTTAAATCTCTCACTCTGCGACGAGAATAAAGACGTTATCGCTTCGTCCGGAGCGATTAAACCTATGGTTCGAGCACTGAAAACAGGAACTCCAACGGCGAAGGAAAACGCGGCGTGTGCTCTGCTTCGTATCGCGCAGACAGAAGAGAACAAAGCGGAAGTTGGAAGGTACGGAGGAATTCCGGCGTTGGTGAACCTTTTAGAAAACGGCGGAATCCGCGGGAAGAAGGACGCGTCGACAGCACTGTATTCGCTATGCTCGGTAAAAGAGAATAAGATTAGAGCCTTGAAGGCTGGAATAATGAAGCCGTTAGTGGAATTGATGGCAGATTTTGGTTCTAACATGGTGGATAAATCGGCGTATGTGTTGAGCGTTCTGGTGACAGTTATGGAGGCGAGAACGGCGTTGGTGGAGGAAGGAGGGATACCTGTGTTGGTGGAAATAGTTGAGGTGGGAACGCAGAGACAGAAGGAAATTGCGGTGGTGATTTTATTAGAGATCTGTGAAGAGAATGTGTGTAATAGTAAAATGGTGTGTCGTGAAGGAGCCATTCCTCCTTTGGTTGCTCTTTCTCAGTTCGGTACCAATCGCGCCAAGCAAAAGGTAAGAGTTAGTTTACTTCTTAATTGTCACATGGCATAGGCATATCACCACAGTCCACAAACTCTGCAAATAGAATGGAATATTTTGCAGTACATTTTAAGAACAATATGGTATGGAGAAATAATGGTAATGGATGTCTACATCTAACGTATCAGAGTAGCATGGCCTTCCATAATAATTAATGCACTTTGCATACGTCTTTAGATTTTCAAAATTTATCTACACTAAAGTCCTCCAACTATTTAAATTTATGAATAATAATTTAGCACTTTAAATTAAAAAACATTAATTAATTTAGTATTTTAAAATAAATATTATGCAACACTTCTATGTTTCTTTAAGTCAATATGTACATTTTTATTTAGTTTTGATGAATGTTTACTAAAAAAAATACTACTCTTTTTAAAATAAAATATAAACAAGATAATAATTGAAAAATTGATATATTTAGTTAAAAAAATTTTACTTATATTTCATTTCGAAATAATACTTGATTGTAAAATAAAAAAAACTTTTGATTTAACGATTAAATTCTTTATTTTTTTTTTGTTTGGTGCAAATTAGATTCTTTGCTTTTAATCACATAATTTGTTATTTCATAGATTTAGAGATTAAATTGAGGGACTCTTATGTTTCAACTAATATAAGAAAAATTTCTGATAGTTATTATGAAAGTAAATACTGAAATTGATATAAGGATGCCAAATTGTTTCATTTATTTCAATATTTTGATTGCGTGTTTGATGTCGAAAGTGGAGTTTTTGTTCTTGTTTTCTCCGATTGTTGATTGTTCCTCTTCATGCTGACAGGCGGAGACACTAGTAGAGCTTCTACGGCAACCAAGATCCGGCAACGCCGCTGCACGTGCCTCATAAATGTCAACATATATATATTATATATATATATGTGTGTATAAACCCTACCAGATATCTTTCTGTATATACTCCAAGAATCTAACAGTGTATACTAGTTAATGACTTAAAGCAGGATCCATCACCAAGGAGAGAACCAAGCATCATTTGTATATATTCCACCAATTTGTAACGAAGAAGCTTTGTAAAATCTTGTGATATAAATTATGCTAGCTTGGTAGAACTTTATTTTGCTTTAATTTTCTGGTTTTCATAAAGCGAAATGTGTTTTTTTTTTTAAAACAAAAGAGAAATGTTACGTTGACATGTTGTTGTTGTTGTTTTACATACTGGCAATAACTATGACTTTGTTACAATACACGTAGTCAAAATAATAGTCAATTTTAGATGAAATTAAATAGATGAAATAACATGTCACTAATTTATAATTGTCAATGATCATTTTAGGACTTTCTTTTTTAGGGGACAAATTTGGGTCGCACAATTTTCTTTTTGTCAGAATTGATTTGAGTATTTACTAATAAAACCAATGTAAAGAGGACCACTAATCACACAGAGACCATAATTTTGATAACATAATTGGACTATCATGAATATTTATACTTGTTATATTGGAAAGGAGTCATGATATCTTACTAATGATGTATGATGTTAACTTAATTGCATTTCACTCTTACAAACATAATGTTTGTCAAAATATTATGGTCTTTGAAAATAAGGCCTAGGTGACTCATTTGCTAAATATTAAACTTGATCAGAAAATTGACCTTAGCTCATAATAAGCTAAAAGCCCAAATTCTCAACAAAAATCTCATCTAACTAAGTCAAATGTGTGTTTGAAAGAACTTGATTATAAATACAATTTAGGTGTATCATCTAAATTAGATTGTCCTTCACATAGCGAAAACTAGTTAAGTTCATTTAATTGGGGGCTATAACATTGAGGGAAAGTGGTAAAATGATAAAAACCTAAGTGCTTATAAACGAGTAAATGACTAGAAGTCCTCTCAAAAAACTTAATTATTCATTACTCGCACTACAAGCACTAATGCAGGAATGGATTCCCTCTCTTTTTTCTCTCATGTTTCTCGAATGGAGAAATCATCACCTTTAAAATCCAATTTTTTCTTTTTTTTTTAATAAAAAATGGATTAAAATTAATTGTTGAAAAAAAAAAGTGGACCCTAATATTACTGAGACAATCCATTCCCCACTAATGTCATAATCACGACACATCGTTAGAAAAATCTATTAAAGATATATGCAAGAACACTTTTATTTTTCAATGCAATATTAATTTATTTTTTCAATTATATATTGTTATTAATATTATTTTGTATCACTCATAAGTCAATATCTTATACTTTGTATTTATGCTAATAATAAATACACTGATAGTTGATTAAAGTGATTTAATTAAAATATTGTTTTCTCTTTTATTTATATATATTTTTTAATATTTATAAAATATTCAAATAAATCATTCGAGATGAAAGCAATATTTGATTTATCTATTTTTTTTTTTTTTTTTTACTTTTGAAAACAAAATCAACTTCAGCTCTAAATTATCTTTTTCATACAACAAAAATTTTGTTCACGTCCTTTAATATTCTTCGTCCACTTTGCTTTCTGCTATCATTTGATTTATATTTTTATCGCCAAAGTTTGAACCCTAATTCTTCAATTTCTTCAACCATTTTTTTGAGTTATCTTATGTTATGTACCTTCTCATTTTTAAGTTTATGAGAATTACTTCCACTCTCAAGGTCACAAATGTGTCATGAAAACCGCATTGATTTGTCCGATCTAATATGATGCTCGGGTTTGTTGAGAAATCAATAAGATAAAAATTTAAATTCACACAAAGTATATCTACTCATGAGGTTAAAAGAAATAAAAGATAGGTGACAAATGTAACGTGATTCACAATCTATACTCACATTCATAATCTCATAATAATATACTATACGTCTCTAGATATAAAATTTTCTTGTGATTTATCTTTGTTCCTTTTTATAAAACTTATTTATTTTTTCAACAGTACTAATTATTTTTTTACAAAATTAACTCTAATTATGTTATATATTTTTTTAATCTATAATAAATACTATCATAAAATCATAAATTAATTTTCTCTCTCTTCAAAAATAAATTAGTAAAATAATTCAAATTATCAACAAATTCAATATTATAACCAACTTTTTTAATTCTCACAATTTAATTAATATAGTTTTATATATAGAGACAAAAGTAATATTTTATTATCGACTTACAAAGAAAAAATTACAACCCTTTCACACAATTTGATTCGAAGAAATTATAAAATTATCAAAGACACACATCTATGCAAAGTCTTTAATACACAAAATAGTCGAATTATTGTGATGAAAAAAAGTCAAACTAATTCTTCAAGCGTGAGACTTCAAAACATCTAGCATACTACTTTGATAGAGAAGTGGCATTCACCATCTACCCGTACAAGATATCAAGGTCATGATGAATAATGAATTAATTGAGAGACTTGAGATAACTAAATGAAAGGAGGATTAAAAGACTAAATCTTGTAACTATTTTACCCAATTGTCTTTTCTTGGATGTCAACAATGTGGCAAATTGCTACTTGCCAAAGGCAATTAGATTATTATTATTATTATTTTGTTAAATCGGACACCAATTAGATTATTGTGAAGAATCAAAATTCAGACGAGGGTCCCACGTCTGACATGGGACGCGTTATCAGACATAAACAAGCTCTCTGCTAACGTGCAAACATTATCATAAATACACCTACTAAATATTTTTCACTCCTACTAAAATTTGGGTTATTAATATTATTATCTATTTTAGTGTAATTAAAGGAAAAATATATAGTTTAATCACCTCGCAAAAAGAAAAACGACTTTTCGTTAATTATTTAATTTTATATATAAACATTGTGATTAACTAGATCCAAATCTAAATATAGCATTTTGTACATTGTATCAGTTTTGACTTGCTCAGTGCTTTGCGTGTGTGTTTGTGAAGTTGACGATTGTCCTAATTCTTGAGACCAGAAGAACAATATTTCTCAACTTTCGTATGCTTAAAGTTTCTCACTGTAGACCAATTTCAATTTCGCAACAATCCACAGCAATAAACAAAAAATGCATTATTCCTAACCGTTGAAGTTGGTTCCAAAAACTACCAGTCAAACTTTTTTTTTTCGTTGAGCTTTGAAAGCAACAAGAGCATAGATGGAGAGTTACCTTAACGTGAATTTTGGTGATGTGAAGTCGAAAAACTCATCGGAAGAAGCCCTTCAGAGATGGAGGAAGCTTTGTTGGGTTGTTAAAAATCGTAAGAGAAGGTTTCGATTTACTGCTAATATCCCCAAACGATTTGAAGCTGAAGCTATAAGACGCTCCAATCAGGTTTCGATTCATATCTTATTATAACTCTTTTCGTTTTTCTTTCTAGATCATGACTATACCCTAAAATGGAAACTTGCTATGTATATCCTGGTTTACTTCCCAATTTTTGTCCACAAATCTTAATGTTTTGTATATTTAAATTTAAATAAATTTAGTTATTGTTTTTATTATCTTTTTAATATTGTTCTATTACATTGAAGTATTGAACTTTCTAGCATGGACAACTTGATTGCATTCAATTAATTCATTTTCTCAAATTATTATTGGCGTCTACGTTTCAGTGTGTTTGTGTCGGTATTCGTGTTTCGTATACATTGAATGAAAAGCTGATCTGATTTGTGGCAGACATTTTTATGCTAATGAGAAAATATATTTGGTTGATTAATGGAATGCCAGTGGTTAAATATTTCAGCAAACGTACATAAGTTTGAGCAGATAACATTTGGAATTGAAAATTGAGTGATGGAAAGATTGGAATATTTTTCCTCCCACTATAATCGCTCAAATAGCTTAACTTTGTGTGGAGAGAAAGGATATGATCATTTAAATGTTATAAAAATGATTCTGGACTCTATTAATTCTCTACCACCACTAAACATTGTAGGAGAAATTCAGAGTTGCAGTGTTGGTTTCACAAGCTGCACTTCAGTTTATCCATGGTAAGAAAGTTAACTTACATGTATTTTAAAATTGCTGTAAAGGTTTTCACTTATATATAATATATATTTTAAGTAAGTCTTTGCTCTCTCCAGGCCTAACTTTGTCGAGTGAGTACAATGTACCGGAGGAAGTTAAAGCTGCAGGTTTTGAAATTTGTGCTGATGAGGCGGGATCAATTGTTGATGGACGTGATGTGAAGAAGTTGAAAACTCATGGTGGGATTGAGGGTATCACAAACAAACTCAATTCCTGTGTCAATGATGGGATTTCAACATCCGAGCCTTTACTGAATCGGAGAAAAGAAGTTTATGGAATTAATAAATTCACTGAAACTCCAGTCCGGGGATTTTGGGTTTTTGTATGGGAAGCACTTCAAGATACAACACTTATGATACTCGCGGTCTGTGCTTTTGTATCTTTAGTGGTGGGTTTAATAATGGAAGGGTGGCCTAAGGGTGCACAGGATGGGATTGGTATTGTTGCTAGCATATTGCTTGTAGTTTTTGTTACTGCTACTAGTGATTACAGACAATCATTGCAGTTTAAGGATCTAGACAAAGAGAAGAAAAAAATTACAGTTCAGGTCACACGAAATGGATATAGACAGAAAATTTCAATATATGATCTACTTCCTGGTGATATTGTCCATCTTAATATTGGAGATCAAGTCCCTGCTGATGGGCTTTTTGTGTCCGGTTTCTCTGTGTTGATAAATGAATCAAGTTTGACAGGAGAAAGTGAACCGGTGGATGTGAGTGCCCTTAACCCTTTTCTTCTATCTGGAACCAAAGTCCAGGATGGATCGTGCAAGATGCTTGTGACTACTGTTGGAATGAGAACCCAGTGGGGAAAACTAATGGCTACTCTAAGTGAAGGGGGAGATGATGAAACTCCCTTGCAGGTAAAACTCAATGGTGTGGCTACCATTATTGGGAAAATAGGCCTCTTTTTCGCTGTTGTGACTTTCTCTGTGCTGGTCCAAGGGCTATTTAGCCGCAAACTGCAAGAAGGTTCGCAATGGACATGGTCTGGTGATGATGCTATGGAAATCGTGGAATTCTTTGCTATTGCCGTTACAATTGTTGTTGTTGCTGTTCCTGAAGGTTTACCTTTAGCAGTGACTTTGAGCCTTGCTTTTGCCATGAAAAAGATGATGAATGATAAGGCACTTGTCCGCAATTTGGCTGCTTGTGAGACGATGGGATCTGCCACTACTATCTGCAGTGACAAGACTGGCACATTAACTACGAACCATATGACTGTTGTAAAAGCTTGCATATGTGGGAAGATCAAAGAGGTAAAGAGCTCTATTGACTCTTCTGATTTCTCATGTGATCTTCCTGATTCTGCTATGGCAATTCTACTTGAATCAATATTCAACAACACTGGAGGAGAAGTTGTCAAAAATGAAAATGGGAAGGTTGAGATTCTGGGATCACCAACTGAGTCTGCCATCTTGGAATTTGGGCTGTCACTTGGTGGTGATTTCCACCAAGTACGACAAGTATCTAAACTTGTTAAAGTTGAACCATTTAATTCTATAAAGAAGCGCATGGGGGTAGTTCTACAGCTTCCTGATGGTGGTTACAGAGCACACTGCAAGGGCGCTTCTGAAATAATTCTATCTGCATGTGACAAAGTTGTCAACTTAAATGGTGAGGTTGTTCCACTTGATGAAGACTCCATCAGTCACTTAAACAATACAATTGAAAATTTTGCCAGTGAAGCTCTCCGGACCCTTTGCCTTGCTTATGTGGATATTCATGATGATTTTTTAGTTGGAAATCGTATTCCTATTAGTGGTTACACTTGTATAGGAATAGTGGGTATTAAAGATCCAGTTCGTCCTGGTGTTCGAGAGTCTGTAGCCATTTGTAGGTCGGCCGGTATTACTGTTAGGATGGTTACCGGAGACAACATAAATACTGCAAAGGCAATTGCTAGAGAATGTGGAATTTTAACCGATGGTATAGCAATTGAAGGCCCCGAATTCCGTGAGAAGAGTGAGGAGGAATTGGTTGATATCATTCCAAAAATTCAGGTACATATCAATAATATGTCATTTAATCCATTTTTTTAATGTTCTTGGCAATTTGTTTGAAGGATTAGCTGCTTTTATCCGAGTTTGAGTTTGGGGTACGTGGCTGCACTTGGTGTCCTGGACTAAAAGTCTAGTTAGAGGTTGCCATAAACAGGCCAATATCTTAAAAGATTTACTAGAACGATAAATGACGACTCTCAGCAGCCTATGCAAAATTATTATTATGCATATTCAAACATTATGTCCTGTTCAAATCACACAGTATACACCGACAATAACCAAAATATTTTCCCACTAGGTGGAGTATGGATCAAACGACACCATAATGTCTTGTTGTGACTAATAATTAAAAAAGGGCATCTAATTATGTGGATGTTGACTGCCATTAAAACTAACTTACTGATAATAAATGGACCATTTGAATATTCTAGGTGATTGTCAAAGCTTTGGAAGTAAAAGCTTGGTGGTCTACATTACCCTTCACTGATTTTTTTTTTGTTTACTATTAACATATATGTCTATATCTGCAGGTAATGGCTCGATCTTCACCCATGGATAAGCATACGCTAGTGAAACTCTTGAGGACAACATTTGAAGAGGTTGTTTCAGTTACTGGTGATGGTACAAATGATGCTCCAGCACTTCATGAAGCAGATATTGGACTTGCAATGGGCATCGCTGGAACTGAGGTATGTCTAGAGTCTACACAACAATGTACCAATCTTGTCTCAATAAAGATCTTATTTTCTAGAAATTCAAAAACCATGAATTAAATTTTGTTCGGGATTTTGGATAAAGTGGACCCGTTTTTTTCCAAATGCTACTTTACTGATTGAAAGCAAATCTTGTTTGAGTTATCTAATATGTATTACTAAATGTGAAGAACTTATGATATATAAAATGGCAAATGACACTCCATAATTTAGTCTGTACAACAAGGTAATCTTGTCTATAACAAGTGGAGATGTTTTGCATTGTATGTATAACACTACCTCTGAAATCCAATCTTATCATTGGTTGCTAGCAGATGCTCTTAGTCCTTGGAATAATCGTAATGCCAATTTTTACTTGATACTATATGGTAAAGCTGTTATTTTGCCAATTTCAGGTAGCAAAAGAAAGTGCCGATGTAATAATACTAGATGATAACTTTTCAACTATTGTAACTGTGGCCAAATGGGGCCGTTCAGTCTACATAAACATACAGAAGTTTGTGCAGTTCCAGCTAACTGTAAATGTTGTTGCTTTGATTGTCAACTTCACTTCTGCCTGTTTGACCGGTAATCATGATGCTTTACTTGTTATTATGTTCCTTACCAAAGTTAAATTATTTGTTTTGCATTATGTACCTCGTTCTTTTTTCCTCATGATATATATAAAAATTCAGGAAATGCTCCCCTTACTGCGGTTCAACTTCTATGGGTCAACATGATTATGGACACTCTTGGAGCACTTGCACTTGCCACTGAACCTCCTAATGATGAGTTGATGAAAAGACCTCCAGTTGGTAGGAAAGGAAACTTTATCAGTAATGTGATGTGGAGGAATATCTTGGGGCAATCAATATATCAATTTGTCATAATCTGGCTACTCCAGACAAGAGGAAAAGCAGCTTTTCATCTTGACGGCTCGGATTGTGATCTGATATTAAATACACTCATTTTCAATTCGTTTGTATTCTGTCAGGTAAACTTAGACATCACTGCATTGTTCTGGGGATATGTTTTTATTCAGACCAGACAAATTTGTTTTGCTTTATCTCTCCCACCTTTGTAGTTAGTCCATGGTAGAAGTCTGTTTTCCTCTTTGCCAATAATAAAATATTCACAATGATCTAAAAAAATGTTCTGACTTCTGAATTTGGAATACTACAATATTGTGGTTGAATATTTTTTTAACCTTTTTTTCGTGCGTGCTGAAATTTCTTATATTAAAAGTTTAAACTATGGGTCCCTGTAATAGGTTCTCTGATTTTGCACTTTATTAACGTTACTTGTTTTCAAATGTCTTGTTAGGTTTTCAATGAGATCAGTTCTAGGGATATGGAGAGGATAAATGTTTTTGAAGGTATACTGCAGAATTATGTGTTCACAGCTGTCCTCGCCTGCACCACCATCTTCCAAATTGTAATAGTTGAATTCTTGGGCACCTATGCCAACACATCTCCGCTTAGTTTGAAACTGTGGTTTGTTAGTGTTTTCCTTGGAGTCCTTGGCATGCCAATTGGAGCAGCTTTAAAGATGATTCCTGTGGGATCTGCCTAAATTAAATTCAGACAATTAGGTACATTCTTGGTCACTCTCTGTTCTCTCGCGTAAGTCAAGGTTCTTGGTTGGTCCTCGTCTCTTCTAAAAGATGCCAATTAAACCAAGTGTTTTCTTAGCATGAAATTTTTGTAGGCCAAGTAAGTAGAGATTATGTTTTGTTTTTGTTGCTGGTGTCAGAGTACATCTATCAAACATTTTGGATGATTTTTGTCAAATTTCAAAGCGATTATATGAACTAGGATTTTTGTACAATGAGGCGTTTTTTCAACGTATGGGGTTATAATTTCTCTTAATTTGAATGATTTATTTGTTTACTATTATTTATGAAATTATGACGATTCACATCTACAGTTTCTCATATTTACTATCTTTGCACGGATGAGTTTGTTTCTAGAAGGATTCATGTGCATCTTCTTTCCGCGTGCCTGTTGGAATGGTGCTTGCTACCAACTTCTAGACTAGAGTAAGGAAACAGTATAACTTTAAGTTGCATCGCTGTAAATAGATCAAATGCGGAGAGTTATGCAATCCAGGTTAGATTATTCTAAGAATACAGACGGGAGATCAAAGCTTCTGGTAATGCCTATTAGGATTTTCAGCTCAGCAGTGCACTCATTGTGGATGACTGAGTCTCAAAATTCAAATGAAAAAGAAAATTTATGTAATAGATTTCTCCTCTAATCTAGTAGTAATCGCGAAAGAAACTGGTATTTTTAGGCATTTTAGACTTGAGTTCCTTGTCTCAACTAGGATGTAATAAGTAGATTTACAGATGAGCAATTAAACTGAAGAAATTCTTTAGTTTTTTAGATCTTGGGCTGGCATCTTCTGTTGTGGAAAATGTACTTGTATATTTTTCCATTCAACTGAAAGGAAGGGTAGTTTCAATTATGAACGAGTATGATAGAGGCCAAGCAGCATTGCAGGATATTGCTTGGTCTCTCGTATATTGTGGAGGAAGCCTTGCCAATAAATGTTTCTTATCTCAAAAACATATTGGTTTATCAATGTATGTTTCTTAAGATATTTTCACTCGTCTGTAACAGTATTATCGGAAACACTGAAACATAGTAGATCTACAAAGATAGCTTTTAACTTGTGCATTTATCATGAATGTATCTGTGGTAGGAAAGGAGTTAGTGTAATATGTATAAATTCCCATCATTTACTGGAGTTTGAGTGAAGTTTTTTCAATTAAACATGTATGGTGTCTCATTGTGATCAGAAATTATCTCTGGCAGGTTGGTTCCCTTGTCCAGAAGACCGGAACAATGATAATTTTGAATGCTGCAGTTAGCCAGGGATGTTTGTTAATACTTGTTGGTGAAGATCAGAAGGGCAGTGTCCTTTATACAGAAGTAGAAAGTACTTCAATTCAATACTAAAGAAGCAAAGGCTGTATAAGCAAACCATCTTCTCGTGTACTCTTGGATGAAAGGTCATTATGATAGCTGCGGCTGCCATACAATCACTTGTTGTGTTTTAAAGATTAGTTAGGGGAATAATATCCTGTTTGTTTTTCCGGTGGGAATGACTTCAACGCTCGTCAAGTTAAAACCAACAGTTTGTAGCTTCTATAAAACTGCAGTGAAATGCTTTGAAACATGAGAAATGCAAGATTGGACGCAGTACCAAACATATACTAACTAATTGCATATCATTTAGTTCCACACAGTCTTACACTTTTCCAACCACCATCTTCAGGTCCATCAGTTTCAGTCTTTCCAATGTTTTGTACACTGCCATATTTTTCATTGTCAAGGCCCTTGGTACAAAATTATTTGACTGTTTGAACTTTCTAGTAGGTCTAATTTTCATTGTTAAGGGACCTCAAAAAGCATGCTTCTTGTTCATGCTACTTATAGTTGTCATTCTTATAATGAACTTAAAACATCTAAAAAGCTGATTAGATAATGCAAGAGATCATCATTAACACAAAAGATTAAAGGGAGTGAAGTAAAAGCAGGAGAAAACAGAGTAGGCCTTGTTCAATGCCAGTACCATTCTGACTGCTGACACCATAAATCTTTTTCAAAATTTCTATTTGAAAAATCTTTTCTTCACTTTCTTTTTAACACTAATTTTATATTAATCTCAGCATTTACTATGGGGAATAGATCCCTCAGGTGAACTGAGAAGGAGTTGAATCTAGACTCTTGAATAAAAAAGGGTGAAAGGGGTTTAAAAAATTAAAAATTGTTAATTTGTTTTAAAGGTGAGGTTTGAAACATATAAATAAAAAAATAGATAGAATGATGGAAATGTATGAAAACTTGTGGAGGAGTCAATTTCTCCCGTGTGACAAAATGCCTCCCGTGCTAATCATCAAATAAAATGAACAAACAATAAGTTGCACACTAAGTTTAGGATGTTACTAAACGATGGATGAATTTAGCGGTGCATAAAAATCTATTGCTTTAGAGCAGAACAAACATAAAAATACTTTTGATTCTACAAACATGTTGGGTTACATGACCCATGAACACAACAAAGCCAGGCAAAACGGTAGGTCCCACCTTAAAAGCAGTCTCAAACATTCAAACAAATCCAATCAATATATCTTTACAAACCATGCATCCTATCACACTAACAGTATTTTTCTAGTCTCCATTTCAGCCTTGTTGAAGACATCACTAAAGCATCCCTGGCATCCATCAAAAGGTAGGTTGCAAGAGATACAAGGGTAAAACAAGTCAATCATCAATTTAATCCTTTGAAAATATAGGTGTAAATCAACTTGATCTCTAAAATTTACAAAACTAAAAAATAATTCTTGAAATGAAAATTTTTCATCACATTAATATTTTGTTAGTTTTTTCTCCCAAATTCATCCATGTGACAAATGCAATTGAGAACTTTCAATTTCAAAAATTATTTTAAAACTTTGTTAATTTGAGAGACCAAATTATTTTAACACTTCAATTTTATGGACTAATTAGTGATTTCTTCAAATTCTAACTATGGCCTAACCGGCTGTTTCTACCCCTTCGTAGATCAGCATATAGCTTTGGTTTACCTCCTTTTTTGGGCACTCCAAACTATAAAACACTTACATAGATACCAAACACGACATCAACATTAACATGTAGACACCGATAATAATAATAATAATAATAATATTTTTAAAATAATAGAAGTTATCGAATATAACCACATATATTGGTGTCAGACACCGAGACGTGTTAGACACCAGATATGCCTTCAATTCAAGGTGTTGGTACTACATAGACTCTAATTATTGTATGTATCCCAAAGCCTGTATTTTTATTTTCCTTTCTTCATTTTCCTTGCTGTTCCTCATGGTAACAACCAATGAATCCAAAACAATTTTTCGTCTAGTAACAATCAATACCTTTCTCTTGTAAGTTTTCCCCTCTCTCTTGGTGATATAATACTATAGCAAAAAGTAACAAAGATGGACAACACATAATCTTCACATAGAACTGTTAAAACTTCAAAAAGTTCAAATTTTGGGATTTTCTTGATGTGGTCCCTTCTTGTCACCACCATCTTCATCATCAATGAATGAGAGTCTTCTTCTCTTTGTCATAGCAACAGCATAGTGAATCGGCCTGGATCGAATAACCGAGGAATTCGGTGTATATAAAAGCTCCACTCTTTTAATCTTCTCCTCATATAATCTTTGAATTAGATTGTAGAAAGCAAATACATCATTCTGTGAAATGAATAAAAAAGGCCAAAATAGATTGATCAATTAACATGTTCTTCTAAGCATAATTTTGGTGAAACTTGATGAAAAAATTAATAAAAAAACTCACTGCTTCAAGTAATGGATGTTGAGAAATTGAATTCATTTTTAACCTCACATCTTCTATGGTCAATTGTTGATCCAATGCCACAAAAGTAGCAGCTGCTGCAACAACAGATGGTTTGTGATCCATCAAATTAACCTCTGCATAGAAAAACATATGTACATTTGGTTAATCCATGTTTGAACATAAAAATTTACATCATTCTCAAAAACAAGAATGAAAACAAAAAGAAAGAAAAAAACACACATTCAAGTATTCGTGATTGATGGTTCACCTTCCATTATTACAGTGAAGATTCTTTGCATTGTGTTGGAAACAACAGAACTTGTTGGTGATTCATTGCAGAACTTTTTGATGAAATAAGAAAGAAACGCAAAGGGAGTGATTATACCCATGTTCCATTCCAATGTACTAAGCACCAAAAGCTCCATTCTTTGAATCACTTTTCCATCAAAAAAATAATCTTCCAATTGAAACTCTGACAACCCTGGCACATTACACTCTTCCATTTTTGCAGCCACAGAAAGACATGCAATTGATAACAACCGAATTGCCCAATGATTCTCACCCTGCAACATAAAAATGGAAAATTCAACCAAAAGGGTAACTATTAATTAATTTGATTGAATAAAAACTTAAACAAAAGTGACCAATTAATAGAAAGCAATGTTGCTATAGAAAGAACATTATTTAAACTTACATCAATAGAACGCTTTGAAAGAAATCGATCCAAATATGTCACTGATAAATAAGCTGTTTGAAAGCCAAAACCCAATGCTGCTCTTGTCTGAAGTCATTTTCAAATTTTCACCATCCAAAGCCAGAAAAGAAAAGAAAAATTAAAGTCAAGAATCAAAAACAAGATTTTTTTTTTTTATTTCCAAATTGAAGTTTAATTAATGAAACTGAATTAGAAATGGTAAAATAAAAAATGGGTCGAATGAACAAACTTTGAGAATCCAATTGATTGCATTCAAACGAGCACGTTTTAACCAGTCATCAAACACCAAGTTTTCATCTTTTTTGAACCCAAGAACGATCTCTCTCTCAATCATCACACCCACACGTTCCTGTTCTGAGACATCAAATTCTTGCTGTGATTGATTCAATGGGTATTCTTCATTTCCCACTTCAACTTCCAAGCTCGTTTCTTTTTCTTTACAGAAAAGATCATCCATTTCTTTTGTTTTTCTTTGGAAAGTAAAGTTTCTTTTATCTTAACAAGCAAAATCAACAAGAATGAAAAAGAGTGTGTTAGTAGTAATTATTATATAATATGATTGACTAGTGGCACATTAAGTAGGAGTCAACTATATAATAAAGGAATAAAAGAGGTGGAAAAAAATGGGCTATGATTTGGGAGAAATGTTAAAGGTGTTGTAGCTGTTACAGTTTGAAAACAAAACATTGATTTTATTGTGTGGCGAGATTTTAGTTACTGAGACGAAAATGTGAGTGGGAATGGTTTTAATTTATGTTTGGCGAGATTGTATTGTTGTTGGAGTATTGAGTGTGATATATGTGATGATGAGGTTTTGATTTTAGTTTGACCAAAAAAACCCTTTGAATTTGGGGAAAAAACAAGTTTGTGACAACACTGTCTCACTCACGCCAACTTTCGAGGCGCGTGGATATCAACCCATCTATATTTAGAGGAGTATTATTATTTCAACACATTACAAAAATACGCAAATTGAGAAGGATTTTTTTTATTTATATTTTTAAAAAAAAATTCAAATATACACTACTTTAAAATTAATATATGAAAATATTTTATTTTTTTAATTCTAAGATGTTGCGACCACCTAAAATAAATTTTTTTCTTGTCTTTTGTATGATGTAGTATTCTAGAAATTCGACTATGTATTCTGTTTTTTTTTTTAACAAATGAAAATATATTAAATATAAATTGTTGTATTTTCACGATGTGATTTTTTGACGGAGGCAAAAAAAATTAGATAGTCGCATTTTCGCGTTACGATCTCCTAAAGGTAAAAAAAAAACTAAAGTATCTTTGTATATTTTCATATGTTAGTTTTAAAGTGAATTTTTTTTAAAAAAATGAGGATATACATGAAAAAAAATTAACTGATAAAAGTGAAAAAATTATTAAAAGGTTAAACCATATAAAAATATAATGTTCAACATCAATTTTGATATTCAAATATCTTTTTCGATTTAGAGGTGAATTAGTTCATCTTGCAAATTAAAATTTTTTTTCTTTATACGAACTTGTATTTGACTCGTTGAAAGTGAGAAGTTGACGAAGTGAATATATCAACGGTTGATATTTTAATCACATATAATTGACCATGCATGTACACAAATATCAATAATTCATTTGATGATCAATAATTGACATTACTCATGTTATTCTCTAAAATAAATTACTCACTTTAAATTAAGTAAAATCTCACGAATTTATAGACCAAAGACATGTGTGTGTTTTTTTAACCACCCGAATATGTTTCTTAGCTTGTAGTACGAGAGATTAATTCTTTAAGTCGAATTGGATGCAATGGACGATAAAATTTCTCTTTAAAATTTTTAACGATGTTGTCTTATGAATAATGAATTCGAACGTAAAACATCTGATTGAAGGAGATCCAGATGTTTTTGTTTATATCTGCATTGTTAAATTGAGTTACTATATATTAAATATTTCATGCGATATATTTAGATTTGTTGTACTAAATCAAATTAATATTAATTCTTGAGTCTTAGTTCAACAGACAAATGTCGATATTGTTAGATTGGACGTTTTGCATAGGTTCGAGCCTGCGATCTAACAGTTGTGTGAGTTAATTATGAAGTAATTTACCATCTCTTTTAAAATGAAAGAAAAATAAAATTAGTATTAAATTTTAAATTAATTACTTGTTGAATTTGATGAAATTGTTTTTATTTTTAATATTAAAATTTTAATGCAGTATAATACTTAAAGATAACAGTTAGAATAGTACTCCTCCAAGATTGTATGTCATATTTTATACAAATTAAAATGTAGTTAATGTGGAAGGAAAAAATAAATTTATAAGTTATTTTATAAAAGTATCCTCTATTAATAATATAGGAAATATAAATTAAAAAAATTAGAAAAAATAGAGTAATAAATAGTAAATGACATAATAAAAAAAGATGTATGATTCATTGATATTATAAAATGATATATAATTTGAGACAAACATATTTTATTAAAATGACAAATAATTTGAGAGTGAGGAAATATATTTTATATTGAGTTTTTATATTTAATTTACTTATGCTGCTATCAAAATAATAAGATATCAATTAAATTATTTATTTTAAATAAAGTTTCAATTTGATTGGATTTATTGAGATGCATTTTAAATAAACATTATACGATGTCAACAAAAAAACACTTTTATTTTTTGGTTTTAAAAGTATATTTATATAATCGCACTTTTTTAATACATTACTTGAGATACTTTTTTTAGTTACATGAGACAATTATGAGTAGAATTTATATAAAATTGTATACCTCACTACATAATTAAGTTTAAATTCAGATTTTGTGAAATTGTTTAAAATAAAATAAAATATATAATATTATATTAAAAATAAAATAATTATTTATTTTGAGACTTTTTTGTTGTAAGTGGGCATTTACTGTGAGAGGCAAGAAATATTTTATTTAACTAAAATAAAGAGAATAATTTTTTTTGGGTACAATAAAAAGAATGAATTTAGATATGATCATATAGATTCTCATGATTTAATTTAATTAAAAAATAGATGTCTGTATATTTTAAAATATGCATACGCTGATTTCATGTGTTGACGTGGATGAGGGGAATCGCTTTTTTGTTTCCCCAAGTGTGACGGAAGGTGCGATACATTGGGTCCCTCAAATTTTAGAATCGGGTCGGAGATTTAATAGATATGCATATTGGAGGGTCACAGTTCATAACCTCATCTCCTGTCCCTGACCAGTCAAATACTATAACTATTTTTCCTTTTACAAATTATTTTCTGCAAAATTATGTGGAGGAGGGCTCCATCTCTTTCAAAACACATTTATATTTGCTAAATTTATTTATACTTCAAATTTCAATTTTAATTTAACTTAGTGGCATAAAAACAAATATTAAATATGACAAATTGTGAATTTCATATGTCATATACTAATAATTGTTGATAAGTTAATTTATTAAAGTAAAATTTTGAATAAATTAAGTTTCTTTTTACGAGATACGAAATTAAAATAATTCTTTCAACTTTATCTTTTATTTAAAATATTTTTTTCCTAATTTATCAATTTTTATTTAATTAAATAAATAATTCTTTAAAATATCTATACTTATAAATATATATATATAAATAAAGGGTAATCAATCTTGGTAAAACATTTTTTTTTCAATTTTATCCTTTATTTAAATATTCTTTTAAATCTTTTTACATTTCTTATATATATATATATAAATTTGCCTCTAGATACTTTTAATAATAATGATTTTATTTTTACTTTTTATTTGAATTTCATATGTTGGAAATTATTATTTTTATTGTTATTATCCAATCTTCTCCTTATGGGAAGTTTTGTACATAAAAACAATGAATAACACATTAAAAGGGAACCGATATTTTCCAAAATAGATCTAGAAAGATAACTTTTGAAGTACTACAACTTACTTTGAGCGGGAGATGTGAGATGTGAGATGTGAGATCTCGAGCGTAATGAAAACCAAATCAAAACCGACAGTGAGTTATGACCTGCTATCAACTTTTGGATCAATAAGGATAACAAAAATAAAATCATTGTACATATTTTTATGTACACACAAACAACAACAATACATGTATATATTGTGTGTTTCTTTCCACGTCAGAAAAAAAACTCTTGTTATACCTCCCAGGTATAAAAGCTAAGCTACACTATGTAGCTTTGATAAGCTTCACTGTAACCACATGTCTAAGAATAGAAATAAAAGGCAGTTGACACAACACATATGTATTGTTGGTTGTATTTATACGCCAAATAGTATTTTTTATTAGTTATTATAAAAATATTAATTTTATTTTGTATTTAAGATAGTAAAATATACATAAATAATTTTAAAAAATAATATAATAAAATAATTATTCTATTTAATTTATCTATAGTTAATTTTAAATATGTGTAAAATAAACAAAAATTTCCCTCATTATAAGATAGAGATTAGTTTAATACTTTGGCAAAAAAATTGTCCATGTGAGTGGGACTTTGGATCACTTAATTAATATCTCCGTCCTTAAGCAATCATAAGATCTTTTTCATATTTTTATTTGTATCTTTCGATAAGACTTGTTTTAATTGTATTAATTATTTTTTATTGATATTTTTTAAAAGTTAAATAAGTTTTTAGCCACTATCAAATTTTTTTTAATCTCTATAAAAAAAATTACATATTTCAGTTTCTACAAAATTATTTTATAAATTGTTTTAGTTTTTGCTTAAACGAAATATATTTCAATTTTTAAATTTTAGAATGAACTTTTACAAAAATATTTAAAACATTATTAAAAATTAATTTATACAAATATATAACTTTTTAAGTTAAGATGAATTAAATATAATTTTTAGTAATATGTTTAAGATAAAACTTCTTAAAATATGAATTTAGAAATCAACTTTTGAGTTCATTTTTTTGTGAATGAACTTTTTATTGAATTGTAAACATGTATGTAAAACAATCATTATTCAAAAACATGTGATGATACTTCAACATAAACTAAAAGTGTTTGTATAATAATTTTATATCGACTAAAAAATGTGATTTTTTAAACGTGATCTAGAATTAAAATTTCAAAATTTATAAGAATAAAAAACTTTTAATTATGATACATCTTTTCTATGGCATATAATAGTTATTACAATAAAAACATAAATTAACTCTATTTTTCAATAGTAAACTAATAAAACAATTGAATTATCAATAAATTTAACACTAGAATCTAGTTTGAAATTATCGTAAAATGAATGAAGATAGTACAAATTAAACTTAATTATATAAATCATCCTCTGTGCGCGAATGTACTATGCTCTGCTATGTTATGTTGCTATCCTTCCCTGTCTCTTTCCCAGTTTTTTGATTGGGATATAAACGCCAAGGGATAGAAAAATTGAAGTTATGAACACCACATGCATTTTGTTCCCAGCCCGGAAGCAATGCAAAGAAAACGATAAATTCAAAGTATACCTTTTTAATTATTTCAATTTATTTTCAAACAGCTATAGCTAGTAAGGAATTTGGTACCCGATTGATGTTTATGTGATAAGCTTTTTCTGTATCAAAGACAATAAAGTCTATCTGCAATATCTAACGTACCTCTTTTCTTTGTTCTTTTTTCAAATAATATCAGGAAACAAAATATATGGAAAATGGAGTCACATACATATATGTGGAAAAATAAATTGGTAATAATCTAATTTATCATCTCGTATAATATTAACCCAAAATAGTTGATGAACTCAATCAATATTACAATTTCTAATCTTAAATTTTATCATCAACATACAATAATTCTATATACATACAAATATTATATGTTTGGAATTGCCTAAACATACATACGATGGTAAATTCATGATCAAATCCTTCAATTTTGTGAGAGAGGAGATAAATTATCTCTATTGCATTGTTGATTGCGTGATGCATAATTTCATTAGGACAATTATATTGTATAATGGAAAGAAATAAATGTCCGGGTGAGTAAAATCTAGCGGCCGCACTCACTTCTCTCTGCTATATCTTTTCCTCATCTTCGTCGAAAAGGGGTGATAAGGGACTGTTTGTTGATCTAAAATTATATCTCAGCATCATTTTTCTTATATCATTTTATAAGTAATTTTTACATCTATCTATTTTATTTGTGTGTGTTTTTCGTTATCTCGTCAATTAAGTGTGATATTACAAATCAGACATATCTAATTAATGACATTAACATTTTCAACGTTGCAGATTTAGAGACATATGTATTGCAGTTATTTTAATTTTATCAAATTTGTGGACAAATTGTTATTTTATGCTATTAACATAAACACAATGAATTTGAATAAATAAATATCGTTTTTTATATAAAAATAAATAAAACTCTCCACATAACATAACCTATGATTATAAGTGCTTATTAATAACAATAATTCCAATAAAATTCAATAATAGTTATTACATAATTGAGACTAACACTAACAACACATTCCAATATTTTGATATCTAGTTAATCCAAATATTAGACAAAAAATTAATCTAATTGTGTTAGTCCTAAATAAAACAATCCACGTTAACATCAAAACCAAACTAGTACTGAAAAAGCATACTAATACATACAAAATAACAACACATGTGACTACATAATCCCCGTTTATGTGAACATATATAAGAGGCTAAGTTGGTTTCCTCAATAGTCCAATACTATGCACCACCTAAACATTTCAACTAATGAAGGAACTATTGACCAATAGAGTAATTCTCAAAACCAAATTGTTTTGCTTTCAACCACTCTCACGAATAAAGTCTTACTTGTTCCACTATCACTTCCACAATGATTACTTTTCTTTAAAAAATACTTTTATTTCGTGTTCTTCAAATTAACCAAAATACAAACAAACCCAACATTTCAAAACTAGGAGTTTAATACTCTTCCACCAAATGCAAATTTGAATAAATGGAGTAAGTGATTGTTACCTCTATTATGAAATACCATTTGAATGCCCAACCCCATTTCCTTAGCTCATACTAAACTTTTGAAAAAATTCAACATTAAAAAAATAAGTGATATGCCAATTCAATTTTCTACACCACCCTCTATTACATAAAAATCTGCACCTCTAATAATTCCTCTCCTAGCCAAATTATCTTTAGTTTGAATATGACTTTTGAGATATCAATCATCTAGTCTCAATCAAACCATCATACATTCACTAACTGCATGAATTCATACATATGTGTGTTGGGTGATCTGAGGTGATCATGCAAAGCATAGAGGTGAATGATGACATGGCAGTGTCGAAAGTGAACTTGAGAACATTTACGTACGAATTGAAAAGGAAGGTCTTAATTGGGGGAATACCCTAAGGAAAAGGACATATATGGGACTGAGGTTATGTCTGCATCCAACCTTATGAAAGGTAATGTTAGGTACAGATCAATGTATAGGTTAGCATGTATTTACTTGATTAGACCATTCACACCAGAGTTTACATTACTTAAACGAGTGTAGCATATATACATCATTCATTTATAATATTTTAATGACACTGTTTAATTCTTTCAAGTCCCACTACAAAAAATATTATTAAATAGGTTCTTATAAATGATTCTATATTATTATATTTTAATATAATTTTTTAAGTGAAACTCACAAAAAATTCAAAGAGACAAATTTTTTTACTAGGCACTTATGCAAATAGATACCACATTTTTCAAAACTACAATAGAAGTGCTTATTTAGATGGAGACTAAATAGAGGAAGAAACTTCATCGTCGATACCCTTAATTCATGCATATTACTATTATACTTGTATAACAATTGTAGAAGATTCACCCTCATAATTAAGTTTATATTGTTTATTGCTATTGGTGACTCTATAGCAATGATAATCTTGTACTTTGTGGTAGAAATATAAGTGGAAATTTACAGAGAGCAAGAGATTTGAAGGCTACATGCATGGCAGGCTAATCATCTGGATATATCACGACTATGGTTGGTTTTGATTTTATTTTGGCAAAAATTAATTTTGATTAAATTGATTTTAGTTAAAATAAAACTCTTTTTGTTTTATGTTTGATATGGTAATTTAATTAATCTTACTTTGACGAATTGATAAGAAATATATATTTTTCTTTTATTTTTGTCAAACTGACTCAATTAAGTTATTGTCTTAGGTGTAAGTACTAATAACAACATTTCAATATTTATTGTAATTTCGAGTAAATTTTTAATCACTAATTCATGGTGTATCACCTATGAATTCAGTGTCCACCACCATCTTCGTCTCTAAATTTAAATGTAAAAAATCACATGTAAAAATAAAAATTATAAATTTTATTTTCAAGTTAATTAAAATAATTTTTAAAAGCAAAATCAATCCCAATAAACTAATCCAAACATATATGTTTCTAGTTGATTTGATGAGATATGCTGCATGAGTACACATATAATTTATAAAAAATAAAAAATTGATTAAAAAAGGAAAATAATGGAAAATGACTGCTGCAGATGTAATACAAAATATGCTGATTTTGGAAAACATGCTACTCATAACTCATGTGATTTATTTATTACACTAATGAAAGAATTCTTCTTCTCTTTTATCATTTTTTTTTATGAGTTATTCTCTTTCATCATGCGTGCATGCATGAGTTAAATTATTTTACAGAAGCAAGGTTGGATTTGGAGCCGATATTGAATGGTGCAGAAAAAGTTGATGTGAAACCCAAATTTAACAAACAGAGCAACTTAAAATACTCTACTGAGGAAAGCTGCGCCACGCGTATAAATTGCCGCATAAATTGCATCTACGTTAACTTACTCCTATTGTGGTGTGGTCAATGAAATTTGTTGTACGATTTCAGCACGAAAAGAGGATTATGTTTATATTTATATGTTGAGATTATTGATTGCCAAAAAGCATTGCAGTATTTTAATGACTTTAATTTGTACCACTTTCTAGATTTTTGGTTGAAAGACAAACCTATTTTTATACACACATCATTTTTTTAATTGAATGTTTTGTAGCACTTTCTGAATACGGCACTCCTGAATTGCAACTGTTTTATACGCCAAAAGCCACATTCATGACAAGTAAATAGTAATGTCCCCCCCAATCTTTACAACTAAAAAATTAAAAAATAAAAGAATTTTTTTTTTGAAACGACCAACTGTTATGTTATTATTATTAATAATTGTTAAACTATGTTGTGGGTGAAAATATATCTCTTATGCTCTTTAGTTTATTCACCTCAAATATCAAGCCAGAGAATCAAATTACTTGGAGATTGGTGAATCAGCTAATGATTGTATATGTATAGAATTGAATTGTGGAAAGTGGTATGATGAAATAACCCCAAAAACTCAATGATAAATATAAACGTTTTTGGGACATGAAGGGGGATAAGTGAGCATGATTGTGGTGGGTGTGCCTTATACTTATAAAAATTTCTGACACACTAAGGGGTTTATATACCCCACAACTACTAACTCCCATACCACTTCTTTCAACAATTGAAAGTGTGTCTGTTTCAATATTCAATCATCTTAGTTGTAAGTATATTTCATATATTCACATAAGGTACAAGAGTTTGATATTATTCCCAAATCCCAATACTTTGACTGTTCCTTTTTTCTTCTCTTCCTATTCAAATTTGCCACTCCCAAAACCCACCGGGCAGTGTGCTCACATGGCTTCATAAGTTAGAACAAGTGAGTGTCCACCACATACCTTCACACCAAAATCTATCTCTAAATTAAAGAATAATATCATTACTTAAAACAGATAATGAGAGTTAAGAAGGAAGTGAAATATTTACTTAAATAAAATCATTAAATATTTTGAAGAAAAAAAACATCGTTGTTTTAGAAAAAAGTACTTTAAAACAACATGTTTTGTTTGAAAATATATTTTGGCACAAAATTTATTTATTTATTTATGTGTAGTTTTAAAGTAATATTGGGGGTGTGGAAAGTTGATGACCAAACCATTAATCATACTGGTGTTGTGCAATAGGGCTCGGCCTTACTACGTCCAACTCGAACACCTGGGCCTTCATATTTTAACGTGTTTGCATGTCTGGTAACACCACGGAGAAAATTGAATTTTGTATCCACAATTTAACTTAATTCTGCCATTTATTTAAAAAAATTATTCCTTTAACTCATTAAAATATTCTTAAATATACAGTAAAAACTAAAATAGATTCAGTTAATTGATCCTACTCTACATTCTAAAATTTTTAGAAAAATGAATTTTTTTTTTTAAATTCTCTTGCGAAAATTTCATGTAGTTATTTTTCAATACGAAAGATTTTATTTTTGAAATTTCTAGGAGTTAGTCTCATCCGAAAATTTCAAATTTCTGGTTGACTCTCCTGAAAATTCTATTTTTGAAAAATAACAACCATAAATTTCATTTATGAATTGTGTTTTTTCCATCCCTAATTAAAAAAAATTTAGAAAAAATAATTACGTACTAGAAATTTGAAATTTCCGATAAAATAAAATTAACTATCGAAAATTTCAAGGCATAAATTTCCAGTATAATAAAAGTAATTACTGAAAATTTCAAGACACAAATTTTCTAATAGTTTAAATAGTGTATCGAAAATTTTGTACATTAAAATTTACGGTACACAAATTATACCACTAAAAAATATAATTTCCGGTACTATTAATTTGTGTACCGAATTTTTGTGAAAACAATTTAATTACTATAAATTTTGGTGAGGGATAAAATTTTGAAGTAACTTTTTTTTTTTATTTTGATTGAATAAAAATGATAAAATTAAATTTTTTACATTTTAAAGAATATAAGTCTAATTGTAAGATACATAATTCAATTTTACATATCACTGAAGAGCTCCAATTTCTAAAGCTTAGGGCTCATTTAACATGGATAAATAAACCCCCCATATCATGTGATTTAGTTAGCATTCATGGACCTCGTTAGTAGAGTCAGCTTGATTGTTAGTGTTAGGTACAACTTTTTTCCCTCTGTTTGTTTTTTTTTTTTTTCTTACAAAAATAATGAAAATAATAATAAAATTACAAAATTGTGAAATAGTAAATTAAACTATTAAAAAATATATCAACTAAAAATAAAAGAAATTAAAAAAAGACTAAATGTGAAGTCGTAAGTTTATTACATGGTAAGAAATTAAAAGATAGGATCATATGTTAACAACAGCCCTTAAGATATTTATTAATGAATAAAAAAAAAGTAAAAGTGATATTTTATACAGAGAAGATTAAATTTTAAAATTTTAAAGAGTTGAATCCATCATTTTTAAGATTATATTTTTAATTTTAATGTTTAAATAAGTGTTCCGATGTGAGAGAATTAAAAAATAAAATGATAAAGATGTTATAAATTAGATTCCCACCCAAAAAATATTAATAATATCAATTATTAACATTGGTCGTTAAAAAATATGTATTATCTCCTAAATATATATATACTAAGTTATAATTGATGATTAGTTTGGTCGAAAAAATCATAATTAATAATTAGTATCACAATATTTGATGTTTACAACTATGTATTTTTTTAAAGTGAATAATAAATTAATGTATTTCATTTATTTAAATTTAACTACAAAATACAACGTGGTTGAAGATAAAAATTTAGAGTGACCATAAATGTTATCGCCCTTACTAAAAAGGTGAGTTATACTATTAAATAAAATTAACATCATAGTTTATAAAAGAACTAAAAAGACATATTACAAAATTTCAAAATAACACTAAATTCAAATAATTATAAGTAACTAATTTGTTAGTACCGGGAATGTTTGTTGCGTAATACAAATCACTTCCATGTTCTAGTCGAAACTAACATGAAAATCTTTAGGAACACTTTAAACAACTTGTTATAAGTGCAAAATATTTTAAAATGGAGATGCACAATTTTTTATGACGATTTTCACTTTTAATTTTTCAGTTATTAGTTCAATTTTGCTATTTATCAATAGTATTGTATTCAGAAAAAAGTTGAATTTGCATTTCCTTTTTCCCACCTTAAGTTTTTATTACTCGTTGCTGCTATGATTTTTTTTGACAAATTACTAGTTATAAATGAGAAAAATTGATCAGTTTTTTTTTTTTTTTACAGGTGAAAATTGAAACTGTTGATCACTGTTTTATGCGTTGTGTTTAGGCCCAGCAGGTGTGGATCTGTTCACCGCTTCGGCTCGAAATTAATTGATCAATTTTTGTCTTTTTGCTTTAAATTAATTTTATTATCCATCTATTTGTTTGTTATTTATTAATAGTGATTAACATGTTTCTTGTGGAAATGTTATTCTGGTCTTCGTTTCTTTAATTTTGTTTGAAATAAAGTCATCCAGACAGATGCATTAAAAAAATACACTATTTGTATTATTTTTATATTTATTGTTCATTTTGACAAATAAAAAGTCACCTTTTGAAATGTTCAATGGTGCATATTTATTTTCACAAGAAAAAGATCATTCAATCAATTCGATGTACATGCTTTTAAAAAAATTACCACCATTTACTCCTCATTGTCTTTAATTTTGGAGAAACTAACTCCTAGTTTTCTAATATTTTGTAATCATAATAATTTAATTTAAAGTAATTTCATTGATTGTATATAACTTATATAATTTATATTTTGTAGTCCTAAGAATTCACTCACATGTATACCTTCTTTTTCTAGAAAAGAAAAATACCCACCCTAGCATGTATGCAGTAGGTTGGTCTATAACAATATTAAAAAAACAAATGTAATTTTAATTTTCTCTAAAAAAAGTCAATGAAGACGCAAACACGAGAAGGGGAAGTTGAATTGTTTGCCAAAATTTGAATTTTTTTGCTGTTTTGTTGAGTGTTGATATGATTTACTTGATGAATAA
The DNA here is from genome assembly GCA_037974295.1 of Cicer cuneatum. NCBI lineage: Eukaryota > Viridiplantae > Streptophyta > Magnoliopsida > Fabales > Fabaceae > Cicer > Cicer cuneatum. The sequence continues at coordinate 73,807,243 of JBBPBO010000004.1, forward strand.
TTAATTAGACTTAGCAGCGGAAAATAACAGCATAAAAACACAACAATTTATTCTGGTTCACCATTAACTTGGCTACATCCAATCCCTTCATCATGAAGGCTTTAATTCACTAATTCAAATCTTTGAATTACAACACATGGCCCTCCAAGCCAGTCTTCTCAAATAGCCTGACAACCCCAGACTTTTGAGGAACGAAAACAACACCTTGACTCTACAAGTCAAGTTTTCTCCCACCAATCTGACAATCCCAGATTGAAGAAGGAATCTATACCACTATCGGGTTTGATTACAAGGGTTTGGAACTCTGCAAAGTTGTTTATGGAAAGTTGATTGCTGCACTGAATTTCTCTCTCGAAAACACTTAGAAAATTTTGCTTTTGTACTTATGTAATTCTCTCTTTTGAACTCTCGGATTGTGTTGAATATGAAGCTTGAGTTCTTGTATTTTCGATGTTTGATGCTGCTGCCTGAAGCTTCCTTTTATAGCTGTAGATAGGGCTTTGTCCAAGCTTAAATTCGAAATTAATCTTGCTCAAATTTCCTTCGAAAATTCTGTTGGCCAATTCTGTTTCACTTAAATTAAAATCATATCTTTTTAGCTTCACATTGCACTTGAAAATTATATTGACCAATCTTGTTTCATTTAATTTCAAACCATATCTTTTTAAGCTTTAGATTGCATTCGAATTTCTTCAATTCTTTAGTGATTTTTTGAATCAAATCCCCTTAATACTTTGATTAAATTTCTATCAAAATTTAATCAAGTCTTATTCGAATTTTAATAAAGTCTTCACTGATTTGAATCATGATTTAAATTATGGACTGTATGATCTTCTGATCTCGACCAACTCTAGACCATGTAATCTGATCTGTACCAATTCTGTGATCCTCTGATCTCGACCAACTCTGAACCATGTGATCTGATCTGTACCATTATGTGATCCTCTGATCTTGGCCAATTCTGGACCATGTAATTTGATCTGTACCAATTATGTGATCCTTTGATCTCGACCAACTCTGGACCATGTGATATGATCTGTACCATTATGTGATCCTCTGATCTCGACCAATTCTGGGCCATGTGATCTGATTTGTGCAATTATGTGATCCTCTAATCTGAATCATTGATCTTCTAATCTAGACCATTGATATTTTAATTTGGACATTTGATATTTTAATCTGGACTATTGATCTTTTAATTTGGACATTTGATATTTTAATCTAGACCATTGATCTTTTAATCTGGACATTTATCCTCTGATATGGACCAAGTCTGGATTAAGTCTATTAAATCTGGACCAAGTCTGGACTAAGTCTTATGTTCTGAACAATTATATCTTCTATCTGGACCAAGTCTGGTTCAAGTTTTTGAAGGTGCAAACACGAGAAGGGGGGTTGAATTGTGTTTGACTAACTTGAATACTTTTTCTGTTTTTGCAGTTTTAACACAAAACTTGATGTATGAATAAAACAGAGTTAGCAGCGGATATAAAGTAAAAATAAAAACACAAAATTTTATATTGGTTCACCGTTAACGAGGCTACGTCCAGTCCCTTCACCTTGAAGGATTTCACTAATTCAAACCTTGAATTACAACAGTTCCACTGACCCTCTAAGTCAGTCTTCTCAAACAATCTAACAATCCTAGACTCTTGAGGAATACAGTACTTTGACTTCCTAAGTCAAGTATTCTCCTACCAATCTGACAACCCCAGATTGTAGAAGGAATTACAATGCCTTGAATCTAATTGCCAAGTAATCTGCTACCCCATCTGACTCCCTCAGATTGTAGACTCTACTTCAACAACTTAGATCTAACACAAGGGAAAGAAAATAACACGAGTGTTTGCTTCTGAAAAGCTGGTACTCATAATTAACCTCACTGAAAACTTGAGTGTTTGCTTTGGAAGTGTATGACTCTTTTGTGATTTTCGATGCTAAGTATTCTGCCTTGAGCCTCCTTTTATAGATGCAGATTAGGGTCTCTTCCAAGCTTAATTTCGAGTTGTTCTTGCTGGATTCTCTTGCAAAAATATCTTAACCAATCGGGCTTCACTTGAATAAAAAATATATCTTTTTAAGCTTCAGATTTGCTTTCAAAAATAACTGGCCAATCCTGTTTTTAGTTTCTTCCCGCCAACAGCTTCTGAACTCCCATACGACTTCACTTTATTTTTGTAACAAATCCTTTTAATACTTTGATCAAATTTAATTAAATCTCTACCGTTAATCCTCATGATTAAATCTAGACCGTTTGATCTTCTGCTCTCATCCACATTTGGACCATACTAAGTGATCTGCTGTGATACTCTGATTTCGGCCAACCCTGGACCACACTTTTTGATCTTCTGATCTCGGCCAACCTGGTCTAGCAAACTGATCTGTTGTGATCCTCTGATCTCGGCCAATGCTGGACCACACATTCTGACCTTCTGATTTCGGCCAACACTGGGCCATATACTTAAATCTGAACCATTGATCTGAATATCTTCCCTATGATCTGGACCAATTCTGGACTTGGTCTCGATTGAACTAAAATTAACTCTAGACAAAGGATATTTAAATCTGGACTTTCACCTTTGATTCTGGATCAGGTCTGGATCAATTCTGGACATCATTTCTTCTGGTATGGACTTAGTTTCATACCCTGAAACATGTTATCTTCTGGTCTGGGTCAAATATGGATTAAATCTCTTGTTCTGGACCCATTAACTTATCCTCTGATTAAGTCTGGATCAAGTTTGGGCTATTTATCATTTCACTGTCAGGCCATCTTCTGGTCATAATAACTTCTGGACTAAATCTGACATTTGATTCCTTCTGGTTTGGAACAAGTCACCCTCTGGCAGGCTTCCTTCTGGTCTGGTCCAGGTCTCCTTCTGATCTGGGCCAGCAAAGATATCCTCTAGTAATTCCATGATGCATCCTCTGATACCTTCTGGATGCATTTTCTGGTGTCTTCATTTTCTGCCTATGGAAACTTCATTTTCTGGTGGCATTTGATGTAATAATTCAAGGTTCAAAATAAGATTACATGGAGTGTTTTTGTAAACATCAAAATCCTAAGTACTTAGAACCAAATTGGTTCCAACAGTTTTATGTTCTGGACCAAGCTATCTTCTGGTCTGGGCCAAGTCTGGACCAAGTCTAGACTGAGTCTTATATTCACGACCATGCTATCTTCTGGTCAGGACTAAGTCTGGACCAAGTCTGACTTATGTTTCCTTTTGGTCTGGACCAAGCCTCCCTCTGACAAGCTTCATTCTGGTCTGGACCAGGTCTCCTTCTGCACTCTGCTTCCTTTTGATCTGGGCCAAGAAAGATATTCTCGGATGATGTTATTTTTCCTTCCCTTTGATGATATCCTCTGATTGATGTTATCCTCTAATGTTTGCCTTTGATGACATCCCCTGATATCCTCTAGAGGTGTATCCTCTAGTGACATCATCTGGTATCCTCTGGGGCTGTATTCTCTGGTATCCTCTGGATGCATCCTCTGGTACCCTCTGGATGTTTCCTCTGGCCGAAACTTCTGGTGACATTTTTATCCTCTAGACGTATCATCTGGTGGTGTCATCCTCTGATTTTGCACAACATCTGATTTGTTCTTCAAAGTCAAAATACAATTTACATAAAATACTTTTGTTAATATCAAAACTTTGATTGAAAAAATCAACTTGGTTCCAAGAGTTAATACTAATTTAAAAGAAAATTGGTACTAATAAAAATTATTTTGATAGCTTAAAGGGGTTGATGCCACCCAACATATTCACTTATCCTATATAAAGGTACTTGGGAGTTCAATATATTCTTACCTCTTACTCTTTATACCGACGCCACTTCCTCCCCTCTCATATTTTTAACATTTACGTGAAAAAGCATATAAAGGTCAGCAAGATAGATTTAATAAAAACAATTATGAAAGTTTATCAACTATGCTTTGAAATTCTTTTCGACAAATTATATCTCAAATTTAATAAAATATTATTTATTTGTAAGTTATATTTAAATACCTTCTCTACCTTTAGCCTTAAATCTTTTAAACAATTTAAGTCTTAAACTTGAGTAATTTAATCGCTTAAACTCTATCTAACAAGTAAGTCATAAAATATTACATTGATTTTATCCAATGTCTTCTACTTGAGTAATCTCTTTTGGTAAGATTGAACATAATTAAGTTATAAATGATGTCTCATTTACCTCTCACTTTAGTCGTATATAGATGGAGATTTTGTTTTGCTAGAATAGACCATGGACATTAATATATAACTATAATAATACTATAGTATATATTTGACCATAACATATGAGTAATCATTTACTTCATTCACACGACTAAACATGCGTTTAATATACGAATCGTATGAATATATAAACCATGTATTAACATCAAACTTTTAGGAAAATGATGTTATATTAAATATTTCAAACACAATTAATTTCACTTGAAACTGGTCTATATAACTCAAATTATGATATTATGAAGTCAAGAATACTACATCATAACTTACGTCAGAGTAAATATATTTACAATACTACCGAATCATTTATGCTATTAGTAAAATCATAGATTTTAACATGAAAAACTACTATATATCTTCTTTCAAACCCAATTGATTTTATTCAAACACGAATTTTCTATCTAACATATAAATATTTAAAGCTTACTAGATCATAAAACAGGAAAGTCCAATTCATAAAATTTTTGAAAAATTTGTAAAATTAATATAACTTATAAAACTTTAATACATTTGTTGAACAAATTAAGTCATTTAAGGCAATAATTATATAAATTTCATAACTTACAACATAATAATATGGTAGATAAAAAAAAGAATATAAGTGATCAGAGGTCTAGAAGAATATTTGAAACACCGGGGATCATATTTATAACAACCATTGAATTGCCGCTATAAAAATTATTTTATTTGATGATCATACTATTAGTAACTCTAATTCCATCCAAACTTTTGTTAGAAAACATTTTTTATCTTTATCTTGCACTAAAATACATGTATTATTTTATTTATATATAAGATTAAGATTAGATGGTTTTTTTGTCAGAAAAATATATCATGAAATGATTTTTAAAAAAAAAAATTCGAATAATATAAATGTAGCATATACTAAATATTACTACTAAACCAAAAAATATATTATTACTTTTTTTATACATGAATGTACTAATATTAATTAAAACTTTTTTTATGAATACTAATATTAACCAAAACTTTATTTATGAATATACTATATTAATACTAACACTGGTACATTGAAAATAAATACCGTGATTTCCTCGTATTACCGTGATTTTCTTAAACCTTTCTGATTTCTCTATAGAGAGGTTTTTTCTTGCAAATTTAATTTGGGCTTAACTTCCCAGAAGAAAGTAGAAACGCTTCAATTTTCAACGACGGGCAAAACAAGTGGCCAACTTTGTCACGTCACGTGTTCCACGCATCCGCGTAAGCAATCAAAGATAGTGGACAAAAGCCACGTGTCAAAAATGTCGACGAACAAAAGGAGAAATCAACGGCCCTCGACGCGCCACGTACCATAAACGCGCCGAATATTTTATTTTTGATAAACCAACCGAATATTCTCGATACCCAATATGAAAATATGCCATTTATATGGTCACGATAGCAATAAGAACAAAAGAATAAAAAAAAAACCCTCGGCGTGTGGTGCTTCTCTTTCTCTCTATAACAAACCTAAGCCTCAGTTTTTTCAAGGTTGCACCAATTTAGATAAACAAAATCATATCACCAAATCTTTATCTCAATCCCTCTTTGGGTTCGAATTTTAAAAGATACACTTCGAATTTTAATGGATCATTCATCAACCGAATCAAATACAGTGTTATCTTTTTTCTTCCCAATTTCAACACCCTTCAATTCTGTTTCTGCTCGTTGCTGTATACCTTATTATTGTTCATCTTTGTATTTTTCAAATTCCGATTCATTCTTCTGACATACATAACCTAGTAACACTATAAACTAACCAAAAAAGAGCCGTTACAATGGGAAAACGTAAGTTTCTAGGGTTTCTTCTTGTTGATCTAACTCAGTTGAAATTACTGTTTCTAGGGTTTTAATTGATTGATTAATGAATTTGTTTATTTTGTGTTTAGGTAATTCTCGAAGTAAAGCTGCTGCAATGTTCGATAGCGATGACGATAGTAGCGTGACTTCGTCATCAACTGCTCGATCTGATCACATGTCTGTTTCTGGTACCGAAGATGTTCAATTTGATCAAGATTCCTTGCTTGACCAAGCTCTCGATGCGTTAGATGAAAAAAGGTACTTCGTTTTTCATCATAAAATTAGATATAGGTATTGAATTTGAAGGTAGAACTAAAGTTTTTTATTTATTTATGAAAGGGGTTCCACGAGGGAAAAAGCCTTTTCAACCATAATTGACGCTTTCAAGAGCAATATGCAGCATCAGTTTATTGAAAAGAAGTAAGCCTCTATCTCTTGTGCATATATATATATATATATATAAAAGAGTATTCTCCAATCAATTGTAACATATTTATGTATTTCAATTATGATTCTTGTTTTTATAAGGTTTATATTTTTGCTGGCTTAATTTTTGGAATAATATGCAATTTCAACTGACTATGAATATATCTAAAGTGATGATTATCATAATCATAATGTGCTTTTTTTTTATCAGATTTGCTACTTTATTACATCAGTGTCTTGCTTCAATAAAAAAAGGATCCAAGAAGGCATCTGCCAACGAGATATCTTTGGCATCTCATGCCATTGGTAAGATTTTGACTAATTTACGCTTGTTTTATTATTTATATTTATAATACTTTGCCTTGACAGTTAATTAAATATTAAATTTCATTGAATTGCAGGTTGTTTGGCCTTGACAGTTGGATGTAGTGATAATGCACGAGAGATTTTTGAAGATTCTGTATCTCCTTTGGATGAATCTCTTGCTAGAAGTACAGAAGTTTTGAAGGTTCCATCGGTAAGTAGGAGTTTAGAAATATCACAATGCCTCATTTCATTTTTATTTTTTCCTGTTCTCCTTTCATGATATTTGATGTTATATACTATCTTCTTAATGCCATTTATGTGTATAGTTGCTGGACTGCTTGGCTATAATCACTTTTGTTGGAGGGAATGATCAAGAAGAAACAGAGCGATCAATGGACATAATGTGGCGAGTGATCCACCCCAAATTAGGTTCCAATGTATGCGTCTGTTAAAATATTCTAGACTACTAGTTGCTTTATTTTCTAATAAGCACATTATTCTACATACGAACAATGTGCTATTTTCATTCTTACACTAGATGAATAAAAGAGTTTCTCTATATTTTTATACTCCCTATTGTATTCCCTAGATTGACTGATCAGATTTATCACTGTTTAGGTCGTTGCGGTCAAACCTTCTGCTCAATTAATAACCAGTGTGGTGTCTGCATGGTCTTTTCTCCTCTCTACCGTGAGCAATTTGAAGCTGAATTCTAAACATTGGCAAAGGCAAGCACAACTTTTTTTTTGCTTCCATTTTTATTTCATTCTGCTCTAGCTTAGTGCCAATGTCCATCCCTGCATCATGTACGAGGTTTTCCACAGCCATTATTTTGTTCGTGAATACCATAGATGATGTAGGACCACTACATTACTTACATCACTTCAGTATTTTGCTGTCCGTAGTCCGTAGATGATGTAACTCAATCTAGAATGGTGAAAAATTTGTTCTCCAGGGAGGGAGGGTATCGATGCCTTCATTTTTAAAGAGATGATAAATTTGAAACTATTTGGACTTTCACACAATAGAGAGCTACCCTTAAGAGAGAGCTACCCTTAAGAGAATTGTAATCCCATTTATATTTTGTTGTTTCTACTGCTGCTATTTTTTAAACTCATTTTGATTAATTAAGGTAGTTATGATGATGGTTCAAACTGGAGTCCTGACATGATATTCTATTAACTAGGATTAATTATTTTAGATTTACATTTTATCTTTGTTTTATTTGTAGAGATAACATTTCCCCTTACCTATACTACATATAGAATTTTATTCCTTGAGTAGCTGTGTCTTGGCCTTGGTTCCGGCTTATTGATTTTACTTTCGATGCAGTTCAATATCTTATTTATCTAGTCTTCTAGATAAAGAAGATAGGTCAGTAAGAATTGCTGCTGGCGAGGCACTGGCTCTGATTTTTGAGATTGGAGATGTAGATAAATTTTCTACTGAGGCTAAGAATGCAAGTGATGTAAGTCAAGAGAGTAAACCACATGAAAGTTTCATATTTTTACAAGGATTAAAAGGAAAAGTGATAAATCAATGCAAAAATCTTTCTGTGGAGGCTGGTGGAAAAGGTTCTGCTAAGAAAGATCTTAATAGTCAGAGGAATCTGTTCAGAGATATCTTGGATTTTTTTGAGGTATATTAGTGGTATTCTTTTTCGCCTTTTTTTCATCCCTTTGTTTATACCATTATTTGAGAATAGAAGATGTAGTACTCATGAATCGGAATCAGAGGGCTTCTGTACTTATCTTTTATTGTCATATGTCATACTAGGATGGTTACGCTCCTGAAATTTCATTGAAGATTGGTAGTGATTCTCTACAGACATCGTCGTGGTCCCAAATGATACAGGTTTTTCTTGCCCTCTTTCATTTGGTTTTGTTATAAGCCTATATTGCGTTTTGACACCTTGATTTTTGCAGTTGAATTTCATCAAACACTTCCTTGGAGGAGGATTCATTAAACATATGCAGGTTGGATTTTTGTTGCATTTGTCTGTTTTGTTTTGTTATCTAATTGTTGTCCAAAGTTTGTAACTTTGAGCTGGTTTTTGCGTTTTCCTCCCCTCATTCTCTCTTCCTCTGTGGTATTAGGAAAACAACTTCCTCCATGATGTCTTTGGTTTCTTACCCAAGAAAAGGTATCTCAACAATGAACATAGAATGTCTGGTGGTGAAAAGGTGAGTTTGAACTGGTGATTGTGCTATATTAGTTCATAGTTTCGTCAAGGACTTTCACTGTATATGTTAAATACTCAGTTTTGGCGTATTTTCTTATTTTACTTGTTATCTGCTGATCTACTTATTCTTTTATCTGCAGAGAATGTTTAAATCTCCGAATTCGGTTTTGAACAAGGCTAGGACCCAGTTACTTAATAAGCAGAGGTTATTATCCGAGGTTAGCGTTCTTGCCATTTTTTGGATAACATTCTTACAATATCAAAGAACTTTCAGTATCATCTTCATTTTAAATTATACATGCAATTCAAATTCAAAATCTAGACCATTGTGAAAACTTTTGGTGCAGTGAACATTAAGTAGAATAGCCATCTGAAACACAGTAGCTTTTCTGACTATCATTTTTGCAATCATCTCATAAATTTAGTCGGCACACATTTATTGTGTTTTTGCCCCTTTTAATTTGTTTCCAGATTGTTGATTTTGTTTAACAGGGATTCCTTTTGTTGATTAACAGGGCAGGAACGTCGGCCATTATGCAGTTAGTATGGTTGAAGATGAAACATAATAAGTTTGAGTGGGAACAAAAATTTTATGTCATGCTTCATTTGGGGATTTAACTATTCATTGGACATGTATTTATTGTGTCCGCTGTGGCTGTTTTCGGAATTGTTTGACTCAATCGTTGCGAACTAGATTTGCACTAGATTTGCCTAGTATAACGTTTCTGTAATAAACACCTTTTACTTCCTGCATATGTATGTTTTATTTGAAATATTTATTCCGTACCTTACTATTAATTTATTATTATTTTTCATCCACTCTTATAACTGATTTTTTTGCTTTTGCCAAAAATCTATAGGATTCTTTCAAAATTTAAGATATTTGCATTATAAATTAGTTAAAGTCGAAAGTTTAAATTATAATTGTAAAAAATCTTTTAAAAAATGTTGTAAAAAATCTTTTTAAAAAATGCTTTACATTCATATAATTTTTTTAAAAAATCTTCAAGATTTTTTAATAAAAACTGTTCATGATTTCGTTTGTAAACTAGTTTCCTTAAAATACCAATCTAATACATCCTTCAAATTTTAAATCAAATTGAGAATTGTTTTTTAAATCAAACTATATAGTACGAATGACATTTTGCGAAACCTTTTACAATGTCATTTTTATCCTTTTGTGAGTAGTTTACTTTAATTTTTATTTTTATCTTTTTAAATTAAAAAAAAACCGCACACGCTTTCTGTGGTTTCTCACCACTTCTACAAACCATTAAGAGTGCAGTGAGCAATAATATCAACAATATTAGTATCTCATACCAAGAACAACAAACAAAGTTGTCATTGCCTGAAACAATAGTAAGACGGTCTTTTTCAAGCACTTTCATTTTGATCAGCTTTCAAAACACAGATACAACCATTAATTAATAATTTATAAAACTTGTTAACTGATAACTTAGCATGACCCTCAAATTTTGCATGACCCTCAAATTTGATTCTCTTCTCCCACGTGTAATTTCTATATAAAAGACAATTAGATTTTGATAATAATTAAAAATAAGATAATTAAATTTTGATAATAATTAAAAATAGACAATTAAGTCTTAGACAATAATTAAATGAACAATTTAATTTTTGTAATAAAAAATTTACTAAATTATAATATAATTTAAAAACCTTGATAATATTCAAATTAAACCAAAACGGTATTTAAAATGATCCAAAATATAAGATATAAAAGAAAATGTCAGCATGTACCAAAACAAAATATCTGTGCCCAAAAGAAAAATATATGTGAATCATAATTGATAGTTGAAATGACACATCTACGTAGATGGTGATATTCATCTTGACAGGTCTTAGTTTTGCAAGTCATTTGCAGATCTTTTCATAATATTCAGTTTCTCTGTACTTTAGGCAAGTCGCTTTGTACCTCTTTTTAATTTTGTGTTGTTCATTGCAGGGCATATCTTCTTATATAGAGTCTTTCCAAATACATGTAGACAAAGGTTATACATCTAGATCACATAAATTTCCAACTCACACAATATATTTAATTTTAAAAATAATATTAAGCGAAAAATTAAATTGTCTCGGTTTATTTTTCCTTAAGGACTAAAATGTGTTTTTAATTTTTTTAGGGACTTAATTGAGTCTTTTAAAATTTCTCAAGGACTATTGATCCAGTTTATTTTTCTTAGAGATTATATAAAATGTTTTTATTTTTTTCAATGACTAAATTGAATCTTTCAAAATTTCTTAGAACCAAAGTTAAAATATAAGAAAGTTTGGAATAATGGCTCAGTAGTAGTTTATTGATATTTCATTCATATGTACAGTAGATTTACAACAACTCTTGATAATATCACAAGATTACATGCTGATTTTACTCCTACAAAATAGGATTATCTAACTGAATACTATAAATGGACCACTTCCACTTAAACTCAATCACGTAGTTGCAAAAATATAGACTAAAATATCTCAACCAAAGTTGAGTTTGTCACACAGTAAACATCAAGTTGTTTTAACTAGCAAAATACATCTTTACTCATTTAATTATTACTGGTATAAGTGACATGTGTCACATTAGTTTTCACTTATAACAATATTGATTGTATTAGACTATGATATAAATTTTATTTACGTTATTATTGTTTTAATAAATATTATTATATTTCGTTGTAAGAATATTGTGAAATTAATTATTCATTTTCAGTATTGAATGACACAAAATAACATAGTATTATTTAATTTCAACGTTAGTTATACATAAGTTGATTACATAGTAAATCTTGTTACCAAATTTAATTCCCAAACTTCAAAATTTACCACAGTTTATACTCCAAAAAATATTAAGTCTCGTCTCACCTATTGTCTCCCTCACAAACTTTGATTAGTTGTGTTACACGTGATTTTTACTTTTTTTTTTTTATGGAAAAAAAGTAAAATTTATTAATTTAATGATTTAAAATAAATTACTGTGTTTTTCATATGCAAATTTATCCACATTGTTTTCTATAAAAATGTTGAATCCCCTTATAGTATATTTATAGTGTATAATTTAAGTAATAATAAATTTTCATGGGTTGTGCAAGAAATAATAAATTTTCAATGTAAAATTAATTTTTTTCCGGTGTGTTATATATATTATTACTCTTGGATTGTTATCTATATAATAATATACTTTCATGTAAAATAATCAATTTAATTAGATAATCAATATATTAGTTAAGTGAAAGGAGAATAAACAAACAGATAAATAATAACTATTTATTTAAAAATTGATAGCAATATTAAGGAATTTACACACACATTTTATTGTGGTGTTTATTTATGAACACCTAAATTTTATCATATTTGTAGGATTAGTCACATTTGTAGGATTAGTCACATTTGTAGTCATTTTGTTATTTTATCGATTAATTTGAGTGATAAAAGTTTATTTACAGATTCATCTTTTTTCAATTTTAGTAGCTTTCATTGTATGGTTCTCAATCATTGTAATTTATATCAATTTGAAATAATGAATATCATTTTTTAGTGAAAAAAAGAAATAAATAATTTGCAATATTTGAGAATGATATCTTAATACTAGCAATCTTATTTTTTACAATATTATAAGTTTTATATTAAAATGTTTGTATATTTTTCAAATTTCATTTAAAAAGTATTCTTATGTGTATTATTTAAAAAGTACTATTTTCATCAATTTAATTCTATTAGAGTAGATTTTTATACCTTCATGAAACAGCTATTTTTTAATTGTAATTGTATTTTTTTTTAATTTCAGTTTTTATATATTGAAAAGTTATGAAAATTGCGATCTGTATAATTGATAGAGATTTTGATTTTATAATAAAAAAATGATATAATGATTACGACGTGTAAAAAAAATATTTTTACTCTGATAATGTTTATAACTTAAATCCATTTATTTATAGTCAAAATAATATTTTTTATCATTGAGATATTTATAAATTAAATATTTTTATACAATTTCACATATATGAAATTATAAATTACAAATAAAGTAAAATAATGTTTTTAGTATTATTATATTAGTATATATATCAAATTCAAAAGTTGTTTTTCTTTTAATTTCTTAAAAGTTTTTTTTATTGGTATTTTTTTGTTTTTGTGAAATCGGATACTGTAATATTTATTATTCCGACAATTCCATTGTATTGGAACACATTTATTTTGTACAAAAAGAAGGAACACAGTTATCACGTTTATCGTATTGAAGACATATACAAGACTTGAGGAGATTAATGGACAAAAGAAGGTCCAATGAATAATTTGATAAAAAGTTGATTTTGAGTTTTAATTTGGGAGTTTTAAGTACTATTAATTAATTTTGTATACTGATTGAAATATGTATTTAATGAAAAGCATCGACATATTTATTAATGGGAAATTATTATTTTTTTCATGCATTGGATGGATTGTACATACATATACAATTGAGATTACAAATGTTATGAAAGTTTTTATAAAAAAAATAAATGTTATGAAGATTATTTTAAGAAAAAACACGTTAGGTCATATTCCAATTTGAATTTCAAATATTTTTGTTAATGGCATACCATACCTAATAGCTTTATATATCTAACTTTTTAAGAATTTTACAACTTGCCTTAAGGATAATATAGTTACCATTCTTTATTAAATAATCATCAATTAATTTAAATAGACTAAATAGCACTCGTGGTCCCTTTACTTAATTTTTGGTAACGATTTGGTCCTTTATGTTTTTTTTTCCCATTTTGGTCCTTTATGTTTTTAAATAATTTCAGCCTCAACTTTTAAGTGAGATTCCGTTAAAAAAAAGTTAAAAAGTTACCTCTCCGTTTCTTTTTTCCTGTGTTTTCTCTCATATTTATGTTTCTTTTGTTTGGTTTAGGGTTACCTTTCTTTTCCCGTTCACTTTCTCCCTTCATCTCATTTCTTCTCTTCTCCCCTCTCATCTCCCTTCCCTGTAAATTCGAAGCACGAAATCATAACCCAAACAAAGTAATTGCATCTACATTCAATGTCATAACTCTACAATTGATGAACAAAGACAACATCAATAAAAAAAATTTCAGCAATAATCGAATAATTTTTTTTTTCATCTGAACCAAATCTAAAAATCCTAAATCTTAAAACCCTAAATCCCAAAGGTATTTATGCTTACCACAAAATTCCTACAACCCCAAAATTTTCTTCCTTTGTTCGGACCCCATTTTGTCACTGTGCGAATTACAAGTTTCAGACCACAAACACAATTTGGCAGCTCACGAGTTCCATTGGAATCAAAAGAACCATAGTTGTAGGATGTTGAGTTGTACGAGGTTGACTTTGATCCATTTGTGAAAGAGGCAGCCATAGATTTAGAGTTTTGTGAACCATGAATATGATTTTCCATGGAAGGCAGATGAGAAGGGAGAAGACGATGAAGGAAAGAGATGATAGGAGAGAAGAGAAGAAATGAGATGAAGGGAGAAAGTGAATGGGAGAAGAAAGGTAACCCTAAACCAAACAAAAGAAACATAAACGTGAGAGAAAACCCAGAGAAAAGGAAACGCAGGGTAACTTTTTAAGGCTGAAATTATTTAAAAACATAAAGGACCAAAATGGGAAAAAAAAAAAACATAAAGGACCAAATCGTTACCAAAAATTAAGTTAAGGGACACGAGTACTATTTAACCATTTAAATAATATTTACAACACCATCTTCTATTATCTTTTATTTCCTGTTACTTGGACATAATCATTAAAATAAAAAAAACTATAAATAATATAACAATACAAATATAATTTTTTTATAAAAATATGAAACTGATGCATAACCAAACATAAAATAAATAAAAAAAAAATTAAAAACAAAAAAAAATTCATAACTACAATTGGTATATGTCTTACAATTAGGATAGTAGTAGCTACTATGATAATCTCTTCCACAATAAGGATGTTGATAACAAAAAGAAAAAACAGAAGAAAAAAATTATTATTTTTTTCTATGAAGCTCAACAATTTTTATTTTGTTATTCTTTTCGTTTTTTAATCTTCGCAAAATTCTCTTCAAGATAGAGAACCAAACCAAACAAAAAATTACAAAACAATCATCGACATAAACAACAAAAATATAGAAGAATAAATAGAAAAATTATATCACACGCTATAATAACTTCAACATATATTTGATACAACTTTGATTTATTTCTATCCTGTCCATCCACACCATATTAGGGTCGAGTATGTCTCCATCATGTCAGTGCCTCCTATATACATGTAAAGAGAAGAAAGGCACGTGTTTGCTTTTTAAAGTGAATTTTTTAGAAGGGATGCGATTCAGTAGATTGAAAGTATTTGGAGTTTATGTTTCAAAAGATGGTACTTAAAAAAAAATAAGGATAGGGTGGATGAGAGGATGTATGTTTTTTAGTTCTACTGTACTTTCAAAAAAGTTTGTGATGAGGAGACCCATTCTCCATTTTTTTTTATGGTCGCAGAATGAGTTATAAATTTGACTTGTAGAGAGATATAATTTAGAATTTTTAATGGATTCACGGTGAGTGGTGAGTGACAACTTTAGTTCGAAATTTTCTTTTAAAATAAATATTTCAATTTTTTTTCCAATTTTTTTATATAATTTTTTTTTCATAATAGCTTATGTAGTCTTTTAATTTAATTTCAGGTAACGTTTTAGTCATTTATCATTTTTTTATTTTATTTCAATATTTTATGTTTTTAAATAATTAGAATTTTACTTTTTAAGTGAGTTTCTGTTAAGGCAACGTTAAAAAATTATATGTTCCATTTTCTTCTTGTTTTCTTCTCTTTCACATTTCAAAAACCATGCAAGAATCAACTCATTCAAAAATCAAACACATATAAATAATAAATACCATAAGGACCCAACTAAACCCTAAAATAAATCGGGATCACGGGTTTACGATAAAGACCCCAATAAACATCAGCATCAATAAACACATTACTTTTCTTTTCCTATCAATATGAATTTACGATTTCTTGAAGTTTGATTCCGACAGTGTTTTCTTAAATTCATTCTTGGTATCGTTCAAATAAATTTTTATGGGTGAGAGAAGAAAACGAGAAGACCAAATAAGGATGACAATTAGATCCAGACCCAGTGTGTACTCGCAATGGGTAGGTAAAAATCCGCATAATAGGTATAGGTAATTACTCGCAAAATTAAACGTGTATGAGTGCGGGTACAGGTACTATAGTACCCACCCCGCACTTATATTATTATTATTATTATTATTTGGTGCGTTTGTTTGAGCTTAAATAAAAATTATTTTTTTTTGTAAAATGATTTTTAATCTATTTGTATACAATTTTATAAAAATTATTATTTTAAACTACAAAATTACCATAAATGACATAGAAATGATTTTCAAGAAAACATGTTTGTTTGAAAAAATATTTTTTAAATACATGATTTTTCTAAATACACATATGTCAATAATACCAATGATGTGCAATCAAAATCTGAGTTAGATCTATACTTGGAGGAAAAGGTATTGCCTAGAAGTGCTACATTTGATATTTTTGGATGATGGAAAACAAATGAAATCAAGTATTCAATTTTGCAAAAAATTGCTAAGGATATTTTAGCCATCCCAATTTCCATAGTTGCTTCAGAATATGCTTTTAGCACTGGTGGTAGGTTGTTGAGTCCTCAACAGTATAGACTTTATGAGGATATTTTAGAGGCATTTATGTGTTCACAAAGTTGGATAAAACATGAAAAACAAGGTAATAATCGTTGCAATATAGTATTTATTCAATTAAATTTGTGTTTAGTTTAACTATTTATTTTCTTTTATGTTTTAGCAACTATGATATCATTTGACCACTACAATATTTAAAATCGAAAGGTAAACGTTTGCAAACTTTTCAAAAATCTGATTATGATGAAGAGGTAAATAATTGTAATTTTATATTTAAGGGTTTTTTTGTTAATAATCATTACTTTATAATTATAAATAATTAATATAATACACATATCAATTTTTTTACGGACCTCGAAGAATACCGCTCAAAGACTTAGCTTGCAACTTCATAAAATATTATTTTGGATGTTTTGATTTTTATTGTAATAATGTAGATCATTTGATATGTTTTGGATGATTTGAGTTAGAAAATATTTTGGTTTGTAATACTTTATGATTTAGATATAAGATATTTGAATTTTTTTAAAATTTAATTGCAGAACAATAGAATTATTTATCGATATATTTTTGTTAAAATACGGTATGACAAAACACTCAAAGGACAAGGGCACAAGTATGAATATATTTTAAACTAGAGTGGGGACGAGTACTATATTACTCTATCCAAACTATAACCATTGTCATTCTTAAGACCAAATAATGGTTTTTGAAATGTGAAAGAGAAGAAAAAAAAAGAAAACATAGTAGAGAATTATTTAACTCTTTAATGTTGCCTTAACGGAAAAACACTTAAAGGATAAAATTGCAATTATTTAAAAATATAAAATAATGAAATGAAAAAGAAAAAAAAATAAAGGAATAAAATGTTACCTGAGATTAAGTTAGGGGACAGTGAGACCTATTATACCTTTTTTTTGTTTTTTATTTGTTCTTAGAAAAACACATTTAAAAATTTTCTAATAAAAAAATATCTATTTACAAAAGATGAGGAACATGAACCCCTCACTAAAAATAATCAAATAATGGGTTGAAGCTTAAAAAATGATCATTAGAGTCCCTAATATTAAGAGGTTTTTAAGAAAGGTTTTAGACTTTGAAATTTTACTGAAAGATCTACTCACTAATAATCAAAACATATTTTTTGAAGTTTTGTTAATTTTCTTATTGAATATTGTAAAGGAAGCGGTAGTAGAAAGTATTTGGCTTTGAGAGCAAAACAACATCTATCTCTTTTGGGGGAAGTTTTGGTATATTGACGAAAAAAAAAGTGGTAATTGCTTTATGGCAAAAACTTTGTTTCTCTTATAAAGGCTTGTGAGAGTTGCATTGAAGATGGAGGTTGTTATGGAAAAAAGAGAAGATCACAACTCACCAAACATAATTTAATTGATATAAAATAATATATCTAAGCATTAAATTCCACTATAAAAAATAATATAAACATTAAATGTCTCATACATATATATTTATATCTATATAAAACATAATATAAACATTGAATGGCTCATAACCTACCATCAATGTGAAATACTATACAAAGAATATCAATTAATATCATAATAAATTCATCCACATATAATATAAATAATCAATTAAAAATTTAATGTTATAAAAAAAGTCAAAAGTAAAATGAATAGTGTGTTTCCCTAATAATTATTAGCGATTTGATTTAATTTTTTCAAATCTGGCCCAAATGTTAAGCCCACCATTATGGGAGAAAAATAATGAAACTTACCGTTTATATATTAGCTCCAAACAGAGTAACACTTCATTCATTCAAAACCAAGAAATCCTCGCCGGCGGTAATCATCACCTAACTCAAACCATCGCCGGCGAACCTCGAACGGCTGACAGTCTGTTACGCCTTCCTTGTTGGCAGCCTCTCAAACGGCTATTACAGCACAGTTTCGTTTCTCTGTTTCCGACTAGGCTTTTTTTTCTTTCTGATACAGGTAAGTCTCAATTAATATTTGAGAATGTTTTTATAGAATTTTTTTAATATTTCCTAATGATATAATTAAGAACGTAATGTAAATGTTTCTGTTTTGTTTGATACAAGAGTTTATATGAAAACCCTTATAAATAAAAAAGTAAAAAAAAGTGACGTATTGAATTATGCATGCGCATATAGGTATATGATTTAACGGTTTTGAATTTTGCATATAGGTATATGATTTAATGGTTTGATGGATTCACGTTCATCACCTCCTGATATCAACATTAAACCTGAGCATTGTCCAGAAGCTGTTATTGAATGGTACCGTCTAACCGGTTTAAAAGATCGTAAAGAAAGTGCTAGTAGAAAGGATTTGGCTTTCAAAGCAAAACAGCATCTTCTTTTTTTGGGTTGGAAGTTTTGGTATACTGATAAAAAAGTTAGGTGGGAATTGCGTTATACTTCTCCTACTAATGGTAAACACTATATTTCTTTAAGAAAGGCTTGTGAGAGTTGCATTGAAGAGGGAGGTTGTAATGGCAAACCGCCTTTAATCGCAGCGGCAACGGTGATTTCTTTGTCTCCATCACAGCCGAAGAAGCGACCTAGACAATCTGAGGAAACCGGTGATTCAACTTCCAAGGAGGATTCTGAAAATAGACCCTCTAGTTCTAGTTCTGTTGAAAAAACTACGGCGAATAGGTTTTCAACTTGGAAGGAATCAAAGGAAAAAGAGAAAAATGTGATTCAATCTGAACCTGAATTTACTACTAATTCAGTTGGTTGTGGTAAAAGAGGAAAGGTATTTAAGAAGGGTGCAAAGGAGAAGAATTTAGAGGGATATGATAAAAGAGCAAAAGCATTAAAGATGAAAAATTCAAAGGGTTCTGGTAAAAGAGGGAAAGTATTAAAGATGAGTGTAAGGGAAAGGTATACTCTTGTTTCTTGGTTGATAAGCAACCGTGTTTTGGCTTCTGGGACTAATGTGTTATGTCGTGGTAATAACAATGTGGTAAAACAAGGGAGTCTTTCTAGTGATGGTATAATTTGTGATTGTTGCGAGGTGATTTTCACTGTCACTGGATTCGAGGCTCATGCCGGTTGTACAAGACATAGACCATCCACGAGTATCTGCTTGGAAGACGGAAGATCGTTATTGCAATGTCAAAGGGAAGCTCTGAATTTGTGTAATCAAAAGGGGGATCATTTTTTGAGTGAAGAAAAGTCTGATGCAATGAACGACAATGTTTGTTCTATTTGTGGTTTTGGAGGTGACATAGTAATGTGTGATCGATGTCCTTCTTCGTTTCACCTAAGTTGTTTAGGTCTTGATCGAGTTCCTGATGGTGATTGGTTTTGTCCAACGTGTTGCTGCAAAATATGCTATCGACCAAGATGCAAAGAAGAATGTGCAAATCATGCTGATAATGATGTTCTTGTCTGCGTTCAATGTGAGCAAAAATATCACTTTGGGTGCGTAAATGCTACCGGATTTGGTTCTTGTCAATCGGACAGCAATGCTAAAAAGAAGAATTGGTTTTGCAGTGTAGTTTGTGGGAACATGTTTTTATGTCTACAAAAGCTGTTAGGGAAACTGATTTCGGTTGGTGATAATCTAACTTGGACATTGTTGAAGAATGTGAGTAGTGCTGATGATGCTGGTGGACATTTTACTTTTGATGAGTTTGGTCAAAAGGAGAGTAAGTTGAATCTGGCACTTGGTGTATTGTATGAGAGTTTTAACCCAACTATTGATGCTATAACAGGAAGAGAATTGATTAAAGATGTTGTTTTTAGTAGAGATTCAGAACATATTCGCTTGAACTTTAGTGGTTTCTATAATGTGATTTTAGAGAAAATGGGTGAAGTGATTTCAGTAGCTACTATAAGGATTTATGGCAAAAAGGTTGCAGAGGTAGTTTTCGTGGCCACCAAGGAACAATATCGAAAAAGAGGAATGTGTCGTTTGTTGATGAATGAGCTTGAGGAACAGTTAAGTCTACTAGGAGTAAAGAGCATAGTTTTGCATTCATCCCATGAGGCTATTGAGACTTGGACAAAATCTTTTGGTTTTGCTAGGATTACTGGTAAAGAAAAGCGTCAATTTATTGACAATACTTTTTTTGAATTTCAGAACACTATCACGTGCTTTAAACCACTGAATAGACCTATATGGTTTTGCATTGCTGGATGATAGTTACATTATGACGGTCAGAGTTATGTATTTTTTTTTATTTTTTATTTTTATGATAAATTTTGAAGTACAACTTTGTTTGTTTTCAAGTCGATATTTGGTATTTGTCTAGTATTTTGATCTTTGTGGATATTCATCCTTTTTTAACATCGAATGAAATATACACTTCAAAAGTATCTTCAGTCATTATTAGTCACTTTTATGTGTAAATGTTCAATACAGTGTTACAAATAAGAACATTAATTTCATGCATTCTGCGCTCCTGATTGCAGGTCAATTGTTTTTTTTTCTTTCAAATTATATAGTACTAATTTTGCAAGTATAATTTAAATATGTAAACTAGGGACAAATTTCTTCACCACATTAATCCTGTCATCATAATAATATAACTTCCACCCGAATAAGAGTGAATAATTGTTGCAAAAGGAGTCAGAACCTTGGATTCTCTTGCATTTTTAATCAAAAATTGTGTGCCCCATCCTTATCCTCGGCGATGGTACTCCAACTCCAAGTTCTAGGAGTATCATCGTGATCAATTGATCATAGGTGTTTCAATGATACCATCAGTAACTAAGATCTGTATCTGTATAAAGAATTATAATAAAGGATAATAGCAATGTCATTTAAGTTCGCACATAAGCATGCAACCTTTTTTATGGCAAACCATTAACAAGGAAAGGAAGCAAGCGTGTTGATATTTACACTAACCAAGTTTAAAATTGAAAGAAAAACAAATCTATCGACAAAAGCAATGGGCTACTAGTATACAATTTTGCAGTTTTGTCCATCTAAGCATTACACCTATGCTCCAAAACCAGAACAATCTTTATTTACAAATCCCACGAACATGCAAAATACAAACTGCAGGCTGATTATGAACAAGAAAAACAGGTTGAAACAAATGGAAGTGAAACTCAATTACTCCAGCTATCCTGGTCATCGGGAGCTCGTTCGTCCTGCAGTATATCACAAGGTCAGACAACGACAAATGGTACGGTGCTCTCATCATGCGTATATACAAGATAATTTCAATAAATCGATTCAAGGAGTGCACCATTTCATCGGCAATTGACCTTGCAGGTGACCATACAAGAATTTGTCTATCATTTCCACCTGTGTACAACTCCTGTGACAACAAAAATCATTAAAAAGTACATGGAGTTTGGGTTCTACAAGCAAGTCTTACATATCAAGCATTGTTCAATCCAATAGAGTTGGAGAGTGATATCATATAATCTCTAACATATTTATGTCGAAGTAAATTGAGATCCATATCTGGGGCCACTGCTGCTTTATGGGTTGTTATTTTATCTTGGAATAAATAACTGAGTTAAGAAATTAAAATATTTTCCTTTTAAGGTCCATTCGATTTTTGCCAAAAAAGTACCGGCTAGCAAGACAAGCAAGGACCTTGGAAGAATGAGCATTAACAACAAATGATTTCTCAATAAAATCAGTCGGTTGTGGTGGTGGGCTGGTACAGCTCGCCTCAGATCCTTGATAGGTATTATGTTGATTTTTGTCACATATACATTGCCTTTTTTCATCTTTCTTCTAACTTAGTTCCATATTTAAACATGATTATAGAATGGTCATATTTTAGAAAATCCTCATACAAGTCTCTTTTCTTCCAAATGACACTCGCCCAATCCCCCCATATACGCACAATTTACATCGACCTTGTCTGTATCTCTTTCCATTTTCTATATAACAGTGACATCAGAATAGGAAAATAAAATGGAAACACAAAAAAAAAGGGAAGGAAAGTAAGGCCATCCATATGTTGTACATGTTGATGAAAGAAGATAAGAAGTATGTGTATGTGTGGCGGGGCATGATACCATATAATGAACTCAATAAATTTCAATGGATAAAAAGGTAAATGTCTCCTCAGTTCTGTATTCCATTCATCTGATTCATAACCATAAAAAATATGTGTAATTGTAAAATGAACATGCAGAAACTGACAAACTCAACAGATTTCACCACTTTGACAGACCCCTTATTAGGGACAAAGAAAAAAAAGTGAACAACCACCTGTTGAACATACCTGATCTTGTTGATTAAACCAGCAGGAGCTCACACATTCATAGTGTCCACGTAATGCCATGTGCGCGTTCCCAGACCACATATCAAATGCCTGAATAATAATCCAGAAGTGAGATCAGTATTCCTCATTGCATTCTTAGGAATTAGCAACTTAGCAGTTGTGGGGGTGGGTTTAGTTTATTTTGATGTTAATTTCGGTCACTGCATTGTATTGTTATAATTGGGTTTGAGTACCCTGTATGTTCTTTTTAATATTTGACTACCTCTTTTGATGCTTAAAAAGTATTCCTCATAGTATATATACATCTAATTTTAAAGTTAAAATATGCAATAAACTAAATGAGTACTTTCACAACTCTCATGCATGGAACAAAAACAAGGGCCGAATCTTGAGTCGTAGCTAATTGAATAGGTTTGCTTGTTTGCAAGCGGACTGTTTCAAAGTTCACAAGTGTGTCGCAGCCAGACTCAACATCCCATAACCTCAATCTTGAATCAGATCCTGTGATCAAACAGCACATCAATGAGGAGAGAAAAAAAATTTAGAATGAACAAGATATTGATGCATTATAAGACAACCAGTAACAACTGTTTCAAATTAGCATTGCATAGATACTTCTTATAATTCCATAATATATTACTGCATAATATCTCTTCAAGTTAGCATTCACATTCGGTTGTGTCAAAATTCGAATCGCTTCAAAAATTAAGCTATATTTGGCACTAAGACATAAAGAGCTTGCTTTGTTTGGCATTACAGTATTTACTCCAAGCTGCTCTTTGATTGGTACCAGTCAAAGCTTGCTGCCTCTTGTGGGACTACCAATTGTTGTATTTGGTCTTGAACATTCACAAGGAGAATAACGCAGCAAAGCATTTATTTACTATTCCTATAGGTACTTACTTGTCTTCCCTCGGTAGCAGAGTACAGTCAAAAATATTACTTTAAAGTTAAGGAAACACATTTCCAATTATTTGTCTTGCACTTTCATGTTTATTTGGCGGACTTTTCTCTACAACCCTTCCCCCTCGTCAATGAATGTATGACAATATTTTTTTCCATATGTGGTCCCCAAGCTTTTGTTAAACACAGGCTAAATCTTATTAATATAGGGATATACATCTTTATGTAGGGTAATTTTGTACCTTAGCCAGTCCCATTGAGTGCAAGACTACTGCTGTACATATGTTTGTTGGCATTTCTCATTTGGATGCCACCCTCACCTCTCTCTTTCTCTCTCTCTCACACACACACAATGCTTCTCTACCTCATCCTGATGTATTTCTTTCCTTCTATTTAATATTGGCAATATTAATTTTCAAAGAGAGAACCTCATTTTCAGAACCTCAATTATTTTATCATTTGGAGATAAATTAATTTACAAATCATTATGTTTATGTGGTTTCCAGGTTAAAGTTTTTAGTGTACAAATAATATCCGCTTATGATTTACAGATTATAGGTTCCAGTGTACAAACTAGTTATACTAAAGAAATGGAACCTGTCCAAGACCATGCTTTATGTCTGATTTGTTTTGGGAAATTATTGGTGTTAGAAATATTCATTATACAAAGGAGGAAATTCGCCGTGGACCATTAAATATAAGATAAGGCCAAAGGTTTCCCCTTGATTAACTGTAGCAAATTTGGACGTATGGCAGACTGACAGAGGGTAGTTAAATTATTTCCTTATGAAGATATTTGGAACCAATTTGTCCGTATGTATGTTTAGTATAAGAAGGTATGTGTGTTATATATTGATCTGACAGTGATTGTTAACAACGAAAAAAACAGGATAACTGTGTACTTACAGTGCATGTACTATATAGCACTGGCTCCAAGAGCTTATATAAATATGCCAAATAACATGCACCCTTGTCTCTTTTTCCAGTCAACGATTACTCAACGAATATTAAACTATTTCATCTTTTTCTCCAGTGGGATACATCTTCTAAAGTTAAATTACACATTTGTACATTTTCAAGTCAAATTATTTAAAATGAACAACACTTGGTATTTTATACATGGTCAACAAACAGCTCCTCTCAAAGAACATAGAACGTTTGAAAGATAAAAGTTTAGCTCAATTTTTAAGGAAAAAAATATATAATCGTCTATTTGAACTTGTAATGTCTAAATATATTAAGTTTTCACATTTCAAAACAAAACTTTCTTGTTTAAATTTCTGTAGCCTTTTACAAGACCCGTGGTTAGAACCGGTCTATATTCTAGTATGATAAATAATTAATAAACAACCTGCACTTAAGAGATACATGCCGTCATCTATTACTTTTAATCCCGTCACAGCACCATAATGAGCAGTTGCACGATCCTGAGTAGAAAGCAATCCTGGATGTAATTTCTGCTTCAATTGCCCCTTGGATGATAGCCTGCCAATCGGCAGTTGTCCACTGCCACTGCCATTGCCAAATTTCTTCTGTGCAGAACGCACTTTCATACTTGAATCCTGCGAGTAGTAAAGCTTTGGGATTATAACAAGCATAAATATTCACATTAATGTTAAGTACTTGCTGAAATTTCAGCTACACAAACAAAATAGTAATGACTTGCAATAATCAGTACTCAGACTCGCAAATCACAAACAAGGAATAAGCTAAACTAAATAAACCTTAGTTGTCACGGAATGTTTGAGTATAGGTGGACGTCTTCCAAGCTGCGTCCGAGATTGGTTTAAAACTTGGAAACAACCGGCACGCCTGATGTCCCAAAAACGTATTGCACCATCACACCCCCCAGTAATCAAGATCCATTCACTTGAAGCAGACCATTCAACGGTCATTACACCATCTGCCATCACAGAAATCACGTGATTTTCAAAAACCTTCATTTAATAAAACATTGCGCAATAAGAATAATTACACAGACAGACATCTTACTTCCCAGTATGTTATATGAGATCAAATCTGAAATAATTTGACAGAATATATACTAACACTTGATGTCTCATAGAACCACACAACTACCGAGTACTGACTCTTGTCAAATAGAATCACAATTACATTGTACTATTGTAGAGATCAGTTTGGCCACAGTCCAGAACATGAAAGTGCGTATCTATCTATATATCTATTCTAAGAAAAAAATTATCCTAATGACACATGATGTAATTTCACACCCCTGTTTCGCATCATTTCCCCCATATTTGTACAACCTTGCATGAGATTTTTACTTTTCTTTTTATCAAATACAAGATATTTACTAGTATTTGAAAACGAATAGAACCGACACACATGAGAGATTCAAAAGATGAAATAAATTAAAAGGTTGAAGCTTGAAATTAGATCAATGACATGACATACCACGATGACCAGACAAAGTATGAGCAAATGCCCCAGAAGCAATATCACAAAGACGAACTTGGACATCCTCAGTTCCAACAGCAATAAGCATGTGAGATGTTGACAATGTGGACATTGCAGTCTTGTACACCTTTCCAGGCATTTTGAAATTCACCACCACCTGTAATCAATTTACAATAGTCCAATACACTGAAGGATTTAAATTTGAGTATGGAATGGAGAATTATAAAATTATGATTACATGCCTGTTTGGATTGACTTATTTGAGTTTAATATCTGACATAAACAGTTACAGTTTAGACTATTTGTGAGAGTTTATGGAAACAATTTATGACATATTTATAAGCTGTTTTCAGCTTATTTCAATAAGTTTTCCAAGTAGCTTATGAAAACAGTTTATAGTTTATACAGAAATGTTTGGATTAGCTTATTTGAACTTAACTACTAGTATAATCATTTGTGAGTCTGTTTGAGAGAATTTATGAAAACAAATTATTTCCATAAACTTCCCAAGATAGCATAGAAAAAATTTCATGTATATGAAAACAGTTTGAGTTTGTTTTATCATTTATTATAGAAATAGCTTATACATATACCCTATGATAAGTGTTTATACTATAAGCGTTCATGTTATACACATTTAATTAAACTGATTATTAAAACAGAAGGTGTGATGATGATAAGATTGAAGAGGACCTGAGTGGTATTAGTGTCCCAAACATTAACATAATGATCATATGAACCAGTAACGAATAAGCCAGTATCAATGGGATACCATATAGCTGAAGAAACTGCATATTTATGACCTAATTGATGCTGCTTATCAACAACAAATAATGAACTATGTTTCGATATCACACCGTTTCCTTCATAATCACTCGGGCGTTGAACATCGTAAACCGCAACCAATGCATCCGATGCAGCAGATAACAAATATCTTCCCTCTGTCAAATCAATCTGAATTCAAGGTCAAAATTGGAAACTTAAGGAAATGTTTGAAGAAAGCATAATAATAAAGAATATGAAGATGAAGTGTAAAGAACCTGAAGAGAGTTGATTGCGCCTTTGTGAGGAGAAACGAGTTCTTTGTGATTTGATAACTCGAGTTGAGAAATGCGATTGGATTTTAAGCGATTAGCGAATGAATCTGCTCGTAATTTCCCGGATTCTCTGTCTCTGATATTCTTACACGTATGCATATTCGTAGCATCTTTGATTTCAATTTCTAGTTCAAGAATTTCAGCACGCAACGAATAACCCTTGTGTTGTGATATCTCTATTCTAACACTACTTCCACCATAAACACCAACTTGTCTCTCTTCTTCAGATGTTTCTTCTTCTTCCTTCTCCTCCACCTGCCTCAAACTCAACTGGACTTCATCGCTGGCCCATTGATCCACTTCTCTTGCTATGGGCCCAATTTCATCCATGCTTTTACACCTTTACCCTTAATTTATATCTCCTAAGTCCTACCCTACAAACCTCCTAAATCCTAAATTTGCCCCTAGTACTTTTTAAAAACAAAAGTTTTGAAAAATCACTTATCTACTCATGAGATTCCAATAAACTCATAACACATTCGTATTATATTTAAGAAAATTCAAAATTTGAGTGTATTGAAATACATTTTTCTATTCTCCAACAAAGTTGAATTTGAGTTTGTTGAAATTTCAGTAATTTACTTTCATTCTTATAAAATTAAATATTGTGATAGTTTTCTTAACTTAAACTTAGTATATTTTGTCAAATGGAAATAACAAGATCCAAGGTCACAATAGTCTTTTCGGATTAAATAATAGTAATAAATGTTGATAACTATACATGTGTGGAACTCAAAGTAATTCAATATTCAATACTTATTAAAGAATAAAAAAAAGAATAACATTTTTAAACATTGTAGCGTCGTAGACTCAACACCAACAATAAAAGTTAATTTGGGTGCTTTACATTTTGAATTTCTTAGCCAAAAAATGGGTTGGTTTATTGATGCGTTTGATTTTGTTTCTTAGTCTGGAATTATAGAAATTGTTTTATATATCTAGAGTAAGATCTACAAAGAATTGAGATGCATAACTATAATTGGACTGTATAGTAAAAAAATTATAGCAATTTACAAACAAGCTACTAGTATATTAATTTGGCCCGTCCTAGATAAATATTTTGGCTCCGCCCATAATTGCCTTCTTATTGACATCTTATATCTTATAAAGTTTTCTATTTTATATTAGTACTAAAATATTTTTTCTTATGGCTTTATTCCATACTAATTAATTACATATAAATGTTGACAACCACATAGGTGGGAAAAAGTCAAACATTTTAAAAATGAAGTACCAAAATCGTTAATTTTAAAAATAGAGACTAAAATCATAAATCAGAAAAAGAAAAAAAAATCCGAACTATAGTTAAACGTTTTTTTTTTTAATGCAACTAATAGGATGTTCAAAGTTGGGATTTAGGAATGGGAACAATCCTTTTCTCTAGGCTCTAGATCAAACATATTAAGACTATTGCCTATAAAAATAATGTGATTGATTACATGTAAATTTCTGAGTTAGTATATGCTTTAAAATTTGTTGCATAAAGAAAATGGAGTTTGCTTCAATATTATCAACACAGGGAATAAAAACACCAAACTACATTCTCAAACTTTATCCTCGTTTCTTTTACACCACGAATTCTTTGTAATGAAATAGAATATTTGTTGGTCTAGGAAACACCAAATTCGACAGATGGTACAGTTGTAGTGAAGACCGTTGGTTCATCCTTGGAACAAGGAATGCTGGCAGTACAGAATTTGACTGGACCTATTCTTAGTACTGCAACACAACAAAGGAAAAATCAATGAGGAAAATGGTATTCTAAAATCTAAATTACATTTCATTGTGCACAAAAGAAGGTAAAAATTTAAATATTAACCGATATGGCTGACTTGATAATTCTCAATAATAAGTGAAACTTAAAGTAAATTTTAATATATGTGATTTTTTTGTGGTTCTACATGCCATTTGTTTATAAGAAAACTAATGACACAAAAATTTTTGTTTGTAAGTTTAAAGTAAAGGTTTTAGTGACTTACAGTTAAAATAACCTCAAGTTTCAATTTAATGTTCATTTTTCATAAAAAGAAGTTGCCTAAACATAAAAACATATGCAATAGAGAGATCATTTACCTTACACATAATAAACAATTGACTCGGACAGACAAATTGTCTAACCTCAACCCATCTGCCTCTGTATCAACAAATGAAAAGGTCAAAACCATACGATCATATTTGTGGTCTAATCAATTAATTAACATTTTCTAAATTAAATTAAAGATTGTTAGCCAAATGGTAAAGGAAACAAAACAAATATTCTCTTATGGATGAAAAAAAATATTAGAAGGGGAGATCATCTTTGAACGTGGTCATTCTAGTTTCCAATAAAAATTAATAATCTAATAACATCAACATCGTTAAAGAAACAAAACAAACATTCTGAATGATAATTAAATTGATAATCCAATTGCACGAAAATTGTCTAGAATTGTATGATGACACTTTAGCTTATTTAAACAAAATATGAAACGATACTTGCCAAAAACTAAGCGGCCCTTTGAATCACTAGACCTTTACAAATGGTTCGCCGTTGTTAGAGTTTTCAGCTTGCTTTTCTGCAGGTTGCTTTACATCTCCTTGTTGTTCTTGCCTGCAATTACAATTACAATTACCAACACCTAAATTAGTCTATACTCATATTACTATGAATTATTTCAATGGGTTTTGCATGCAACTTGTAACACATGTACTTCCAAAAACATCTCATGACATATTATGCCTGCCAAAATCCTATATCCATAAATAATGTTTTTTCAAATATCATTTCACCTAGGATTCAACTTGGGTTCATCATCATAATCCCAACATTCATATCAAACAAAATGAAAATGTTTATTAATGCATATATATAATTGACAACAATTGTATTTATGATGATCAAGGTTTTATAATACCTCATGATGTGGGTTTCCAAATAATTAAGAAACCAATTATAAATTGATGAAAGATTTACAGGAATGAATGCAATGTTTATTATATAAGGAAATAGATAGATAACCAAACAACTTTTTTTATAAATAGTAATAATAATAATAATAATAATAATAATAATAATAATAAAAGAAGATTATAAAATGATATTTGATATATAATAAAAGATTAAAACGTGATTACGAAGAATAAGAAATGTACTTTTTTTGGGCGGCTTCGGCAGCTCTAGCGCGTGCTTCTTCAGAGGCTAATCTCTCTTCCTCCTTTGTCATACGCTTGTTGCCCCCGTCGAAGCAACCAAAGCACAGCCCCATTGTTTCTTTCTTTCTCTCCCTCTCTTCTCTTGTTTGGCCTTTAGGCCTCTACAATCAATTTTTCCTTTTTTTTCTTCTTCTTCTCCTTCTTATTATTTTTTTTTTTTTTTATAAAAAAGTGAATGCCTTCCCCTTTTTGGTTGGAGTTTTGTTTTCCCCTTCTATTGTGGTTGAGGACGATGATGAGTAAGAAACATGCTATATTAATATTGATTTTAACAACATTTTTTCAACGACAAAATCCCTGTTTGCTTTAGATGTTTCTATTCTATCAAAATCTGTTGTGCCATTCCGCGTTAAATTTGTGTCATCCATCCACTTTATATATTTGTTGCAACAATAAATAATGCTCTATATGGTTCACGTTAAATAATTATAATTAGAAGTCGATATAAATTGAATTAAAGACAATTTTATTTCAAGGAAGTTATTTTTCTAGAAAGATAGTTATTACAAGTGGATAAGGCTTTGAATCGATATTGAATTATTTTCTAATTTCTATTCGCATTAAAATTTGTATTTCTCGTACCATTCAATATTTTTCAAGTCGTTCTTTTTTTTTTTTTTAAGAAAATTTTAATACTTTTTTAAATAGTTTTCTATTGTGGCTTTCTGTTTGGGTGGTACATTATTTTCTTTTTCTTATATATTAGGCTGGAATATGCTACTGATTTAAAATATTCCTTCTTTTGTCCAAAAAAAACATACTTTTTATTTTTATTATTGAAACATGAAATGGCTTAAACAATATGTTTGTCAATAAAAACAACTTAACTTTACCCATTTTGTAAAAAAAGCGAGCTACTACCTCAGCCTATTATTTTAAAATATTTCTATTCACATTTAAAAAACTTATTTGTCGTGCCATTCAATATTTTTAATTTTTAATTTTCTACTTTTTTATTTCATTATTTTTTAACAGAAATTATTATTTTTCATTCTTGAAAGTAGATTACTTAATGGAGTATGTACCCATAAGAAAAGGGTGGGTACATATATATGAGGCAAAATAAATATATAAATTGATTAAAAAACTAAATATAAAAAAATGATTAGTTACAAATGGTTAATCGCTAGCTACTATATTCAATTATATTCTAGAGTACAAGAGAGAGTTACGATAAACTTCTTTGGATAACATAGTACCATTTTGTTTTGTTGTGTATGCTATTGAAAAAAATCAATCAACGACCCATCATTTATTGTTATTTAATTAATTTTTAAATATATTTAATTTTAGATTATTTTTGTTTTGTGGATAACGGCACCCATCTGTTCTAAAAGGTTCCAATTTTTGTAAGGTTAATACATTATAAAACATGTATTGTTTGTTACATAATTAAAACATAAGTTAGTATAATATTTCATAATTTAAAGATTATTCTTTAGAAATCTTTTAAAAAAATGAGAAGTTATTTTGTTTATCTTACAAGTATAAATTATTTTTTTTAAATTAATCATAAGAAATGATTTTTTTAGGAGCCAGTAAATAACTTCAAAAAAATAATTTTTAAATTTTTTTTATTTTTTTTAAATAGTCATAACAAACAAATATAAACTTTCAAAAGTAATTATTTTATTTAAAAATAAATGAATTTCACAAATAATTTGATATTTTGAACTTTACCATAAAAGTGTCTCTAAATAGGTAATGATGCAACACGATTATGGATGCAGGATGCTATAATAAAAGCATGATGACAAGAAAGTAGTGAGTAGTGACCATCACAATCTTCAATTACACACCAGCACCCAACATGAGAGATTGCATCCTCTTATCTGACTATAACAATAAAAAAGCTTCATGTTTCATCCAACATGACATTCCATGTTTCAATCTCATGAGACCAACACCATTACAAGCCACTTCAAGCTTCCATAACAAAGCCAACCCCTCTGCTTCACATCAAAACAGCAACTTACCGCAAAAGAAAAATATGACTCTGTGTCTCTGTCAAATGCAGCACGGTATACACAACACAATCACACCAGATTTTGCAAGAAATGATTAAAAGATAAGTTTTTTTTTAATCAAGAAATTAATATTTCTCATTAATCAAGTGAGTTTGGAGAACTTTACAAAGCCGTATATTAATTAATTAACTACTCAATGTACATAAGCTCTACTTTCACACCATAATTTACACTCAGAAAACGTCCTCAATAGAAGGATTGAATCAATTTTTTTTCAACCTATCTCAAGAACATCACCAAGAAAACATACACATATAATAATTTACACAGAGAAAACTCCTATTCCCAAACCCAAAAACAGAAATAGAAGAAGAAAACTCATAAAAAAAAAAAAAAACTCCTATCAAATTATGTTTCACCAGCTTTTCTGGTGGCTATGTTTTCCTTCAATAACCACCATCTTCTTTTCACTCAACCCTCTAACATAATCCTTATTCTTCTTCTTTATTGAATTTTCTTTATCATTCGAACTACCTTTCAAAATGGGAACTATATACCACATAACACATGTGCAAACCGTTGCAAATGATCTTCCAAACACAGACAACAACAACAAAATCAATATCATAACAGCTGGAACATAAAAAGAAGGCATATTCCAAGACAATCCAAAGCTTTCGATCTTCTTCTCTGCCTTTTTATCACAATCATGATGAGATAATAATTCCATCTTGGGTTGTTTTGTTTCTTCCACATGTTTATGTTTCTGTTCCATTGGTTCTGAAAAAGATGTGAAGCGTTTTACCTTGTGTTCTTCATCATTCTTGTGTTTCTTCTGATTATGATTTTTCACTTTGACAATGATGGGAACGAAATCATCAGTTTTTGAATATGTAAAACGAACAAAAGATATGTCATGTGGATTCATTTGTGAGTAAATTTTCTTTCTTCTTTGATCAAGTTCATCTAAAAGGGTTGAAAACTTGTCTAAGCCTCTTGAAGCATAAGGGTTATTTTCTCTGTTATCTTTTCTTTTGGATATTTTTCTTGGGCTTGGACATGGTAAATCATCTTCTTCTTGGAATTGGAAATTGCCGCAAACTAAATGGTTCATCATATGGAAATTGCTTTGAGGAAATAATTAATTTTTGGTAGATTAGATTTTAAGGGGAAATTGAGAAATGTATATATATATTAATCGAGTTTGTTTGGGAGACAAGACTTTGACTGGATCCATTTTCAAAGGACACGCCTCAAAGTCAAAAATAAAGGTTTGAAATTTAATTTAATACTATAGTATTACTTCCATTCCAACGTGGCTATTTTTAAATTTTTGTGGAGAGGAGGAAAAAAAAAATAATGGTTTGAAATTTAATTTATCATTATAGTATTACTTCTAATGTGGCTATTTTTAAGTTTGTGTGGAGAGGAGGAAAAATAATAATGGTTTGAAATTTAATTTAATATTATATTATTACTTCCAACGTGGCTATTTTTAAATTTTTGTAGAGAGGAGGAAAAAGTTTTAATTTATTATTTTTAGAACGTGATTGCGTAGAAAAATGATTTGTCGATTAGTAAATTAGAGGACATGTTACTTGTGGAAGATGGCGATGGCGATGGCCGATGTATTTTGAATTGAACAGGTTTAACTGTCTAAGTAATTTTATTCATAAAATATGGCTAAGTCTACCCGATATTTTATCGTATATACATGTGTGTCTTCTAGAAGGAAATTTGGATGATTATTTTGGTGGCAGTAAAGGTTTTGACAAAGGACTACATTATATCATCATTAAAATAATACAACACCCAATTTTATTTTAAATTGAAATTGTGTTTCACAATTACAGAGGTTTATTGAAAAAACTGGGGCATTCGGAGAATCGAACTCCGGACCTCTCGCACCCAAAGCGAGAATCATACCACTAGACCAAATGCCCGATTGATGTTAAATTAGTTCAATATTTATAAATATACTAAAGTAGATGTTAAGTGATAAACACCAGCTGTCCTCATAATTAGGAGTGGTAACCATAGCCCACACCAAGTCAATAACTGCATATTATTTGTGGTAAATTGATAAATTAAACCTAGAAGTTGGTAGTCCATATTTGGTTCACATTTTAGAGAAAAGAGTCTAATGTACTATTAGGTAGGTCCAAACAATTTGAAAGTTTTATTTTAATTTTAAAAATTGAGTTTCTAATTCTTTAAAAAGAACTCAAACTATTTTAAAGATTTTGATACAAATATTTTTAGACTTTAATACTCATTAAAAAAAATTGGGCCATTTTGGTGTTGTTGCACATGATATTCGCTGGTCCTGTGTACAAGTAGTATATTAAAAGAGATTTACACAGCTGGATAATATACGCCCAATTTCAGAATGGTAAATGCAAAACTACCCACTACTACGTAAACGTAGCATTACTAGCACATTAAGCATTGCAAGTTGGGTTGACCATAAAAAAAGAAGAATGCAAGTCTAAGGGCATTGGAGTAACTGAAGAAAATATGCGTTATAATTTCAAAACTGAGATTCGAGAGTGAAAGCAAGCCAGCTGGATCTTGGATGATGCTATGCTAGCAGTTGCCATTTGAGAACATGATACCCCATATTACAAAGTAACTTTCCAAAGTGATGCCTATATTGATTGAACTAAAATATTAAACCAATAATGCGATTGCTACCCTCGAGCCTCGACTGGATTTCAAATTTCGACTATATTTGCCGACACAAATAACATAGCTAATAGAGTTTCACAAGACAAATAAATTAGTTTACAAGTTCATACGGGTAAAAAAGATTTGTTTATAGATTTTTTTTTACTTATTTTTTTAAAAGTTATTTTAAATAGTTTTTGAGTTAATAATTTATAGTTTCCTATTTGTTTGGTGAATTTTATTTTTATTATTTTAATTGAAATATTTTTAATTTTTTATAATTTAAAATAAATAAAATAGGTATATGTTATAATTACATGATTCGATTATTGTAAATAAAATTATCTTAATTTTTATTTTAATTATTTTTTTTCTAATTTCTTATTTTGATTTTAATGTTATTATTGTATGTTTTATTGCTGTATGTTGTTGTAATTTTGTAAACAACAGAGCTCTAATCGGCCTTCCAATAAGGCCAGAGAAGCAAAAGAATTGTGTTATTACTTATTGCAACATAATTTTTGAGTTTTGACATCTAGACATCGTGTGTGTGTATTGTTCATTTTAAGAAAATAAAAAAACTTTAAAAAAAAAATGAAAAACAATTGTATAAACTTGTATATGTGTATAAAAAGATGTATCAATAGAAAAATAAAAAAATAAAAATCAACTTTTTTTTCAAAAATATTTTTTTATCATTCTCAAAAAATGTATTTTTTATTTTTTAATTTGAAATATTGAAAGATATCTGCGCTTGGTGAATACTACATAGTGTGAATTATAAGACGAATAGAAGTGAAAGTTAATCCTGGTGGAGGACGTGGTTTCCTCTAGAAAACAAAAAACAAAAAAAAAAGAGTAGTTAGGTTGTTAAAATTTAGACAAAATGATTGAGAATGACATGACAGCCTAATATGTTAGTGATGGATTCGAGTGTGCTTTAATTTGTCTCCGCAATCACCTGCTACCCATCCACTCCTTTATCCTTATCTCCTTTTCATTCTTTCTTCTCTCCTAACTTCCCATAACTACTGACAGATCATACCCTGCAATTGCAACTTCTCAATTAAGAAGTAATCAACCCATGGCTTTTGCAGGAACAACTCAGAAGTGTATGGCTTGTGATAAAACAGTTTATCTTGTTGATAAGTTGACTGCAGATAACCGAATTTTCCACAAAGGTTGCTTCAGATGCCACCATTGCAAAGGAACCCTCAAGGTATCTTTCTCTTTTATGCTCTTCGATTTGCATTTATTCATCTTTGGATCTGCTTTCTACCGTTCACCATTATAATAACATCAATTTCACCAATTCTTTTCTATGTTTCTGGTCATTTCTATTAATTTTCAAAATTACTTTATTAATCTCATTCATTTTTTTTCTTTGCTTTTCTTTTTATCTTGTAAGGTGGATGGCTCTAATCCCTCTCTTCAACTGAAATTGATTTCTCAATCTTTAGTTTTTGTTCATATGATGCCTAAAATGCTCAAATCAATTTCCAAAATCCATCACATAATATTAAAATGGTGTATTAAGGCATATAAATATATTCAATTTTATGAGATTAATTTACTGAGAGAGATTAATGTTCTGCAGCTTAGCAACTATAATTCTTTTGAGGGAGTTCTTTACTGCAGGCCACACTTTGACCAACTGTTCAAAAGAACCGGTAGTCTTGACAAAAGCTTTGAAGGTAATCAAAGGATAAAACATCCTTTTATTTTATAACTTATAGAAATAGAAAAATAGATATAAAAAAAACACTTATATCATAAGCAAATATATTATAAAAGGTTAATTAAGTTGTTTATTCAAACAGTGCTGACTCAACTTTACTTCATTTTGCTTGATCAGGAACACCGAAAATTGCTAAACCAGAAAAAAGTAGTGATAACGAGGTAATCAATCCCAAATCTTGATGATTTACAATGCACAATAGCACAGTTAGTTTTCTAGCATTTGTCTGATTTTTTATGAGTTTCAATATTCAGAAACCTGCAGCAGCCAAAGTGTCAAGCATGTTTGGTGGAACCAGAGAGAAATGTTCTGGTTGTCAGAAAACAGTATATCCCACTGAAAAGGTAACAAAAACTATAACTTGAGTCTATTAATGCATCTTAATACAAATGATAGCTATATGTGTTGTCAAAATAGATGGTACGGCAGCAATATGTTAACATAACCGAATTTTAACAAATTATTATTATTCTGTTGTAAGGTGTTTAGTACAAAATGTTGTAACATAGTGACAAATGCGGCACTATAACACTTTAATGTAGCAGAATTTGATAACATCGCTATTTTCTGCCATTAATGTATATAAGTAAAAAGCACTTAAAACCAAACAATTCCTGACATCTCCCATGATCTAGAAACTTGATGGCCTTAAGCTAGCTAAGTGTGAAAATTTTCATTCTGCTTGAGGAATGAATATTTTAATGTATTGTACGAATGAAAATAAGTATTTTGATTTTGAAATGATAACAACAGGTTAGTGTGAATGGAACACCTTATCACAAGAGTTGTTTCAAATGCATTCATGGAGGGTGTGTTATAAGTCCTTCCAATTACATAGCACACGAAGGAAAACTGTATTGCAAACATCACCATATTCAACTGATTAAGCAGAAGGGAAATTTAAGCCAGCTTGAAGGTGACCATGAGAAGAATGTTAACGGTGAAGTTGCTGCAACTGACTAAGACATGAAATGAAATCATTGAGTTTTGACAAAAGATTACAATATGTTTATGTTAGCTCTACTGCTTAATTTACTGTTACTTGGTACTATCATTTATTGATGTGGCAAATAAGTTTTTGTTTGGGGTGTTTGAATCTCAGTCATTTGTTTTTTTGTGTTGAGAGAGTGATTGAACAAAATATCACAAAGAATTACAAATGAATATTATATATAAGATTGAATAACTCTCAATATGTCTTAACACTATACTAATGGTTGGTCTATATTATGCGTGATTCAGAACAAAACAGTAATGCTACTGCTTAAAAGAGAAGTATTTGTCTAGCTTTTTTTTTCCAATGCCTTAAACATAAACTGTTTAAACATCCCTTTAGTATTTTATCTTTGACAAAATGGTAATCTAGTTAATGCCGATGCGCTCATGGAATATAAAATTATTGGCAATGTGCAATGTTGTTTGGATATCACAATGAACACTCATGAGTTTGGAATGTAGTCTATCAAGTTTGGACAAAATTCCCTTATATATATATATATATTTGAAAAACTTCAAATAAATATCAATGATCATTTTAAAAATACAAGTTAATCTTAATTATATTAAAGGGTGGTGTATAACAAAATGTATGTTTACATATTTTAAGGGTGGAGTATAAAATATTTTTATTATTATGTTAATTTTAGTTCTTATTTTAAATATATTTAAATGAGTATATTTACATAAGGTATAGTATAATTTTTTTTGGACTGAATATGGTATAGTGTAATTATACATATAGGTTTATAAATAAATTGTGATCTATTTTTTTTATCTCAAAAGAGATGATAATTTCTATTATAATTAACTCGTAAAATTGTAAAGTTAAAGATTTGAACTCGAGATAAGACATTCATTCTAATCATTTGTCAATTCAGTTAATGCTTAAAGAACAAATTGTGGTCTATTTAACATGAAGATAATTATATTATTTACATAAAGATAAAAATAATTGTAGTATACATCAGAACAACATCAATTTAATCATAATGTATGTGAGTATTATAAATCTTTGATATATCGAATTAGATTCTTACTCATAAAAAAATATGAAGATTTTATTTCTATCTCTAAATTTATACTCTTACTTTTATATTTTAATAAAAATTGAATATTGTTTTTTTTTTAAAGTCAAATTTTATGTTATTTGATACATATTTGTCTTTCAAAAAAACATTAAAAAAATGTTTTTCTGAACATAAAATGTATTCAGGATATTTTAAAAAAAACTTGGAACACAATTTTGAAGTTTTTTGGAAACATTTGTGCTTCCAAATTTTTTTTCTAAGTTTTCGAGAACATATTTGTATTATGTAAAACTTTAAAATTTGAAAAAAAAATCGATACACAAAATTCAGTTTTCTAAAACATATTTGTGTATCTAAAAACACAAAGTTCGATTTTCTAAAACACATTTGTATACCGGAAAACTTGGAGAAAAAAATTGATACATAAAATTTAAATTTTCTGAAATACAAATATTTCAAAAAATTCTATTTTAAGCTTTCTAGAACTCAAGTTGAATTTAATGGATACAAAATTTATTTTAATTTAGGACATATTTAAAACACTTTTCATTTTTAGTTTTTAAAAATTATTTTATAAATCAACTTGAAAAATGAGTTTTTGGAAAGATTATAAAAACAAAATACGTTTGACTATCTAATTTTTTTAAAATAATTTTAAAGATCAGAATAAATAAAAAATCTAAATCTAATTTTTCAAATCTATATTTTTATATTTAACAATAAAAAGTAAAAAAATGATATATTTTTGGAAATATAATCATTCAACTAATATAGAATTGATTCATTGAGAAAGAAATATTTAAACAGTGCTAATGCGCCCCAACATAAGGTCTTTATAATTTAATTTAATTAAAATTAACTAAACTCTTTTTAATTTAATTTCATTTATTTTAGATTAATTGACTAGTAAATTACCATTATTGTAGATTCAATATTTTTACTACTTTGTTGAAAATTGTACATTTGTTAATTTTTCATAACTACGTCGTTTTTTTAATAAAAAAAAAATAGATGAGTTAGATTTAATTTTAAGGTTCAATTAAGTATATTTTTGCATTAACTCTTTAAGTGTGAACTAGATACTTTTATTCGAAAGTATATATATATTTTTGTTTGTTTAGATTCGAGATGAGATTGTGTTTAATAATTTTAACATTGTATTCAATTTAGTAACATGTTATTATTTTTGTCTTTAATTATAAGCATTTTTTGAGAAAAAAAATTATCTCTAAATATAAAAATTCTTTCAAGTTACTAGATACATTTATTTTTATTATTTCAAACATATTAATACTATTAATTGAATATATTAATGAATAAAAGGTATTTTAGTAACATCAACACATTAAATTGATATATTAACTGTTCTACTTATTTTCCTCAATAGATGTAGATGTAATTAGGTATCCGTTAACAAAAAAAAAATCCCTATATATAAGTCAATTTTTAATTTATTAGATGCATTATTTTTTTTAAATATAACTTTAATTAATACTATTAATTTATCTTAAAATATAAAAAATAATTAGTAAATACATATACAGATAAATTTTAGTTATTTTTCTATACAAAATAAATACATTAACTATACTACTAATTTTTTTAATGTAAGAGTAAATTTTACAATAAAAAATTATATTTAAGACAGAGGAAGTATTATTATAATAATAAATATTTAGAGAATTTCCAAACAAAAATATTTTAATGATTAAAGAGCAGATGGAATTTTTTAAAGGGAAAAAAATATTTTAATTTTTAAAGAGCAATTGAAGGAGTACACGTGAATCCAGGTAAGTTGTTAGGCGCGTACAAATAACCCTGTTGAAAAAAATATATAAGCAGACTTTGCAATAATTACAAAGAATGCCATTAAAGAAAATGACATGTTTTCGGCCTTTTTTAGTGTTTTTTTATTTGGATTACAAAAAGTGAACAGTGAAATTTGAAAAGCAAAACATATTTAGGGTGTTTTGATTTTTTTCAGTTTAAAAAGAGTAAAATAAAATATAGTTTTTAGAAACATAGGCATAAGTATTTTGTATAAAATATAGGATAGGAATATAAATGTGAGGTATAGTGTATAATTTTAAAAAATATAGATGTATACAAGTTTATAAGTGAATTGTTGTTATCCGAAATATCAACATAATTCAGATGTTAGTCAACATTATGAAGCTTTTTTATTTATTGAAAAAGGAATACAAAACTAGAGCAGAGCAGCAAATGGAACGTTTAACCGTTTTTGCACTATTCTTTTGATTTAAAAGAAATATAGATAAATTGTCATATTTGCGCAGCAATTAATCCAATACATTGTTTTTTTGAGGAAAATATATTGGTTTATGCATAATAATAAGTCAATAACTATAGAATAACAAAACCAAATAAAGTTTCGCAATCTCGATCTGTTGCAGGACATGTGAATTCCTCATGTGATTAAAGTCAAAGACACACCAAACAGGTCTCCTCCAAGCAGCAGCAGCAGCACAACCCGGCAAGGCTGCAACACAAAAATAGCAAAGTTGTGACAAACATATTAATTCCTATTGATAAAAATGAGAAAAACAATCACAAATAAATTCTTGAATTAATTTTGTCCAAAAAAAAAAAGAAAAAGAATTCTTAAGTTAATTGGTATTTGATATCAATCACATTAATCGATATTTAATTTAAATAAAACAAAAACAAATAAATAAAATATAAAATAAATTTAATTCTACACACTCTTCTAGTAAAATAATTTAAATCCTCAATTAATTACGTATTATATATGACTTATAAGATATTACGATTAAAACTATTTTTTTATAAAATATTATGATTATTTTTTTTTTAATAAAATATTACGATTAATTTTTTTTTTCATGATTCAACAATTTTAATTGATTGATATTATAAAAACATTTATATCGACAATACTATTGATAAAAAAATATCTGATCTAATTTATAGTATTATTAATTTGGTTGCATAAATAATACATGTCCAAACGTTTGTAACAAAATTAAATTCATGTTGAGATGAGTACTCACCATGCCATTAAACCGGTTTCTGCTGCCGGAGCCGCCGGAGGTGGAGCTTGAGTGACAAAAACCTGAGGTTGGGG
The DNA here is from genome assembly GCA_037974295.1 of Cicer cuneatum. Lineage (NCBI taxonomy): Eukaryota > Viridiplantae > Streptophyta > Magnoliopsida > Fabales > Fabaceae > Cicer > Cicer cuneatum. The sequence continues at coordinate 73,849,181 of JBBPBO010000004.1, forward strand.
TTGGGGTTGGGGTGGAGGATACCCTTGATAACCCGGTTGAGGATAACCTATGTAATTTGCAAGTAGCCAAATTAATTAGTAAACTAATAATTAATTCAGAAATTAGCCACACATATATTCTCCATAAATAACAAACAATTAACAATAAATCATAATTTTCACATACATATGTAATGTAACAGTATATGGAATAAATCAACAACAGTAATCAAGGTAATTAGATGCACCTTGTGCAGGAGGTGGAGCAGAAACGTTAACGTTAACCGAAGGAGGATTTTGACTGTAGTAAGCCATGTCTCACTTCACTTTTTGGATTTTTTCACCCTTAATTTTCTAAGTTCTAAAAACAATTTGAGAGTGAAAGAAAACTTAGAATAAATTGTACCTTATATATATTTGTTAATTAGTGGGTGATGGGGGTAGAATAATGCTGATACAAAATTACATATGAAATTATAGTAGTTTCGTATAAAAGGAAACGCGGTTTTAATTAATTTTTTTTTATCTTTAAATGGTTTCTGCATGATCGTTCATCACAGCCGTTGGTTCTCAGTGATGTGGATCGTATGGTGTTGTTTGTTTGGACAGTCGACCAAAACTGGAAAATTATCTAACCCCGAAAAATAATAAATACAAATATTATAAAGGTCAACATTTTTTCTTTCTGCTAAAAATAATTTTTTTAATAATAAAAATAAGAATAAATATAATATCTTATTAATATTTATTAAAAATAATAAAGTTGATGTTTGAACCAAAACCATATTAAACAATACCCTATTCCCAACCATTATTCCATTTATTTATTTAGAAAATCTAGAATATGCTCTTGAATATGAGTTAATGAAGTCACCTGTAATATCACCCTTTTTACTAGTGCACTAACAATACACACACACAAATGGCTGTATAATTTCCCATTCATGAAGTAGTGGTTAGCTTAATTGGACAAATTTCTCAATTTTTCCCCTTTGAGCGTATTTGGAAAATTTACTATTGTTTTATATGGTATAACTTCTTTTAAAAGAAGCTCATTTTAATTTTATAAAAGAGTTTACTTATTAATATTAATATTGACAATGTAAAAAGTTTACACGATTATTGTATTGTCGCTATTTATAATTATAATTTTTAAATTTATTATAATATAATTTTAAAGTTTCTAATGATATGACGATTGTCATTGATTGACGGAGTAATAAATCTATAAATTAATTTTTTTATAAAATTGATTTTATATTTTATTTCAAATGAATGTATCATATTTAATTTTTGAAAAAAAAAATATTTTTAGGTAACAAATACATGCAAACATTAATAAAAATGTCTATTAATAGTCATTAATGTCTCTTTTTCATTAATTATAATTCTCCTATTTTTCAATTTTGTTTTAAAAAATTGCTTTAAAAATGTTTCTTGCATCACCAACTAATCATAAATTGTCACATGATAGCAAAAGTTACTTTATCATAATTATCTTAAAAGTCACACATAAATATTTTATAATTCATCAATTATGTAAAATTATTGTACATTTATCTAAATTAAATTATAAATTCATCAACTCACTTCAGATAATAAAATGAGTAATATCAATCATTGTTTATCAAATGAATGGTTGTAATTTCGTACAAATACATAATCAATCATATATAATTATAATATTTTATTCACTTCTTTCGACAACTTCTCACTTTAGATTGGTCAAATCCCTAAAAAATACAAAAATATACAAAATTTATACACATTTTTTTATAGTGGTTACTTAACAACGAAGGATTTGGTTCAATTTCAATTATTTATTTGCGGTAATATCTACGTGTTTTTACCAACAAAAACAAAATTGTGTTTTTTATTTGTAAAATCTAGCTCAATTGATAAATACTGATAATGTTAAATTGAATATTATGTTTCGATTTTAAATCTAAAACTTCACAGATATGTACGAATTTCTTTACTATTTCATTTTAAAAAAATATCAGTTTTTTGTTTACTCAGTATCCATGTGGTTTTTATAAAATTTAATTATTAATTTCCTTTTTAATGAAAACAATTTTTTTTTTAAAAGTGACAAACAGTTCAAGAAAAAACGTAACAACATTAAATGTTACATGTAGTAAGGGTATATTTGGATGAAGAATTTTAGAGTGGGAGAGTTTTTTTTTACTTAATTGTTGGAGTAGTTCTTCTATTTTTAATTATATTTGAATTGGACCTTACTTTTAAAAAAATTCCATTTTTGGTCCTTCCACAAATATATGGATGTAAAAATGATTGATGTGATATATTTAATTGATATGAAATACGATATAATTATTTAGATTAATTAATTATTTACTTTGTTATTATTTAATTAAACTACAAAAGTGATAATTTTTGAAGTAGAAAAATAAAATTTTTAGAGGATTTTTTTTATAATATGATAAGTGTTGACCATCTTATATTATTAAATTTATATTATTAAAATGTATGTCGCATAATTTAAAAATGTCACATCATTAATTATAAAAGAAAATCCAAAAGAAGAATTAAAATTGGGATATTTTAAAATGCTGAAACCAATTATAAATACATGAAAGTAGAAAGATTAAGACACCAATTATAAACATATGAAAGTAGAAAGGTTAAAACAGTAATTAACTTTTTTGTATAATTTTTTACTCAACTTTATAGATTAATGAAACGATAAAATGTTTCTACAAATAAATTAAATGTGATTGAAATATTATATATATATATATATATATAACTTTAGATTTAGATGGTTTAAATGTATTTTTAATTTTTTTATTTTGTCAAAAATAAATTTTTAGTTTTTATATTTCTAAAACTAGTTTTCTAGACCCTCTATTAATTAATTGTTGGAATTTTTGTTCTTCCCCGCCATTTTTATTATATGTCACTCTTATTAATATCGTAATATTTAAGTGTCTTTTGTGATTTTGATAAAATAATTTTCACATCATTAATGTTGTAATTAATTTTGTTATTTATTTTATTTATATATTAAATATTATAAATAAAATAATTAAACTTTAAATACTTTATCTAAATATTTTTAAAATTTTAAATTATTGTTGGATAAAATAAATAAATTTTGAATATTTTATTTAAACATTTAAATTTTTAATTTTAAATATTTTAGTTTTCTAAATAAAATAAAATAAATTTATTTTTAATACTTTAACATGTAAATAAAATAAATATTAAATGATATTAAAAATTGTAATAAACTTAAATATTAAAAATAAAATACTTAAATTTTAAATATTTTATAAATATTATAAAATTTCAAATTATTAAAAAATTTAAATAAAATAAATAAAATTTTTATCTTTAATTTTTTAAATATATAAATAAAATAAAATAAATAGATTTTTACTATTTTAGTATATATAAATAAAATTAATTAAAAAAATTACGACATATAAAATATTTATCCAACTCACAAACATAATCTAAGTATCATGTTGAATGCCACGTCATCAAAAATAATTGAAGATGAAAAAAATTAACAATTAATTAATAGGAAATCAAAAAATCAATTTAGAAATGAGAGTATTAATAGTTCATTTTAAACAAAATAGGAGAATTAAAAATGTATTTAAGTGAATTTAGAAAAAATAGTGTTGTTAAAGGTAAATTTGTAGAAAAAGATGTTTAACCAAAACTAATAGTTACATTTGATTTTCTTCTATATATTATATTTTAATCAACCACTAACCACAGTAAGCTAACCACACGACTAACCCAACATTTATCGCGTAATAAATCAAAGTCTTTTTAAAAAAAATTAATTTTTTTTATTAAAATAATATATTTTAAGGTTTTAGATATATTATAAAGCCTATTATAAATTTAAAACATTCAAAAAAATCTGTTAGCATAAATTATTTATAACTTATCCAAAATATAAAAATATATTTATTTGAGTCGAAAAGTATTTTGCTCGCACAAGTAAAATAGGAGAGAAAAATATAAAGAAACATGTACAAATTAGGAGAAGGTAACTCCTCAATTAATATATTTTTAAACTATTTTTCACTAAGCATCTTATCCATGAAAATAACTTAAAGCAAGATTGCCTACAATATTACAAATTAGGAGAAGGTAACTCCTCAATTAAGATTATTAATTTGTGTAGATAATTATTATTTTTATGGAAGCTCCTTCTTGCAATCCCTTCGAGAAAAGATTATTAAGAATTTGCTTTTGAATTTGTTGTGAATTTACGTAAGTAGGATAGGTTTTTGAAACTTAAAATTGATTTTTTTTGCGTCTCATTGCTTTGGACTCCAAATTTTAACCCATGATTGCAAAAGTAAGCAAGTGGTCAAGTTTAGATCTGTAGACATGAGTTGCCTCAAAAATATTTGGGATTCATAATAAAATTTGTGATTGTTGGTACCATAGAAGTGTTCATCTTTTAAATGAAGCTACATATAATAAGTTATTTGGTCACTATGATCAGGTTTTAATAGACATCATGAGTAATTTTTACACTGCCTATCACAATATTGGCTGCACGATCACATAGTATAGACGTAGATGTCGTGCCATGGAGAAAAACTATAAAGATGGTAAGTCTTTTTTTTTTCTTTGACAGAGTAAAGATGTGAAGTTTGATGTTCACAAACCAAAACAAATTACGTGGATAAAGAGAAGACAGCAACGATGATTTATGATGCTACCAAAGTACCAAAGTTGTACTAGTGGCGGAGGAAAACTTGTAACTGATCAAGAAAAAATTCATTCGTACCCTACCTTTTGTCTTATAAGTCTAAATATAGAGGTGGTGTCCTTAAGAAAGCACATACTTTACTTCTTAAGTCTCAAAATTTAGAGGAGACGAAATGTTGAAGAAACATTTCTATAGATCTCTTATTCCTTTCCTATTATTCTCATCCTTCTCTCTCACAGTATGAATGGTATGTTTGGATCACAAACTAATTAAAGGAGACCCATATTTTTTTTATCAATAATCCCAATCATATTAGTGAGAATACTATATTTCGAGTGGCCCTTGGTATTTTTATTTATAATTTTGTCCGTTTGGATAACGTAGTTAAAATTCTTCATTCTTTAACTTATTAAATAAAATATAAAACAAACGATAAAAATAACTATTTAGAGTTGGGTTATTTTTATTAATTTCAAAAGTTTTGAGTAAAAGAATAAATAGAAAAAAGTGGTTCAAAAAAATTGTTCAAAGTTTTAGGTCAAATTGGAAATTTTTAAAAAGTTGAGGGACCAATCTATAAATTTTGGAAAATATTTAGGAACAATCTTCTAAATTCCAAAAAATAGGGATTAATATGTAAACTTTGAAATATATGGGATTAATATGCATAATTTTAAATAAACTCCTTAATAGAAAAAGTGGTTCAAAATAAAAATGTTAAATTTTTTGGATCATTTTAGATTATGAAAAAAGAAAAATAGGATGAATGAACAAATATGAAAGAAAAAAAGCGGACCTTTAATTCTGCCACAAAAAACGGGATCATTGGTCATGAATGGTAAATACTAAATACCACTTATTTTTAAGATTTTGAGTTGTTTTTGTTTGGATATTGAAACAGGGTATTAGATGTCACATTTAGGTTTTTTCAGTTTCATGCATAATACCCATTGGTTCTGTGTATCGTTCCATGCCGGGACACAAACTTCCGGCACCATCTTATCATCATCATCTTCTTTGAAACAATTTTATCTCTTTCCTCTTCCCAGCATTTCAATTTTTCCCTTTCGATAGTTCTACTAAAATTTCAGGCAAGTTCAAATTCCATACAATTTATTATTCTCCTTGCGACGGTCTGTTTTCTTATTCAATTAAGTTAGATGTATATATTGATGTTTTATTTATAAATTATATGTCACTACTAATTAGTTTTAAAATATAAACAAAAATAGATTAAAAAAATTAATATATTAAATTCAAATTAATTTTCTATGACTATTTTTATTTATATTTTAAGATTGAGGGAGTTTTTCATTTTAATACAACATTGGTTTTTAAATCTAATTAAGATTTAATGATTTGTTGAAGTTAACATTTTGAAAAATGCTTGTTTAATGTCTTTTGTTGCCACATTGCAGAGATGACACGTGGTGCATGTGAAGGATTGAATGTTCCTCTTAAAAAAAATAGTAAGGTTATTAATGGTGAAGAGGAAACAACACATTCAAAGGGATGGAAGAGAATGAAGATATTTAAACAATCAAACTATCAGCTTGTAGAATACAGTTCACTGCCCCATTACTTAAGGGACAATGACTTCATATTGGATCACTATAGATCAGAGTGGCCATTGAAGCATATCTTCCTCAGCATTTTCTCAATTCATAATGAGACACTTAATGTCTGGACGTAAGTATCTTTAAAGTTTTGTCCGGATAAACAACATATTTAAGCGCTTATATCATAAATGACTGTGATATAAGTTATTTCTATCATAAAATATAAAATAATAACTGTTTTATAAACTATAATATAAAATTGATGGAAATAAACTAAAAACAACTTGTAGACATAAATTTTCTCAAACAATCTCACAAGTGCTTATATCAGTACATAAACTCAAATAAGTTATTCAAACAGGCCTAAAAACAATCATATTTAATTATCATGGTATCAATTTTTTTTGCATTTCCTTACTTAATGTGAATGACATTGTTTCAGGCATTTGATTGGGTTCTTCCTTTTTCTCTTTCTCACCATATACACAGCTATGAGAACTCCAATGGTTGTGGACTCCCTTCAACATTTGCATGAAATTTTAGGAAAAGCTGATTTGAATAAGATTCATGAAGAGCTTTTGAAGTGCTTGCCTTCACTCCCCAATATGCCTGATCTTCATAAGGTTAAAACTGAGTTGAGTACATCTCTTCATTCAATGAACTTCTCCTCATTATCAGGCTGGAATATTATGGAACTTCTCACCAGTTGCTTTCCCAATAAGTTTTCCCTAGTAAGTCCTCATTCCACTTCATGGAGTATCAAATATATGATTTTTTTATATGTTATCAAATTGTTATGTTTTTTGGATTTGGATTATGAAAAATTCATTTAGTTTCATAAAATGGTTTCTGTTTTTCATTCTTAATTACAAAACTCTCACTTTGTTTTGTTTTGGTCAGATAAATGAAATGTTGACACACAAAATTGACAACAAAGTAGTTGGTTAATGTAGTTCAAATGCGCAGTTATGTACGTCTAGTGGATGATAAAACTTCTTATTTCTAAATCTTCAAATTCCTCTACAATAGTTACACAGTGCAACAACTTGTTCGGACTATTAATTCTAGAAATATAAAAAATTTTATTTTTAAATCTATTAGTTTCCACAACTATTACATTGTGCGGCTGCCATAAAGGATCCATATTCATTATAACATGAGAGAGATTATAGTATATTTTGGTCACAAGTTTTTATTTTCGTCAAATATGTCAAAAATTGTAAAAGGTCAGTTAATAGCTGTGCATAGATAAAACCATTACAAACAACTTTTTTTCATATAGCATTTTCATACATTTTAACTATGCTTTTATACTATGTTTACAAATAATACCTGTAGAATTTGCAGTGAGTTATACTAGACACTAACACTAGCAATAATCATTGAGATTGGGAGAATTTGGCTTCTTACACTTTGTTACACTGTTAATTACAGAATGAATTGAAAGATGAAACAATGGAGTTTGTATTCCCTTCAATAGTGCAACCAATTACAAGGTGGCCATTTTATGTCTTCTTAGTTGGAGCTATGTTCTGTTTATTAGCCAGCAGCACATGCCACCTCCTTGCTTGCCACTCACAACGCCTTTCTTATATAATGCTAAGAATTGACTATGCTGGAATTGCTGCATTAATTGCAACTTCATTTTATCCTCCTGTATATTACACATTCATGTGCAACCCTTTCTTTTGCTTCCTCTACTTAGGCTTCATAACATTAATGGGAATTGCTACTATTGTTTTCTCTCTTCTACCTTTTTTCCAAAAGTCCGAGTTCAGGAAGTACCGCGCTTCGCTCTTCTTTTTTATGGGGTTTTCGGGCGTGGCGCCAATAATACATAAGTTGATATTGTTTAGGCATGAGCCTGAGGCCTTGCAGACTACAGGATATGAGATATTAATGGGAGTTTTTTATGGTTTGGGGGCTTTAATTTATGTCGCGAGGATACCGGAGAGGTGGATGCCGGGGAAGTTTGATATTGCTGGTCATAGTCACCAAATTTTTCATGTGTTGGTTGTGGCAGGGGCATACACACATTATCTTGATGGGTTAATTTACCTTAGATGGAGAGACTTGAAAGGTTGTTAGCTAGTCTTGATACTGAGTTTTTGTTGTAGGTATATTTAGATTTCTCTCTGTTGTTCAAAACTTAATTAAATATCATTTTGGATGATAGATGAAGAAAGCAATTGTAGATTATTATTGTATAGCAAAGACTTCATTGTTCTTTTGTGTGTGTTAGATTTATGAATCTACAAGTTAAGATGATACATGGATTTTCTGTTGTAACCACAATTATGTAGTATATTATTACATGTATCCATTTATGTATTTAGTGCACTTTCATTAGTAACGAGTTGATTATTGCTTAAGTAAATGTTTGGATTTATGTTTGAATTTTCTTTCTAGCATCTTAATGTTGTTTTGGAGAAATTGTGAAGCTACAAATAGTACGTAGCTTGTGATTGGTCATGCGTCAAAATATTTAAATGCGGTTCCAAACACCTCATAATTATGTTTTTTTAAAGGACTTATCATGTTATATCAATACTTTTTATTGTAAAGTATTTTTCACACTAATGTTATAACTCTGAAAAATTCTTCAAATTGATATCATAAATTACCTTATATCATTAAAATATTATCTTTAGAACAATAATTTAAGAAGATGTTTGTACCATAAAATATAAGATAGATTGAAATCGTTAAACATGTAGATATTTGAAGTTAATAGTTCTTAAGGTTAAGGATTTGTTACATAAGATATGGCTGATGTTACAGCTATATGATTAAGGGATAATCTATAACTAACAGAAGAAGTAAGCTACAAACAAGTGATCATTGAATTTTAAATTACAAGGATCATGTTGATTGGTTACACCCTTCAAGATAAAGTTTTCATTTGTAACATTTATCTTGAATCTTAGATATTCAAATCTTTCAATAGCTTGAGTTGATGGTTTGTCATCTAAATTTTCACCGTAATCAATATCCGTGTAGCCCAAAAGGTTGAATGGTTATAATTTTTTGGAGCATAAAACCAAAGTTTATGGTATTTTTTAAGATATGTAAATGAATTGTTGTTGGCTTAATTATGTCATGAATATGACGTACCTGGCTTTGTTAAATTGAGACATTATTATTGGAGTGCTCCAATGATTTTTCTAAATTCTGTGGCATCTATAAAAGCTGATATATCATGTAATTGAAGTGTTGCAAGTGAAAGACAGTCGTGTATAGGTGATGAGTATTTTTCAAACTTTATTTTCTACTCATTCTCTAATTATAAGCATTTATTGAAAGAAAATTTAATTATCTTAAAATATAAGTTCATTTCAAGTTATTACATATATTTCTTTTTTAAATATAACTAATTAATACTACTAATTTATTTTGAAATATACAAAATTAATATTAAATACATCTATTCACAAATGACAATTTAGTCATATTTTTGTATAAAATTGGCACACTAACAAAGCAACAAATTTTTCTTAATAAGAATAAAATATGCAATAGATGTTTAATTATATTTAGAGATGGAGGGATTATTAAATTTCTTCTTCAATAACTACTTAGGTTGGATATCATATTTTAAGTTCAAATCCAAAACTCCGTAATTGTGCGTAAGTTTATGATAATAATCATATCACATCTATAGAAAAAAAATTATCTTAAAAAAGTAAAAAAATAAATAAATATTACCCTTCTGTGCTATAATTAGAATTTAATTACTTTAATTAGACTTTTTTGTTATTTTAATTCTCCAATTTTCATGAGAATTTAGTTCTAATAATTTAAAGTTCGATTGGGAGTCTAATGAAGCTCAATCACCATTTGAACTCGATACGTCTTTAACTACAACTAGATAACCACAATTAATTAAACTTATATGCATTAATTTTAGTTTATGTAAAATAAAAATACAACTTTTAATTTCTACAAAATTATCATGGATACACTTTTGATCTCTGCTGTTAAGTTAACATATACTTTTTAATGAATTTTTTCAAGCATTTTTACAATGAAATAGAAAATTTATCTACAAAAAATGAATTTAAAATCTGACTTTTAAATTCATATTTTCATTACTCTTATCTTTAGGTTTTTACATTTAAAGAATCGTATTTATTTTATCTCAAGTTAAAAAAATTTAAATTTTTTGAGATAAATTTTTTATAATATTTTAAATATTCATTTAAAAAATTTAATTTTAAAATTTAATTTAATATATTTTATTTTAGCATAGACTAAAACCAAGTATTGAAAAATTTATAAGAATTAAAAATTATATTTTTATTTTATAAAAACTAAAATTAAAATGATGAAATTTATAATGCTACAAATATATTTAATCCTATGTAATAATATAAGAATCATGAGGCATAATTAAACTCATTTTGCAACGATGCCTTTGCCAAAAAAAACAAAGAAAGCGTGGTGGTGTTTGGCATGCTGATCTGTATGTATGTTTGGACATAAACCAGATAGCATCTGAACTGAATCTTAATAATCACACGAGTGTCATCTCATCCGGAAAACATGGTCAGCTGAAACTGGATCGCCGCTTTTCCTCTCCTATAGTTTCTAGTGTTTCCAATAGTATATACTATATATGGATTCTTTTAAAAATAAACTATTACGTACGGATTTTTTTTCTTTTTTTCTATGTCGTGGGAACTTGAGACGTGATTCGGGCTCAAAATTCTTAATAAAATTTAAAGAGAATTTTATGATATTTTAAAAAAAAAAGTGTATTAATACTGTTGAAATTTTATTCAATACTTCATTTGTTTCATTATATAAATAAATATATATTAAAGAAAATAAATGTATGTACTCCAAAATTTTGAATTATATTTATCATTTTCTTTAATTTATTTTTGTTTATACTATGAAATAGATGAAATGGTTGAGTTAACTTTTCACCAATCTATCCACGTTAATATTCATATATTGTATATTAAATGTTGATTAAATTAATAGTATAATATATTTGTCTATGTAATTTAATATCTAACAATTATATAAATTATTTTTATAATTAAAAATCATAATGAATCAAAAGAAGCGTGAAGTGTAAAATTTAAAAGTTTGGTGATATTAAATTTATAATATAGTCAAACTCATATATTAAAGTTATATTATTTTATTATTGATTTATAATATATCAATTTACAGATATACGGTAGAAGTCTCAAATTTATACCATTCGTTACTACATAGAAAAAAGAAGCCAATTGAAACACTTTTTAAACAAATCCATCTTCTAAGTAAAAAAAAAAGTTTTGTAATAAAAAATAAAATATTACAAAGTAACTATATAAAAATAGATTAATGTAACCCAAAAATAAAAATTGATTGATCGAAGGGCATACTTAAAATGACGAAGGTATTAACTCACTGGTTTGTTCTGACATCAAGAATGGTCGTACACATTGTATAAAAAAAATGGTTATATGTAGGTTTTCTTTACGGAGCAATAAACAAGAGTTTTGTTGATTGTTATCTCTGTTATTTTGTTTTTTATTGGTACCTTTTGTTTACCTAGCATCAAATTGGTTCTATGGTGTAGTGGTTAGCACTCTGGACTTTGAATCCAGCGACCTGGGTTCGACTCCCGGTAGGACCTTTTTATTTTTAATTCTTAATACTATTCGGCCAAGCCTTTCCCAACGTGAACGTCCAAATAAAAACTAGTGGTTCGTGAATAATAATTGTAATGTTGATGATTAATTCATCAATCAACTTTGTACTTGCTGTTAATGAAGTTGGGGAATTGACATGTGATATGGACTAGATTGATTTTCTCAAGTGTGAAAGGAAAAGTAATAAATCTGTTGAGAGATTTTAGTTTAAGCATCTTGTCAAAAAAATAAGAATTTAGTTTAAGCATGTACTAGGAAATAGGAATGGATAAATGAGTGGTATTGGTATAGTTGGGCAATGTGCAATGTTTGACCTTAGCATAAGAAAGTGACCGTAGTAGTAGTAAAGCTCGTGCGGTTAGAATAGCCCATCCTCATACAGTGACGCTCATCTTGTTGGCATGATAACGACTACAAAACCCAAAGCTATCGGAGATACACTCTGTCATTGAGTTTATTATTTTTATTTCAATAAATACCATTATCGTTTAGTTACCTAAAATATTTGAAACATTTATTTTTTCATATTTTAGTGTGGATAAATTTCACTGCTAAACTCTTTAAAAAAACAGTATTGGTAAGTATATTAAATTGTGTTAGTAATATAATATGGTGTTTATATCCTTTACCTTTTAAAAAAAATTAAATTTCATGTTGTTTTCTGATCAAATTAACAATGTTTTTTTGAATTACATAAGTTAATTATTTGAAAACAAATTACATGAATTATATCATAACAAAAATTTCAAATTGCTATTTAAACCCCCTCCCCTATGTGGAAAAAAACTAAAAGATAAACATTTGACATGTAATTTTTTTTCCAATTCTATAAGACTTAGTACATGTTGACAATAAAATTAACGAAATCAAGTATTACAATTTCTAGATAAAAGCATAGATAAGATAAAAATATAGAAAAAAATATTAACTTGATTATTAAAGTGACTTTATTTATATATATCATATGAGTTTATATAATAATTAAGATAATAACAATGATAACTATCATAACTGTGGTACAAACTATATTTTTAAAACAAGATGAATCAATGTAATTTTAACAAAAGCTACCATTTGAATTTTCAAAAAAAACATCCAAACCAAACATACATTAAGAATCTTTTGTCTAAAAAAAACTCAGAATCCCAAATTCCAATGAATTTGTTTTTTACTTTTAGTTTAAGATAGTTGAGGGCCCAAGCTTTGGCTGACTAGGGAAGTAGATATGATTTTGATAACTCAAGTGCTTAACAGAGTAACATGCAAATCCGAAAATTGCAAAAGGACATAATCTATTACAATGGCGGGACACCTTTATGTAAAGTCACATTTCAATGTCAATTGACCTAATAACTTTTAAATAAATAAATAAATAAATAATGAATAGAATTGGCTGCTTGTAATCAGCTAAGGGCACTGAGTTATTTGATTATCCATATACTACTTGATAGTAATTGAATACTTACAAAATCACTCCAAAACCAATATAGAAACGTATCTAGGATTCTATCTATGTAATGTAGTGAGGGGCGGATCCACTGTAGAGGGGCTTTTGTGGATACAAGAAAATAAAAAATTAATTTAATAATATTACTATTTTTATTAAGTTTCCATAAAACTTTTTAGTTTTAAAAAACATATTGTATATTTGATGATATATTTATCTCTAAAGTTAGTTTTAATTTTGTACGTGACAGTTATTAAAAGATGTGTTTGCACCATAAACTTTGTGAAAAATTAAATATACGATTATATTGAGGATAATTAGTTGAAATATTTTGTTAGATATATATATAGAGTGACGTATTTAAAAATGTTGACAATGAAAAAGTCATTGAACATTTTTAGAAAATGAAATCTCATAGATGATAATTGAAATATGTAGAAACTTTTATGTGTTAAGTTTATTTAGCCATTATATAGTTATGTATTTTTATAAGAATTAGTAATATTTTTCTTTGGTCTAAATATATATACTATTTTATCATCTCCATCGGAATAATTCATTGGATCCACCTAAGTGTAGTATAAATATTTTTTAAGAAATATAAATTAAACATATTTTTTTTGTCAAAATATAAATTGATTTATTTTTTGAAAAAAAATAAATCAAACATATTTAAGGATCATTGGTTTAATGAGTATTGATTAAAAATTATAGAAAGTAAAAATACTTTCTAATTAATTTAAAATGCTTGTTTAATTTAATATAATATTCAAACTTAATGTCTTTCTTGTCAAAAATATTCAAACTTTAACGTGTGTTGTCGAAATTGAAATATAGATGTGTAATTATATGATAAATGTATAGGTAAAAATACTGATCCGTTATTTTTAGATTCTAATTTCAAATTTGCCTTTTGTATTTAATTTTGTTTCAAATGTGTTATATATTAACCATTAACAATATGAACCTAATTTTAGCTTCTTTTACCACAATTTGTTGGGTTTGAATTGCCATACAATTGATGCATCAAATTGTGTTTGTGACACACATAACCATAGATAGTCCAAATATATATATATATACTTAAAAAAAAATTAAAGAATACAGTATACAAAAGTGAATTATTTTGATTTTCTTTTTTGTGAAATAACTTAGTGGCTAAATACAACTTTAAGGTAGAGAAATCGATAATACGGAATCCAAATTTTAGACTATACATATTAATGTTGTTACGGTTAACAATTTAGTTGTCGTTACGGAACAATTGCATTTTCACTTTTTACTACTATTTGAAAGGTATCTAGCTGTACATTGCATAAGATATAGTAAGCCAGGTAGATATCTGGCACAAAGTGTCGGATCCCAAGCATAGTGTTACCCAAATGTGACATTATTTTCCCAGTACAAAATCACACATATGGTAATAGCTAGTTACTGTACTGGGCCATATAAGTGTTATAAGTACCATATGGATTTTCTTCAAATTTGGGTGAGCTGAGTTTTTTTGTCACTAAAAGCAATTTGTACACGTGGTATAAGTTATAACTTAGTCTATAGTATGATTTTTTATTTTTTTTTTATTTTCTACTGTGTCCTTTCAAGCCATGAATCATTTTCTGAATTTAATTGGATCTTTATCAACAAAAATTACAATTAAGTGTTACTACTATACTATACTTGAGTAACGTTTAGGAAAAATCCAAAGAGTACATAAACGAGAGGGTCCTCTGCTTGTCCAAATAAAATCTCTATCATGGTCATGCCTGCGTGCAGGGCATTTAAGCATTAAATTAAAGAGAATATTCTACTCATTAAATATATAACTATAGCAGTCATTTTTTTTATTTTTTCTGTAAGCATAGTTTCTTTTTGTTGGCATTATTACACTCACTCAAATTTTGTGCTTACCACAATTGTTTCTCTTTATGAAACATTGGACTGTCTAGCTCCAAGAATGGATTGGTGTCTAATTCTTTTGTTACATTATATTATTACATCCAATATTACTTTCCATGCACCCCCACCATTTTCAACTTAAAATGTTGAAGAAACCAAAATAATTGAAAATATAAGAAGTGAATCATGAGCACAACACAAAATATACAAATTCACCTAAGTTTATATGTTGCATTATAATTGATATTGTAGTGCCAAAGCTGTTCACTAAAAACATTATTAAAAAAAGACAATACTTGAAATAAATTAGTTTGTTGGTACTATGTTTTCTATGAACCATTAACGGAAAGAAGAAGATATAATAATTAAAAAATCATCAGTGATGTGGTAACTGTACCAAAAATTAAATAAATAAATAAAAAAAGTATTTATTTTTTAACTTGAAAGGACAGAAGCACTATGTTGAGTTCATATATATGGAATCATGGTAATTGGTAATTCAGCCATGTATAATCTCTCTGTCTTTCACTTTCTTTTCTCTTCATTCATTCATTCATTCATTCATTCTCTCTCTCTCAATCACTCACATTATGCAGTGAGTCTACAACACTAACTGACACTGTAGTACACATGCACACAAAGCCAACTGGCAAATATTGATTTCATTCGCATAGAGATAAAATAAGAAGGCGAAAGGAGTGAGTAAAGGGACAAGCAGTTTAGAATTCTAGTGTGATTCGTTTGTTTCTCTCTCTCTTTCTCTTTTTTGCCTCTTTATGTCACTTAATTAATCATTTATTTATTTATTTCACCTTCCTCTATTTCTTCTACTTATACTGTGTCAACAAACACATTAACAAGCACCAAAAGAAATTCTAGCTCTATAGGTTCTTTACCACTCTACTCCCATATTCACTCACTTACCAAAATCTATATAAGACTCTTATTAGTTATTCCTATCTTAGTGCATTTGTCTAAGAAATTAAGAAAAGGGTCTCTTTTTTTAAAAATGGATATGTCAAATTCACAATACAATAGTGAAAGTGAATCTGGTTGGACTAATTACTTGAACCATTCTTCTTTTTCTGAAAAAAAATTTCATAGGAAAAGTGGGAAAGTGGAATATGAAGGAAAAGGAACAACAATGGAGGAAGAGGAAGAGGAAGAAGATTTATCCATGGTTTCTGATGCTTCTTCTGGACCTCCACACTATCATGTAGAGGAAGATTATCAACAACAACCTTATTGTGTAAATTGGCATTCTTCATCTTCTAAAGAATCCAAAAAGAAAGTCAAAGAATATGGTAGAAAAAGTCAACAACCCTCACCTCTTGATGATACTGCTAGTTCCCCTGTTCTTAATTATCCTAAGGCAAGTCACAATGCTAATTTAATGTCTCACTCACATATATTAAAAAAATAAAATTGGAAATAAGAAAAATTATCGGATTTGAACTCTGTCTCATGAAATTATCGGGTCATGTCAAGTAAGTTGTTACCACATAAGACACTTTATGATTCATGAAGAACATATTCTCATTCACATAATTATTTTTGTGTTCATAACTAATTTCTCCTTTGCAACATTCTTGTGTGTGAGGCTAATGGATTTTTATTTTAATTGAATAGATGAAAGTCAATTTCCCAGGGAATGGAGCAGTTGAGAACACACTTGATTTTCCCCCTTCTTTCTCTGCAACAAGAATAATAAAGGTAAATGTATGTTGTATATATATATATATATATATATATATCAAGTTTTATTATTAATTGATCCAATATATATCCATTATTACAGTGACTTATGTATTGTGTTGAACTAAATTTGTAATTCTTAGCAGAGAAAGACTAAATTACAGAAGCATTCAAGTTTCTTAGAGCGCTCTCTTGGTGGAAAACAAGCTTCAGAGGAACCAGGTGATTTATTAGCCGTTTAAATATGATTATAATATTTGCAATTACAATATTCTTTGGTTTAAATTCCCGTGAAATTTGTGTTTGTACTTAGTGTCTACAAATTCATAAAATGTTGCTTTTACTTTTCAACTTACATTACTAAGCCGTTAGTGAGCAACTTAGCGTGATTTTATTGGATCGTATTTGAATTTGCAAAGACCTAATAAAAAAAAAGACTTACATGAACATAAAAAAAAATGCTATAATTTATTTATACATCTGTGTTGTGTATTAATGAAGGTTTTAAGCTAATGAAGAGTCTAAATTGTGTGGATTGTTTATTATGTTATGATTATTAGGTGGTTTTAATGAAGAAGAAAGGAAATGAAAATTGTAGCTGTAGCTTTCTTTGCTGCAAAAGCTAAAATTAAGGGGTATGAAAGGATATGCAAGGTGTTCGAGGACAAAGGTCAAAGATCAAAGGTCAAAGGGATAGCTTCAAATAAAGAAGGAATAGCTATTTTCTGTGTAATTTTGATGTTTTTTAATATGGTGCTGTCCCGCTGCCAAAGCAGTTTGGAACAATGTAAAAAAAGGGTTTCTCATTGCAATTTCTTAGTTAATTAATTAATTTTTACCATCAGTAATGGACATGTCTAACTTCGTTCCTTTTTTTTTCCCCATTAATAAACATAAACCAATTGAAAATAAATGGTCTGCTCAGCTAAATTAAAACTATTAAGTACATAAA
This sequence comes from Cicer cuneatum, assembly GCA_037974295.1. Lineage (NCBI taxonomy): Eukaryota > Viridiplantae > Streptophyta > Magnoliopsida > Fabales > Fabaceae > Cicer > Cicer cuneatum. Next base: position 73,867,059 of record JBBPBO010000004.1, read on the forward strand.
AAATAACCGGCTCTGCATAAAATGAATTTCATAAATATTACTAAAAAAAAATAATCAATTGCAATAGAGCAATTTTTATGGAATCATGTTATAGGTTCATCAATTATTGGGGGAATTTTTTATATGACAAAGTATTATAAAAAATGCAGATAATTTTATTGTTTTTAATAATTTAATATATAAATAAAATTAATTACAACAATAATGATATAGAAAATATTCAATTCACAAATGTCATTTAAGTGTCATGTAATTAATGAAAGTGTCACATTATCAAAAATTGGATTAGCAAAAATAGTGTTATTTGTATATATCTAAAAATTATAGTTATAAATATCTCAATTTCTTTTGAAAAATGAAAGGATCTTTATCCCTAAAAATCATGAGAGTGTCAATAAGATTATGGTTATCAACCCTTACTTAAAACTTAAGTTAAATAAGTTCTTAGTCATTATAAAATTTTGTTTTTAGTCTATATAAAAGAAAATTATATTTTTAATTCCTACAAAAAAATTATGCAAACAATTTTAGTTCATATTTTAATGAAATATGATTAATTGATTGATACTTTTAAATTTCTGAAATAAAATATTATAAAAAGTTTCTCCATATAAATTTAAAACTTTTTAATTTGAGATGAATTAAATATGAATCTATATTAAATATCATATATCTGAAATAAAAGTAACAAAAATATAAATATATAAATGGATTTTTGAATTCATTTTTTATAGAATAATTTTTTATAAAGTTATAAATATATCTAAAAAAATTATTCAAAATATATGTTAATATTCTAATGTGAACTAAAATAATTTATTTAATAATTTTATAAAAGTTAAAATGTTTTTTTTTATAAAAATTAAAAATGAAATGTTTAATTTTATAATACTAAAAATTTATTTAACCTTTTAAAACTTTGTCTCACGAATACCAACATTGAATGAATGTTTGGAACCACATTCATAATACCCTATACATGTGATTACAATGAAACTATACATTAGTATAATTTTTTCTTAGATCAGTATAAGGCTTCTGCCGGGAAAACAATCACACAAAAAGTTGAATTAAAATCTCAGGTAGCATAAACCTATAATTTGGTGATACATCAAAGCCGGAAGACTATAGTTATATATAATTTAAATATTGTTATGTATTTTTCAGTAGCCAATATCCATGGAAAAGGATTTTCCATTTGTAGGAAAGGAAGAAGCCAGCAAGGCAGCGAGATGGAAGAGGGAAAGGGCAAATTTTAGTGACTAGTCATCAACACGAAGAATTATATAAGACAAATTTCAGGTAGTTTTTTTTTTCATCATTTATTCTCTCAAAAACTTTTAAAATATATTTCTCAAAAAACTTTAAAACACATATTTATATTAATCAACTTAGAAGTAATTTTTTATTTTTATCAAAATAGACATTCAACCACTCAGAGTAGGAGAAGAAACTCTCCAGATTTTATTATGAACCACATCCAATATAGATATACTTGAAAAATATTTAAAATTGTAACGACTTTGAAGAAAATGTTAATTGCTTTCTTAATTTCTATAATTAAGATAATGACTTAAACGAAATTCATTTAATAAAATAAAAAATAAATGTATTTTATATTAAATCGACATCGATCAATTTATCATCTTATCTATAAAGACAAAAATAATCATAAATATTACTTTTAAAAAATAGTGTTGTTAAATTTTTTGAATAATATTTAAATAATAGTCTATATAACATACAATTAAACCCTACTTAAACCACTTATGAGTGTGCGTCCACAATATAACTCATCTATATTAAGAAACCAAAAGTTGTGGCCCACTTAATTAAGTTAAGCTATTGCCAGGCTAGCTCTCAACCACCTTGGGTGGGTAAATAAGGCAACCTAAGCTGCTTGACTCCTAAAATAGACAACGTATCCAAATGAAACCAACACACAAAGCTTCATTTTCAGCCAAACCCCACCACCATCTCATCTCATGCCCTACCCACCTCAAATCTCATCCATACATAACACTTGGTACAATTATTGTTTTTGTTTTTATAGGATATCCAACAAAATCTTTTATTCAAAGTGTTTCTGTATCCTCCTCAGGCTCAAACCAACCCATGGATCTATTAGAAATAGAATTTGGATTTTTAGGATGCGGACACCACCCAATCTTTTCAATAGTCATCTCATCCCCTGCCTTTTCTGCATTCTTTCAAATATTTATTATTAATACATTACTTTTGTTTATACTATATGTTTATCATATTTTAGAAGGACTTTTTTTATTTTATTTTATAAATATAACAAAATAATAACAGTTTAAATACATAAACAATATATTTATTTAAAAGTACAGTTTTATTAAATCATTTTTGTACCTTATGGAAAAAAAAACATCTCTGGGTGTAGAGGGATGTTGAAGTACTCCTAAAAAGAGAGTTGCTAACATAATTTTTCATTGCAAGCATTCTGCGAACAATAAAGAGAGTTGCCTCTTTTGACAAGAGTTTTTAAATATATCTGTCACTAGTGTTTAGAAAGTTATCTAAACCTTGATGACTCAGGAGCGTTGGAAACTAAAAATTCATACACTATGAAGTATGAAGTAAACAAAGTAATGAAATGTTGAGTATGAAGCATTAAATATTTCAAAAATTCACCCCTAGAGATAGGAACTGGTAAAAATAAATAAATAAATGACTTTTTTAATTAGGAATTTTAAAATTAATTTGAAAACCAAATTATCTTCAAATAGTACTGTTTTGGGAACTAAATATCCTAATATTTTTTCTTAGGTTGTTCATAGACCTAAATGTCCCCAACGTCATTTGATTGAGTGCCATATCAACGTTGCCACGTTTCAACAATGCATAAAAGTTGATCGCGTAAAACAAATTGACAAAAAGTCTAACTTGGTCCCATTAATTTTTCAAAAGACTAAAATTTAAATTTATTTTTCTTAATAAGTAATTTATATTTCACATTTTTTTATGAATACCAAAATAAGACTTCAATGTTTGAGATTAATATTTGATTAATGATTTTTTATATTTGAGATCAATTCTCCCTAATTTCTTAAATTTGGGAAACCAAATTACTCTTGGAAAACTAAACTTTTGAAAACCAAATTGGTGATTAAATTATAAAAATACTTGCAATAATCAATTGTTAGTGTGTCTATATATATAATATTTTTTTATCCATGCAATTTTCTCAACAAATTCGTTTTTTATTTTTCCTTTATTTATAGAACAATTTTTTTTTATTAATTTAGTCTCAATTATTTTAAAAGTATAAGAGAATGATAGTTCATAAATGAAAATTGATTAATGATAGTTTGGAAACTATTTATTATATTTTTATAGTGTATGGACTAAATTAGAGATAGACTAATAGTTTAGGGTTGAATTGTGGTTTACTCTTTTTTTTATTATAATTATTTATTAGTATATAATTTTATTTTAACATAAGTTTTTAATATAAATTATTAATTTATAATATTTTTTTTTACGTACAAGTGTGTTTATTCTAGTAGTTATATATAAGGTTGTTAAACTCAAATTTTTAGGTAAATTTGTTTTCTTTAATGGATTTGACACATATTCTTAGTACGTGAATTTATCAAATTTACTTCGTAATAGAATAATATTAAAATTAATATATACATAACAAATATAGTTATATAGTACGGTAAATGCATTAATAATCCGAATTTTTGACTTAATTATAAAGTATAGATTTACAAAAACATCGTATAAATTATTTTACAAAATTAAACTAATTAAACTCACACTAAAGAAGACGAGACGGTGGTGAGAAGACAAATATGTTATCATAAGAAGTTTGTTAAATATGTTGAAGCTAGAGAGAAAGTGGGGGGTTTTTTAAGTTAAGGAGCTTGACTAAATGGACCAATATTTTAAATTAAAGTAAAAACACAATACAATACAATGTGAATTTACACAAATTTACTCTAATTTTGCGAATTGATGCGTGTTAATTCAGTTTTATTATGAATTTATCAAATTTCAAATTTACTATCGAGTTGATTCGTTTTGACACCTAAAATTGTACATTCGTAGGTTTTTATATACTAATTAACACTCAATTTTGATAACATTAATTTTGATATACACTATTGATTTATATTTCTTATAATACAATTGATATTTATTTATTTTATATTTTATGGAGATAACTGTGAATTTTTATATGAGTTATATTTTTTATTCATTAATATATAAGTATATACATATTTTTAGAATATCGCATTTTATCTTATGTAATGTTTATTCAGTATAAAAATGTAGTAATAAAATATTTATGATTTTTTTATAAATATTACATATAAATGAATAATAATTTTATATATATTTAACTCAGGGCAATGTTGGAGAAATACAAAAATTGATATAAAAGAAATACGTATAATATTATGAAAAGAGCCATGATTGTATGGATCTAGATTCCCTCCCGTCAAAGAACTCCTTCGTAGATAGATTTAAAGTCCTTGATCATAATCAAACCGATTATATTTAAAGCTAATGTATAAAAAACATTATAAATTATAAGATTATAAATGAATGGCCAAGATCATCCAAAACACAATGAGGTTCCACATCCATATACTATGAACGTAACGTAAATTGAGTCGGCACGAAGTTACCCCTTGTTTGGAACGGAGAGAAAATTCAGAAGAAGAAAAAACAAAATGGAAATGAAGTCATTGAGCTGTATTTCATTGTTTGGATGCAATAAAAAGTAAATAAAGAGGAAGAAAAAAAAGTGGGACCCACGTAAAAACTTAACTCCTCCGCTGCGGAGAAACCGGTAAGATGATGGAGAAGTAAACTCTTACAACAAATCTACACTTTCTCTACCTTTATCCCTCACTTACGCCTCACTCTCTCTCAGCACAAACCACCGCATCACGTGGACCCTACACCAGATCCCAATCACCATTCGCCGCCGTTGCGATTTCTTCCGTTCTATTCCAGAAATCGCAACTCCGGCGAGCCATTTCAAGTAGGTCATCCTCCGCTGTGTGATCAATTTTTTTTGGTCTCATTTTATAGATATGATTTGCGTATTTAAATTTGTCCATGAATGAATTTTTTTCATTGCTTTAATTTTCTCCTTGCACTTAGCTGAATCGAATTACTCTGTCTGTTGAATATGATCTGAGAAATTTCGTCAATCACACTGTTGTTCCCTATTTTTATCTTTTTTTCTTTTTGAATTTGGTATACTCGCGTCATGGATGTATTAATCAATGCCTTTGTTTGTGAACCTCTACTACTGCTGGTTACGAATTAATCTGTTTTTCATGTTCATTTTGAAGTAGTAGTAATTCTTGCAATGGAAAGATAGATAGAAATGGATTAATGGATTCCTTATATATTGAGTTGGAGGAAAACTATAATTGGGAGAAATATACGAATTCTATTATTATTGTTGAATGTAGTTTGTGTTCTATAAAAAAAGGCTCTTAGTATGATTTGATTGCAGCTAGTTTTTTCTTTAGATTTCCTTTGCATAGTTCAACTTGACATTATGTTCGATTCATATTGCATTTTTCAAATCACCTGCATTGCCTCCCCTTTGCATTAGGTTTTAGATTCTGAAGAAACTACGTATTTGGAAGTTTATTATAAGCTAGTTCTACAGTGAAGTTTAATCTAATGCACTATTTGTTGCTGGCAGAGGCCAAAGTGAACTTTCAAGGGTCTTCTACTGCATGCTATCTATATGCCAAGTTTTGAGTTGTGTTAACCGGCAATGAACCCTAGAAATCCCAAAACAATTGGGATGAAATAGGCCAAATACGACACTGATTTGTTATAAAGGCGGTGCTGCCCCACATTAGTAGTAGGTGCTAGAGGAAAACCCGAAGCCACTGATACTGATAATTGAAGAATTGGGCATGACACTCACACATTCTCCTTCTCTTTCCCTCTAAAACTTCAAGCAACACAAAGCCTAGTTCGTGAGGCTCGTGTCTCCAATCCAATTCTCCATTCATGGACGACGCCTTTGCTAGATCTATTCCCGAGGTAAACTCCCACTGCTTATCTAACTGCTCGTTGCTGCTAAAATCACAGAATCTTATTATAACTTCAGAAAGAAGTTCTGGATGCAGAACATTTTTTGTTTTTAATATAAAATGTGGGTATTCTAACTCACTACCTGCTTGGAATGTTAAATTGGTTGTTTTCCGTTGTGCGACTTATTATGTAGTATCTGTACTTTGCACAAGAGTTTTTGTGAACACACAATATGGTAATGTTGGTAAACTGCTGTTGTCAGTGACATTTTCTTGCAAAATTGATTGTAAATTCTGAATCAATTTTTATCTCTAGTTTCTGCAACTATGATTTGGCTTGTTCTGAGATTGTTAGAGTTATTTTGTTATAGAGTGAATCACCATTTTAGTCCTCGAAATTGTACAGGTCGGACAGTTTGGTACCCCAAAATTAGGAAATAACAAATTAGTCACTAAAATTGAGGTCGTCAATCAATATAGTTTCTCTGTCAATCAATTTTGATGAATCTTGATCGCAAAATATAGATCATCAAAAGCTCTAAACGAAATTTTGGAAACTTGCTCCAACTAAGCATGCCCTAAACAATATGCCAACTCAGTATTTCTAATCTGACAGAGGGATTAAATTGATTGCCAATTTTTGGTACTAACTTGTCATTTCGTAAATTTTGAAGACTGAATTGTCTGACCCCTACAATTTGAAGGACTGAAATGAAGATTCACTTATTTATTACATTTAGAATACGCCTCTAGATAACAATGATGGTGATGATTACTATATTATTATTATTATTAATTTTTTTCTTTCTGGTTGGTTAGGTCCTTGATTTCTTTGGAGTGGACCCAACAAAGGGTTTATCAGACACACAGGTACTTTAATTTCCTTTTCTTGTGGTCAGATTTAGGAGTAGTTGGATTTTCCTTATCCTCTATGTTCGGTCATACTGTTAGTGGTTCCAAATAATTAATTTTTTTCCTCTTTTTTTTCCAGGTGGTACAACATGGTAGACTTTATGGTACAAACGGTACGCCTTCAATAGGACCATGCACTTATTAACTTTTTTTCCTTCAGTAATTTTTGGTTTATGGACAAGTGATATCAAGGAATGCGGTTTTTTGAATTTGTATTAGTGATGTAACAACCTAGTTTATATTGATGGCACACTGGATGGCAAAAACAAACTACTGAACCTGGTATATTAAGGGTGATCTAGGATATGCTATTTTAAAATTTGAAAGAATTTAAAATACAAGGGAGTTTAGTTGCTTTAATTGAATTTCCTTCATTTCAAAATCTTCTTTTGTTATGAAGTGATTGAATTTCCTTCATGTATAAAATCCCTTGTTTATATATATAAAATTATTACAATTCCTTCACTAAGACTTCTCAAAAGAAGATTTTATGTATTGGATACATAATTGAATAAGACTGCTGAATTGAGATGCATGAGTGTCACCCACCATATAATCAAATAAGTTCTTCGAAAAATAGAAAAGGGTACTGGTTGAATATGGAATGCATCAAATAAATCAGATCCAATTCACTTTACAGTAAGCTATGATACGTACTTGACAGCAGTTCTACAATCTAGACTCAACATTTGTTATGAATTCAAAGCACGTGATCTAAACCGTTTCAAACACAGAGCATAACAGATACTCATTTTATTAGCAGTTACCCTGAAACAAGCATGAACATTTCATTGTACACGACATTCCAAACCCATCTAAACACTAACAGAGAAGCAAGGGAACTGAAAGATGTGAATGAGAGAGAAGTGCTAAATGTTAGCAAGAGACAAGAGATGAGGTAATTGATGCAAACCCTTTGAGTGTGCTGACTCAAGGCTAGAATGAGTAAGCCAAGCTTTAAATCATGAATGGGTTTCGAGACTTTTGAGAGAACTAAGTTAGAAAACATTATGTTTCAGAAAGTAATGTTACTAAAGAAAAGTGAAATTTTAAAATTCCACCTATCAAGGTGGAAATTAAAATTCCCTATATTAGGAAATGTAAATCCGGGACGAATACAAATTCAGTAGATTCACTATAATTTAAAGTCAAGTATTTTGAATCCCTAAAAAAAGTTGCATATCACAGTGTAGGGATGTTAATCTTATGCATATGTTCAAACTTGTTTTATTCAAGTACTCAATTTGTTGCTATTTTATTGATCTCTTAACATTTCTTGCCGTTTCTTTTGGTGCATGGTATCCGCCTGCTACACAGTGCTGCATGAAGATCAAAGTAAGTATATGGTGTTTGCACTTACTTTTTTTAAAATAATATGTAATGTAAGGTAACTCAATGGTTTTTATCGTTGTGCATGTACAAAGTATGGTTTGCTTTTGATCTTAATTGACAATATTTCACCATTACACTTCAATATTGCATCTGATAGATGAAAATGTTAGTGTTTGCTTGACAGGTAGTTGTTTTCTGGTCAGTCAAGGCTGTGCAAGTTATAAAAAAATAAATTAATTTAGATTTATTGTATTGTGGATGTAAGCAATTGAGGGTCATCCAAAAAAGCCCATTAATGATTGTACTACCACTGTTAGAAACTTCATCTCATACGATTGAGGTGTTCATAGTTCTTGCTCCAGTTCATTGTTGTTGCATTTGTGATACTGTAATATTTTGTTCAATGTTTAAAGCTTAAGTGATTCTTGTTGTAACTAATTAGTTCCTGTCAATTTTGAAATGCAGGAGCTCCATTTTGGAAATTGGTTTTGAAGCAATTTGATGATTTGCTTGTAAAGATACTAATAGCAGCCGCTCTGATATCATTTATTCTGGCATTAATTAATGGTGAAACAGGCTTGATGGCATTTCTGGAGCCTTCTGTAAGATTGTTGTGCACTTATGTGTTGTGTTTAATGTTTTTGTGGATAGTTTCTTCTATTCAGAGAAATACTTATTTTCTTTAATGGGTTCCTGCCTTAATAATAATTTAACACAAAGATGTGAAAGCTGTATCCTTTAAATTGCAGCTGTAGATTATAAGCTGATTGAGTTCTTTTCAAGTTGTAGAGCTCACATGTACAATGCCTGCATGACCTTGTCCTTATCATATTGGGAATATTATCTTTGATTAGTGGATTAGTTTTCATTATTGTACATTTTTTCTGATACCAAAGAAATTAATTGCACGTGCAGGTTATTCTGATGATATTGGCTGCCAATGCAGCTGTGGGAGTGATCACAGAAACAAATGCTGAAAAAGCTCTTGAGGTAAATTTGAAAAAATTAGACATCCAAACAATTTTTCCTGTAAGAATTTTGTATTATCAAAATTTCACCGGGTTTGCATAAGTTTTCTCAAATTTAAGGCTAAGGACTTGATTGGCATGCCGTATTAGGATTTGATAGGATAAACTGAAATAATATTTTATGACTTTATCAGTTGTTTGGTGTGAATACTGTGTTCTATAAACTTATTCATTACATTCTTTTTACATAAAAGTGATGGATAATTTGATCAAACCTTGAGGGGTGGGATTAGACTTGACTAGGTTTTGATGTATAAGCTCATATAAAAACTTCAACATTACAAGTTATGAAGTTATAACCCTAACAACTGTCACATATTTTATGTGACAATTAATTTTAAATTTTAAATGTAAATTACTTTAAAATTTTAGTGCAAGTAGAAAAAAATTAAATTAACTGTAGACTCTAATTTTATAAATAAAGAAAATACGAGCCAACGAGTCAGTTTGACTAGCCTAAATAAAATCATACTTTAAATTATTCAACTATACACATATACCATGAAATTTAAATTAATTTAAATTTTAAATATATATTAATGCATTGCTAATAAAAGAGCTAGTTTATTTGATCATCAAAAAGATATTACGCAAACTAGCTGTAGACTGTCTTGAGAATTCAATGCTCTTGCAAGAGCTTGTTAAATTTGTTATTGACTTGGAAGCTTTGCTCCATCTTTTTCACCAAAATATGTCACTTTTTACTATTGTATCTCAATATTTGTTATAATTTTATAATCATTAAACGGAAGACCTGATTTTTTATTTATTAAATGTATATATTTGTCATGATTTTTCTTCTTCTATAATTTAGAGTATTATTCCTCCAGAAGTAAATATAACATACCAAATTTATGTAAATATAGTATATTCATATTAAAATGTGTGATGTATAAAATGTTATTTTTTAAATTGTTTATCCAATCTTACTACTCATAATTAAATATTGGATAGTATTATCACATACCTTACATGATATGCCTAATCAAAACTAGTTACGAGAAAGTCAGTTTTATTGTCGAATTCTCTTATGATTGTTGTTTCAAGTTGAGCAAACTTTCATCTATTCCCATATTTTTCCATTATCTTAGGAGCTACGCGCCTATCAAGCTGATGTGGCAACTGTCTTGCGAAATGGTAACAAAACTTCTATACCTGTCTGATTCTATGTAGCATGAGTAGTATGATAGTTTGATGCACCTTATTGATTGTGATATGTCTGATTTAAATTGGTGTTGCCTTTTTTTATAATAACTAATATGTAATGCCACTGCGCAGTTTGTTTCACCTGTAGAAGACCTTGCTAATAGTGGTAGTTTTAGTAAAAAAAAAATTTGATTTTGATGATAGGCTTTTGCTAGTACTTTCTCTCCTTCTTCCTATTTTTTTAAGGTGTGGGAGTGGGTAAGGGGAGGGAACTTTAATCAAATACGATGTTTTTCCTCTGTATAATTGATCCATATAATCACAACCTTTAAATAAAGGGTGGAATAGTTTTTAAGGTAATTTGTTGCTGTTGCCTCTTTTATGAATAATTTCTATCAGAACAAAACTTAGGTGTTGTTCTGTAGGCACCGTTAGTGCTGTTCACCAATTATACCATGACACCAAATTTTTCAATTTATTTTAAATTTAAAATAATTCTCTTTTACCACTAGATACACTATCAATGTGTTGAATTGTGATTGAAGAACCAAAAAAATAGTACCCAAGGAAATACACCTAACTTTTGTCCTACCTATTAATAGTTTAGGTTAGATCCATTTATTCTCTATTCCCTTGGGAAATATATTACAAATCCATACTTGGCTTGTTCATGTAATGTATGGCTAATGGCTGTGTTCATTGTTGACAATTGACAAACCTTTAGTATGTTATTTGTTGTTGTATCTCCGCATATTTCAAAATTGTTCTTCATATTCAGAGTTTGTGAAACAAGGTAGTATTACCCTACTGCTGGCATTGTTGCAACTTGCAATAATTAAGCCATATTTCTAGTGGAAAAGGACTTTGGAGTAGACATCCCAATCCGTCACAAAAAAGTTAAAAAAGAATGGAAACAAAGAAAACAGAAAACCTTTGTGAAGAGTTTTAACGTTCACTTGGTATAGTCTGTGGATGTGTGTATATTTTCAAACCCCTGCAATCCAGTCTACCTCCGTTTTCTCAACCCTTCCCATGTAGTTGTAGTTTAATCATTAGACTTCATGCTTTCAAATTGTTTTATGTCTTTTCTTCCCTCTTGCATGATGATATTATGGGTATTTTTAAATAATTGGTTAAAGCTAGTTCAGGACATACAAAATTTGAAGCGTGGGAGTCTATTTCGTGCAGGTTGTTTTTCGATACTTCCTGCAACTGAACTTGTTCCTGGGGATATTGTGGAAGTTTCTGGTGAGCTGGTTATGCAGTGCCTAAAGCAAACTGGTTTACTTGAGTATCTGAACCTGGAATGCTGAAAGTTGATTTTGTTTTGGTTGTGAATTAAATAGTGGGGTGCAAAATTCCTGCTGATATGAAGATGATTGAGATGCTAAGTAATGAAGTACGTGTTGATCAAGCTATTCTTACAGGTATGCCTAGTATATGTATCTTATACTTCAAACGGAACTACTGGATGTTTCCAACTGGGAATATTTCCAATTGCTTTTCATTTGTCTGAGAAATGTGAAATTGTACCACATGACCATGTATTGACACTAGCAGACATTTTGTTAATTTATTGCTATTGCCTTATTTTATTTGTTTGGATCCAGTCTACTCATCAATAAAAGAAGTATTGTTGGTTACCACAATTCTTCTTGTTGTTAGTGCTATTTGTTCTTATCCTTGTTGAAAAATTGTTAGGACTTAGATATAGGAGAATTAGTTAGTTAGGAGGTAAGAGCTTTTATAGGTTTGTTAGTTATTCCTATTTCTGTTTTAGTTTTTTTAGTATATTCTGTTTCTATTTTCCTATTTCTTAGGATAGTGGTTGATTGATCTTTACCCTTTTATCCCATTCTATGATGCATAGGTATGGGTACGACGTTTTATAAAAAACCAAGGTACGGGTACATCAATAAAAAACATAATTTAATTTAAAGAGTTAAATTGATCAATTTACAATACAAATTCACAATAAACGTATAAAAAATTGTATAGTTTAGAAGTACCTATACTTTATAGATCCCATTGTACAGAGAACCTATAAATTATGGTTCTCTTCCCATTTAAGAGGATCTTTTGCCAAATTAGAATTTTCTTAACTAGTATTCTGGTTGAAGGGTGCATTCGCCTTTGAGGAGCGTATCCACTCTTGTGTATCTTGTTTGGAGAGATTCGCTCCTATTATTTCTTATCTTTTTATTAATATTAGTGTTCTTCCTAAAATTATTTCGGAATCCAATTCTTGGGTTCCTAACAAAAATCCATAGTAATTTTAGCTTGTCAGTATAGTTTACTTAACGACTGTTGTAATCCAATTGGTTATTTTTGCTCGTTGTTAACGAGACTTTTGTTTTTCATGGAAACTTTTTTTTAACTATATCTATCATTAAGAGGAATCTCATTGGTTTGATGGGTGGTCATTTTTTCTCTAATTGTAGGTGAGAGCAGCTCGGTGGAGAAAGAGCTTAAAACTACCACAGCAACAAATGCGGTATACCAGGACAAAACAAATATTCTGTTCTCGGTATGATTGGTCCATCTCCATCCTGATTATTTCATCCTTTATTCAACCTTGTGACTGATTTAGTGATATGCTTAAGAAATGTTCCTATGACTAGTGGTTTGGCTATTATCAATCCGATTATTAATCATTTATGAAATAGACGTTGTTGAAGTTATGGATTGTAGATAAAATAAAGAGAAGAATGTGAAGAAATATGATTATGGTGTAATATGATTGATAATGATTTGATACTAACTTGATACTTTGATAGTAACTTAATACAAAAGACTAAACACTAACCCTTATATATAGGGATACAAGACTCCTAATCCAAAATAAATAGGGAAACTGGAAAAAACAAATCATAATAATGTCTAAGTCATATCGAAAATAATCTTAAACAATAACCTAAGATAATTGGGTACAGCATGGTGTCATTTACCTAATATAGATTAGAAAATATTCTATGACAACTACATATAAATCTAGAATAACAATAAATATATTAAAAAAATAAGAATAGAGATCATGCGATATTTGCACTCTCACTATAGCATTTTTGGGTCATCCGCTCCTCTCTGCTTTCTGTAATCGGTAACACTGTTCAAAACTAGGCAAGAACAAAGAGCAAGTTTCCTGTAAACTGGGAATCCTTTTACCAAAATTGAGAATTCGTATGGCAATTGAATTGACATTGTTTCTTCTAAATTCTGTCTATTTCCTTCTAGATAAGAGTTTATTTTGACTGTCAGGGAACAGTTGTGGTTGCTGGTAGGGCAAGAGCTGTGGTGGTGGGAGTTGGTCCTAACACTGCCATGGGCAGCATTCGTGATTCAATGTTGCGGACAGAGGATGTAAGCATTGAATTTCCCTCACACAGCTGCTTTTTACGGTTGTAATTATATCATTACTGCATGCGATTTTTGTCTGTTGATATTCCAATAATAATAATTTAGGACCTTAGGTCTTGATTGATTTCTTTTGTGGGCATCAAGTGTACAATGATGCTTCAAAACACACAAAATAAAATTCTCTTTGGTGCACTTTCAAGTAGGAATGTGCTGGTCTTGTACAGATATGGATGGTTAACTGGTGATTATAATTGAAAAGGTGGCATTTTTTGTTAATTATTGTGATATCATAATTGGAAATTGTAATTACAAACACAATGAAATAGTGCTTAATTTTGCATTGTCTGGATTATATGCGTAATCTTGTTTGTATTATTATTTTCTTCAATGATACTGGGGCGGTTATACTACATAAAGAATTTAAGGGTGGATAGGTAGTCTTTTCTCTTGTGTGGTACGATGTTTGCTTGTGGAAGCCTATATTTGGCATACATCACTGTTGTTGGGTGTGAAATTAGTGCTTCAGATGAAACCAGAGGAAGGTTTGACAGACTCCTTATGTTGGTAAGTTATTTGGGATTTTAAAGGAGTCTAGCTAAAGGTGTATAAATCTATGGATCGAGAAAGGTGGACTTTTTTTTTGAAACTTTTTTGTAAATTTGATATTTCTAATTGTTGTTGTATGATTGGATGAACACTGTTAGTCTGTATCTTTGCAGCCTCTGCTGTGTAGTCGTACTGACTCAGCTGATTCTTGGTCAGCTCTCAGCCAGTTGTTAGTTACTTAGTTAGTTCGGAATTAGTTTCTGTTTGCAGTGTTTTTTTAGATAGATAATAGATGCTCTAGTATAAAGTTTAATATTTAGTCACATTTATCAATAATAGATTTTCATTTTCTCTAAACTTTATTTGCACTTTCCTTCACTTTCTCGTCCAACCTGGTTTCTACCACTAATGTAAATATAGACATAGTTAGGGATTGTGATTCCACAGGCAGTCATTTTAGGGGTCTAACATCTATATATGAAATCAAAGGAAACCATGTTTTACCTTCAGAATGTACTTACTGTGGTACTAAAGCCTGGGGATCTTGTTTGATTGGTCAAAATGTTCTAACATGCAATATGTGTGCGTCTGTTTTTTCCCCTGACACATGGAAAGGAACAAGTTGCTTTGGAATGTTAGAAACACATCTGAAGCATTTGCACTTTTTTCTATGATTGGTTGCAGGAGGTGACACCATTGAAAAAGAAACTGGATGAGTTTGGCACTTTTTTGGCCAAGGTGATTTATAGTTTTCTGATTCTGTTGTTTTTCAAACCTATGGGTTGCTCTTTTTATGATTATTGCAGTTTTATTATAGTTTATATCTGATAAGCTATACTATGTATTTTCAGCCCGACAAATTTAGTTACCTTATTTTAACCTACATTTGCTTTTTAAAATAAAGCTCTTTTGAAGACGAGCAAATCGTTGTTTTTGATTAAAATGAAATTTCCATCTGGGGACCTTGTTTTCCACTTAGGAATTGTAATTCTTCAGTAAATAAAATACATTAATCGTTTTGAATTATGATGGTGGTTCCTATATTTCTCTGTAACAGGTTATTGCAGGGATATGCGTGTTGGTTTGGATTGTAAATATTGGTCACTTTCGTGACCCTTCTCATGGTGGTTTTGTGCATGGGGCAATTCATTATTTTAAGGTTTGTTCTGAAATTTATTTATTTTTAAAATTTATTTTGGGTGTCTTATTAGCTGAATTCTTCTCTGTATAAAGATTTATATTTACCCTTGTATTATGTTATGCAAGTTTCACAGGCATCATGTTGGAGTCTTGTATTATTTTGCATGTATTGTTTACTTAATCTATGCCTAATCCCTCTTAGGTTTGGTTTGTTGTTAGTTATATTGTGTGCTTTTAATAAAAGAATATATCATTATTAGGTTTTTTATATTGAGTCTAACTCATCATTTCAAAACTAATTTGTAAGAGCAGAGGAGGTACTCTTTATAAACTATTTTCAGGCCTTATCTCTTTTCACTGTGCAACTTAGGTTTTTTCCAGTAGACTTCCTCATGTCCAACACCATCGGACTTGCTGCTTGGTGTTTTGGATAATAGAGTGGATGGCCCGATGGATAGACTCCGGTACCATATTAGGTTTTTTATATTAGACTTAGTTCATCCTTACATAGCCGACGTGTAAGGTGAAACTATCACTATTTATAAATCCTTTTCAGACATCATCTTTTTCAATATGGGATTTAGAATTTTCCCAATAACCATATAATATATTGTCTCCTTTAATGTGAAAATCTTTTAACTTCTAATCACATTCCTTCTAGATTGCAGTTGCTCTGGCAGTTGCAGCAATTCCTGAAGGACTCCCTGCTGTTGTAACAACGTGAGTCTATAATTTTTCTTTGTTGTTTCTCTTAAAGCCATGAAATGTATATAGATATTTTGGCATGGTTGTTCACATTGAATCCAAAATTTATATTATATAGTATCTACCAAGCTGCTTAATTTTTGGAGTTAATTTCCTCTTCATGAAAGATTTATATGCAAAAGAGATCACTGATGTGATATAAATCAAATAATATGGCAATATATTTCTCGAGGTCCTTTTATGAGTGATATCTTTGAGGCATTAATTATTTTTCTGTGAGATGAAAGATGGAGGTCCTGTTTAACTCAAATTTCAACCGTTGTCATTTACACAGACATTTAGAGCCCGTTTGTTATAGATTTTAAAAAAAGTGATTTTATCTTTATATTTCTAAAATTGATTTTTATGAAAACTTATTACAAAAATAGTAGAAGTTATTTCAGACTCATTTTTTTAGATTAAAAAAGTAATTTTGACATTCAATAATTTAGATATTCATTATTAAAGATTTTAACATGATAAAAATCATGTTTTCTCAAAAATGATTTTTATGAGAAGTTTCTCAAAATAGCTTTTCATTTTAATCATTTTTTGAAATTTTATTATTAAAAAAAAGTTGTAGCAAGTGGATGACATACTTAAAATGACTTTTTGTGATAAACTATTTAAACCAATTTATCATTTGAAGCTTTATTTTTAAAATTCATTTTTTAAAAAGTTATAACAAAAAGATGGAATACTATCAAAATCATTTTTTAAAGAAACTGCAACAAACGGGTCCTTAATGACTACAGTTTGGTTAAATAACTCTATTATCTATTAAAGTAGCAAAACAAAGAGAAGAAAAATGCACCAAATTTATGAGCTGTTTCTTTGTCCTGATGTGTACCAAAAGGATGTTGAATTCACCCCTCGAATATGTTCTAGTTTATACTATATTGATGATGTTGCGGTATTTCTAATTTTGTCACTAGTTGAATTTTTTGGCAAAGAACTACAAAAAGATAAATTTAATTTAGTTGATTTTCACAAGTTGGTCCCCTGTCAACTGTAAACTTATACTGCTTTGCCGAGATGCTATGTTTAATTTTATGTTTTTAATAAGATATCCAACATATTACATATCGAAAATTTAATATACTCTTGTGCTTTTCTTTTACCATAATTCTGGATTGATTACTTTTCTTTTATAATAGGTGTTTGGCTCTTGGAACCAAGCGAATGGCTAGGTTGAATGCCATTGTTCGCTCTCTGCCATCCGTTGAGACCTTGGGCTGTACTACTGTAATTTGCAGTGACAAAACTGGGACTCTAACTACCAATATGATGTCAGTTGCGAAGGTAAATTTTGCTTGACATTTATTAGGTTTATGTGATAGATAGAGAGAGAAGAAAGTAAATGAGTGAAAATGAGAGAGAGTCTCGTTACGGTAAAATGTGAACTGGATTGATTGAATTAAGAAATACAGTCACATCATATTTATACAGGTGAGTCAACCTCTTACCGGTAGTTACAGCTTGTCATCATAGTAGACTAACGGAATACTAGCTTCTAGTTTCAAGAAGAATCTAACTCCTGCTACAATACAATAGGATAACCAATACTATTACTATTTTCCAGTGACATTAATGCATTCAAATTTATTCATATATCATTTTATTTTATTTGTGAATTTTTTATATTGCCACAAGTTTCCAATCTGCCAGTAGGATTGTACCGTCCTCATTGTCTTTGTTTCCTAACTTATTGACGCTTATTTTTGGAGTTTTTTGAACGAAACATTTCAAATCAATGCCAGCCTGGTTGCTACTTTTTTTTTTAAAAAACTTCAATTAAAACTTCAGATACATGATACATCTTCCTGGAATTACTGGAGTCATTTCTTATATTAATAAAAACAATCTGCTTCTACCTGTATAATTCCAATTAACTGATACCAACTGCTGTATATGGGGAATATGCACACAATTTTAGGTTCAGGTTGAGAATGTGATACAAAATTGGTACTCATGTTGCTTTGTCTGTATCTTTCACGTAAATTCAATCTGTATGTGTTTTTGATACATGATTCAAATATTTGTGTCCTAGTCTATCCGAAACTTCCAAATGAAATATCGATTCTTTATTTTGTTAATGATGTTTTTCTGTCATACACACTTTTTAATAACATTTCTAGGGAATATTTTTATTTTCTGTTTTGTACCTTTTTTCGGGGCTTACAGATGAGAATTTCTAGTGATTTCTTTAACCAGCATTTGCCTGCCTCATGCTTCTGTATGTACAGATATGTGTTGTTGAATCTGCAAAAAGTAGTCCTTTTGTTACCGAATATGGTGTCAGTGGAACTACATATGCACCTGAAGGTATAATCTTTGACAATGCAGGGGTGCAGGTACGGCACTTTTATTTCTCATACTTCACAGAAGAAACTAAGTAATAACTGATAGAACTCAGAATTTTAATGGAAGAAAAAAGTATATTATTTCTCAAAATTCAGAGTAGTATCTCTTACAATGACGAGATCGGAAAAGAATGTTGAAAGAAAAACTAAACCAGAGTTCTAAAAACTCCTAAACCAGAGCAAAATTGCTCCTAACCAGAGAAAGAATTCCCTTATTTATTTCTTAAAATATTTTCTGAATACCTTTCCCTCTTCCCATTCCCTCATTCTTATAACATAAAATAAGAGACGTTATTAATTTGCTTTTATTCCCTCCATTCATCTTTCTTGAAACTGAATGTCTTTCCCACTTCCCCTTCTCTCATTCCTTTAATGGAATATTAGTAGAATAAGAGACGTTATTAACTAGTTTTTATTATCTCCATTCATCATTCTAGAAACTAAATGTGTGTGAGGTGTGTGACTTGGGTGAGTGGGGCCCACTCTTTGAACCCTCATTCTATTCCTCTTAATTTGCAGTATTCTATCAATAACTAATATAAGAAGAGAAAGGGCGACCTCTTTCAAGTTTCAAAGAAGGGGGTCTTAACTTCCTTCCTCCGTGTAGATTTGAGGATATTGAATATTGTGAATGTTGTGTTTATGATTTTGTGATGGACATCCATGCTACTTTGGGAATATTTGCACTGAGTAAGGATTGCATTCAACTGAGCCCTTTCTGTGATTTTTGTTGTTGTAAAGCATGGATTTAGAATCAATATTGTAGCACATGTAATAATATAATGATTGTATGCATAAGTATATACAGATTTATTTAGAGTTAAAGCAATGTGGAATTTGATTGTTTTGCAGCTTGACATTCCAGCTCAATTGCAATGTCTTCTTCACATTGCAATGTGCTCTGCACTTTGCAATGAATCAACCCTGCAGTATAATCCTGATAAAGGGAAGTATGAAAAAATTGGTGAGTCAACTGAAGTAGCACTACGTGTTTTGGTAGAAAAGGTATGTATTTGTACCTTTCCTTGTGTCTCCTATGTGTGAAGCTCCTTCCTTACTCTAGTACACTTCTTGATCATTTTTATCTTTAGGTCGGCCTCCCGGGTTTTAATTCTATGCCGTCAGCATTGAATATGTTGAGCAAGCATGAACGTGCTTCTTACTGTAACCACTATTGGGAGGAACAATTTAGAAAGGTGTGGTTCGGCAAGTTTGTTACCTTTCAATTCTATTTGTTCTCTTTCATTCATATATTTTAGGAAAGTAAAATTATTGAAGAATATCAATAAGGATTTTGAAATATTCTTCCCGCCTTTCTAATTGATCTGAATACACTATTATACAAGAGAGGTTTACATAAAATTCAAGGAAACACACAAAGGAAAATAAAAAAACTAATAAATTATACACAATGAATCTAGACAGGTAACACTAATCCGGGCCCAATATCTAAAATAATGCCAGCTAAAATATATTGAAATAGTTTGATCATCAAGGGTGAGACTTCATCCAACAAATATGAAATTTATTCTAAATATCTTTTTTTTTTTTTTGCTATGGCTTTCAGTATTTACTCTCATCTAACTATTTGAGCTTGATGTTTTGCAGTTAGATGTTTTGGAATTTTCTCGAGATCGGAAAATGATGAGTATCCTTTGCAGCCGGAACCAGTTGCATGTTTTATTCTCAAAGGGTGCTCCAGAAAGTATAATCTCTAAATGTACAACTATTCTATGCAATGATGATGGTTCTGTCATGCCACTTACTGCTGATATTCGAGCAGAGCTAGACTCAAAGTTCCACAGGTTAGGTTTTTATCAGTTATAGTATTATCTGCATATAAGTGTACACTCTATGTGTTGTCTAGGTTTTCCCTTCCTTTTGGGGCTTAATTCCAAATAGGCAAGAAGAAGAAAAACTGAAAAATTATGAGTGGTTTACCAGCTTTTGTTGCAAGGGAATTAATTTCCCATTTTTATTAGTAAAGTGTAAGGGACCGTTAGGTATGTAACCTACATCACTTGTTCAGGCATTGGGGCAGTGAGCCAAGATCTGAGTCAAAGCTCTAAATAAAAAATTGAAATATAAGTTTTTGAATATGATATAATCTATTAATAATATTACTATTTTTTAGAAAATATATATAATTTTGTTTTATATATAATTTTTATTTTAATATAATTATATATCATTTGATTTCACAGTCCAATCTAACTGGTTGAACTTGAACCTGAATTGAAAATTTCACTGGTTCGCTGTCTAACCCAGCTTTAACATTGGGCCATCCACTTCCACTTCGTTTTTAACCTAGATATTTTCAACAAAAAGAATCCTGCGACTTCTGCAACTTCAGTGGCATGCGACCATTACTGCCTACATAAAAGAGAATCTTTTCATTCTTTTAGGGAGATAATGGATAGACTAGTTAAGGGTTAGATCCTTTTGTTTCCCTTATAATAAATGACTCTTGTATTCTTTTGTTGTCTGAAGTTTTTAGACAATTGTAGGACTCTGATTAGAGTCATGGAACATAAAGGCTTAATTACAATTTTGATTCTTCTAATTTGGACTATGTGCAATTTTGGTCCCTTAATAATTTTTGGGTAAATCATTATTTTAGTCCCTGCAAGTATAGGACGTTGTCATTTGGTTCTTGATTCGGCAAAAAATCCAAATTAATTTTCGAATCATTAAAATGTCAGTCACTTTAGTCCCTAACGTTATAACGGTCATTGATTATTTTGACAGTAAATTGTATCGTGCAGGAACTATTATAATAGTAAGTTGTCTATTTTAGGGACTACTTGATAATTCAAGGTATAATTTGGATTTTTTATGAGCCAAAGAACAAAATGATAGCGTCCCATACTTTCAGAAACTAAAATAGTGGTTTACCCAATAACTTTTTGAACGGTTTTAATCTCAATTTTTTAATTGTTACAATTAATTCCATCCATCCCTTTCTATTTATTTAAAACATTCTAAAAATCTCATAATCTACTAAATATTTTCACCAATTGAATTGATTAAATTATTTATAACATTCTTTGACTTAAAACTCACTAATTAAAATATCAATCTTAACCCAATAATAAAATTTACGTTTTTCCTCTTGAAACCTCAATCCCGTATCTTGTAAAATCTTTTCTATTTTATCAAATTTTTCTCATTTTTTAACATTTAAAATTATTATTATCTATAGAAATTGACGGTAGGATCATGCTTCCTTTAATTTTTTAAGATTTGATTGGCTCGAAAAAAAAATTTGTGACCAAAATTGTACATAGCCCAAACTAGAGGGACCATAAGTGTAATTAAGCCAAACATAAAGGATCTTTGCTTCACACACTATGTTGATGGCGCATCTGGTATCAGTTTGGCCATTGTTGAATGAGAAAATGAGAGACATGTGGTGAAACCGTGTGTTTGAACTACATAACGGAGTCGGTTTTATATAGGCTCAGGATAATATAATACAAAAATAAATATGAGAGATACTATCCCTATTTATATGATATGATGTGATATGTAATAAATACAAAGATCATAAATATATTTTCAATACTCTCCCTCAAGTTGGAGCATATAAATCATATGCACGAAGCTTGTTACATATATAACTGATTCGAGGACCTCTCAGAGACTTAGTGAGTACATCTACCAATTGATCATTGGAATTAACAAAGCTAGTGGTGGTGTCGCCTGATTCGATCTTCTCCCTTACAAAGTGACAATCTATCTCAATATACTTGGTCCTCTCATGAAAAACCGAATTAGAGGCAATGTGCAATGCTGCTTAATTATCACAGATTAATGTCATTTGTGTTGCCTCTTCAAATTGTAGCTCTTAGAGTAACTGTTTCAACTAAATGAGCTCACAAGTCACTAATGCTATAGCCCTGTATTCAGCTTCAGCGCTAGATCTTGCAACTACACTTTGTTTCTTGCTCTTTCAAGATGTTAAGTTTCCTCCAACAAGTACACAATACACAGAAGTGGATTGCCTATCGATGGATGAGTCTTCCCAATCGGCATTTGAATAGCCAACTATCTGAGTATGTCCTCTGTTTTCATAAATTAGACCTTTTCCTAGAGCACCTTTAATGTATTTCAAGATTTGTATCACAGCATCCCAGTGTTCTTGGCAAGGAGAGTTTAAGAATTGGCTTACCACACTGACTGCAGAAGAAATGTCTGGACGGGTGACTGTGAGGTAGTTTAATTTACCAACCAATCTTCTGTATCTCCTTGAATCTGAAAGTGGCTCCCCATGATTAGGTAGAAGTTTGACATTTGGATCCATAGGAGTGTTAACCGGCTTGGCATTCTATAAATTTGTCTCTTCAAGAATATCCATGACATATTTCCTTTGTGAAATTACTAAGTCGTCCTTAGATTTGGCTACCTCAATACCCAAGAGGTAGCGGAGCTTGCCAAGATTTTTAGTTTGAAACTGATGAGATAAATGTGTTTCAACTGGAGTATGCCCTGCTGATCACTACCAGTTATGACAATATCTACATAGACTATCAAGTAAATGCACCCTTGGGTTAAGTGGCGATAAAAAAGAGAATGGTCAGCTTCACTTCGAAACATACCAAATTGTTGCACTACTGTGCTAAATCTGTCAAACCAAGCTCAAGGAGACTGTTTAAGACCCTAGAGAGACCTGTGAAGTCGACAAACCACGGTAGAGGATTCCCCTGAGCAACAAACCCAGGTGGTTGCTCCATATACACTTTTTCTTCGAGGTGACCATGCAAAAAAACATTTTTAATGTCAAGTTGGTGCAAAGACCAATGTCTGATGGCTGCAATAGAGAGTAGTATTACAGAGACCATCTTAGCCACAAGTGAGAAAGTATCACTGTAATCGAGGCCAAAAATTTGAGTGTACCCTTTTGCCACCAAACGAGCTTTAAAGGGATCAATCTTACCATCAGGACCAACTTTCACCGTTTAAAGCCAACAACATCCTACTAAAGACTTTCTAGATGGTAAAGGAACCAATTCCCAGGTACCACTACTCTGAAGTGCACACATCTTGTCAATCATTACTTGTCTCTACTCTGGTGGGATAAAGCTTCACTTGAAGATTTAGGAATTGAAACAGAAGAAAGATAAGACAAACAAGTATAATGCAAAGGAGAAAGACGATGGTAACTCAAACCAATGTAATGAGGGGGTGGGTTACGAGTAGGATGTATACCTTTACGAATAGCAATAGGAATATCAAGGGTCGATCCGATAAAGGAGGAGGTGGCGGCGAAGGAGCGTCTAGAATGACCTCGGTATCAAGAACGGGTGTAGGGACATGTACAACCGATGGTGGTTGACGACGGCAGTATGTCTGAAGAGGTTGTACAGCTGGAGGATCCACATGAGGAGTCTCAAGTGGGACAACGGGAGGTGCCACCGGAGGACCCCAAACATCTGAGTGAACTAAAGCAAATAGGGACGAAGCTCGTTTATTGGCTCGATCAGGGGAATGACTATGAGTGTGTTTCCCTAACTGACACGACTCACAATTTAAGCTAGATAATTTGGTTAGATTAGGTACTAACTGTTGAAGTTTGGGAAGATTCGGATGACCTAACTGAGCATGTATAGTAGAAGGAGAATCTGTGGTAGGACACGCCGTTGACGGGTTTGAGAGATAATAAATGCCATTAGACTCACATTTGACACCAATTTGTCGTTCTGATATTTGTTCTTGCAAAGTAACATTGCAATTAGTAAATGTGACAACACAATCATTAGAACGAGTCAATTGACTAATAGAAATTAAATTAAATGGGCATCCATGCACATAAAGGACAAATGTAACTAAAAGAGAATGGAGGATTTGGACAATGCCAATCCCTTGAGACTGACTGTGTTTGGGAACCATTGGCTGAGACTATGCTAGGTAAATAACCAGAAGTTGTGAGAGAGGAGAAAAAAGCCTTATTACTAGTAATGTGGTCTGATGCACCAGAATGGAGAATCCATGAGCTAAGAGAAGGTGAGATGCAAACAGGTGAATTATCACTTTGTGCGGCTGAAACAACGAAACTCGAGCTATGAGAATACTCTACCCACCGAAGAAAATCTTCATAAGTAGCCATAATCAATAAGCAGTTATCTAAAACCAGCAGCGGAACAGTGTTGGAAGAGGCAAAAAAAAATTGCGACGAACAGTGCCGCGCGATGAACAGTGCAGCGACTGATTTCCTGAAAAATAAAATAACAGTGACGAAGAAGGAGTAAACTGGAATTGGTACACGGTTTACCAAAAAAAAAATCTCAGTAAAGGACTGTGGGTCCCCGGGTAATCACGGTATAGGGTTGTCTCTCAATAAGCTTTGATACCATGTTGAATGAGAGAATGAGAGACATGTGGTGAAACCGTGTATTTGAACTACACAACGGAGTTGGTTTTATATAGGCTCATGGCAGTTAAATACAAAAATAAATGAGATACTATCCCTATTTACATGATATAATGTGATATGTAATAAATACAAAGATCATAAATATAGCCATTTTATATTCTTAATACAGTTCCATATTGGAATTCAGATCTAACTTCTGGACTTAAATAATATGGCTGTTGTTGTCCTCCTCCATCCATTTTTGGTTTTAAACTCTTAAGTGAACACCCTTTCTTATGTGTTGTTAACATACATTTCGTTGGCCAGTTTTGCAGGAAAAGAAACATTGAGATGCCTAGCTTTGGCCCTCAAATGGATGCCCTCAGTTCAACAGACATTGTCTTTTGATGATGAGAAAGATCTCACATTTATTGGATTGGTATGCTCTCTTTCCAATGTATAATACAAGGTTTTAATCTTGTTTTTAAGTTACAACAATGTCTCACCTTCATGCTTAGTGCATGGTTTTTCTCCCTTTCTATAATGCTCTATTTTGCACTGAATGGTTATGCTGAGTCGTCCAGTGGAGCTATCTTCCTTAATATATGTTTTTATGCCTTGACATGTACTATAAGGTGAATGTGCTTTTGCTATCAGACATATAGACATATGTGGATATGAGCAACAACTGAAGCAAGGAATAAACTCAAACATTATTATTTAGGCCTGTATTGAATTAAATTTTATCTACAATGTGCTAGGAGATATGGTTCTTAAAGTAATTAAGAATGATGTAGTCTTGTTCAATTTTAAAAAATATATGAAAAGACGGTGGTTTGACTTCCAGAATTATTTTGCACGATTAAAATGGAAAATAGTGCATCATATTCAAAATGAGGTGAGAATTTTTCCTTCCTGGTTAGGGTTTACTTGATGAATGGCTTGAAAGATTAACTCCCAGTCCCCCAGCACTTGGATTTATATTTACACTGATTAAAAACTGAATCCCTTAAATATAAGGATTGGATTAGTTACAGCAGTTTCTTTGCTAAAAGATATGTACAGCTAATCTTTTAGGAATGAACTAAATAAGGAAAAAATTCAATTCTCAACGGGCTTCAAGAACCCTTTTCTTGTTTTGAATTTGTTTTCTAAATATGTTTGTTTTACAATAATAACCTTCTCTTTTCTGGGTTTCTATTTTCCCTTGTGTAGGTTGGGATGTTGGATCCACCAAGAGATGAAGTAAGAAATGCTATGCTTTCATGTATGACTGCTGGCATACGTGTTATTGTCGTCACTGGAGATAACAAGGTTCTCAAAGTTCTGAAAACTTTCATGTTCATTTTACCCTTCAATATTCCATATGTCTTGTCTAATGTTACTTCCTACTTAATCAGTCCACTGCCGAGTCACTTTGCCGCAAGATAGGTGCTTTTGACCATTTGATAGATTTTACTGAACATTCTTACACTGCTTCTGAGTTTGAAGAACTTCCAGCACTGCAACAAACTATAGCATTGCAGCGTATGGCACTTTTTACCAGGTATAATATCAGATTATGGCATGAATAGAAGCACACTTGCTGTCTCTGATCATTCTTTTCTAGATCAAGAAGTTATATATGAAGAGTTGCATGTTTTTATTTTTTGTTAGGGTCGAGCCTTCTCATAAAAGGATGCTGGTTGAAGCATTGCAGAATCAGAATGAAGTGGTATGATTGCTTCCACGTTCACAACATTAGTTGTAATTACTAACTAGTATAGTTTTTTATCTTCCTATGGGTGGGTTCTTTATGCTTCTTGTCTTCATAAGTCTCATGTTCATGTTGTAAAAAGTTGTCTTCATCAGAATATAGTTTGTTCTATTGCACTTTTCTGGCGGCTGGATTGTGAGGATCATATATTTTTGGCTACAATCCTTCTAATCTTACACCTATAGTTGTTGGTCAAATTATGATATAGAGGAATAGCAGATCTTAATTCTGTCCGGCATGCCAAAGATGGCATAACATTGTAAATACTTTATAACACCCACATAATTGCTCAAAATTTAAGACACTTTCACCGCTAGTAATTTAAAATCACGGCTTGAAGACTATAATAGTCCAGGAGCGTGACAAATACAAAAGTACAGTTACCAAATGAGTGTTTGAGACTGGAAAGTCACTGAGCTTCTGGACAATGCAACAGAATGTTTGAAAAGTCTCTTGTGAAGTTCTGATAGGAGAGGGGCAGAGGTGAGAAGTGCAAAATAGAATTGACAAACAAGTGTTCCCGACCGGTGAACCCCTTATCTGGTGGAAAATGGGGTTTCAAAGAAAGACAGAGTGATTTGCTTGAACTTTGAAGGGTTCTGTGCCTGAAGTAGAAAACAGAGGTGGTTGCAGTGGGTTTTGAACCCTAAAAGGCTTCATATGCATTAAGCAAAACATACGGTGATATCCATAAAGTAAATGGTCATGGAAAAGGGTGGGAAAATATGGGTTTTTGACTCTGTACATGGCACAACAGACCCAATGAGTAGCACTGCAATGACTCTAGTTCGGGCTGTTCATGTGCACAACAGAAAAGATCAACATGATGGAACATCATTGGTGGCCAGGAAGCAATGTAGCTGTGCTAGGGGAAGCTATAACTCTATTAATTACTCTAGACCCTAAATATTTTAGTTTGTTCTGTCGTTATAATTATGGACATTATTATTTGTACAATTACTAACAGCATTTCTTTCAAATATCGGGAAATTCATGATGTTAATCTTTTAGGTTGCAATGACTGGTGATGGAGTCAATGATGCACCTGCCCTGAAGAAGGCAGATATAGGAATTGCTATGGGTTCAGGGACTGCTGTTGCTAAGGTGTCATTAACTGTCCCTACTCCCCCCCCCCTTTATTCCTTGTCTAGTCAATTATCCTGAACAGTTTGATGTTTTTCTCCTTTGTTTTGGTTTACAGAGTGCTTCAGATATGGTCCTGGCTGATGACAACTTTGCCTCAATCGTTGCGGTATGCTAGTATATCCCTTGTTCTTATCAAGTTTCTTTTCCTTCTTTTTGTTTCCCTTTCTTCTTGAATGGCAAAGAAATGTCCTCATACAACTTCAGAATCTTTTTGTCTCTATGTAGGCCGTGGCAGAGGGAAGGGCTATATACAATAATACAAAGCAATTTATTAGATACATGATTTCTTCCAACATTGGTGAAGTAGTATGTATATTTGTGGCTGCTGTGCTTGGAATACCCGACACCCTGGCCCCTGTGAGTTTAGAGTATTATTAAGCCCATTGATTTCATAGTGGAAGAGATAAAAAGGAATTCATAGTGCTAATTTTTATATAATAAATATTTCAACTCCATATAAATTTCTGAATTCTTTTTAATTATTTTTCAATGACTCTGGGCCCTGGCATGTATAGTTGGTTCTTCATAATTAATTATTATCATTGAAAGACCGTAGATTGTAACTTGAAGTTGGTAGACAATGTGTCTCCACGTTCAGTTAGAGATAGTTGCACAAAATGGGATTTTCATTTTTGGTTCAGTGAATAATATATAACTTCAAAAAAGTCATTGTATCTCCCCTAATCCTACCAGGTCCAGTTGCTTTGGGTCAATTTGGTTACTGATGGATTGCCTGCGACTGCTATTGGCTTCAATAAGCAAGACTCTGATGTGATGAAGGCTAAGCCTCGGAAGGTATTGTACTAACAGTTCATTGTCAAAGTTGTATTTGATTCGGTCATTCAAAACTTTAAGAATCAAGATCATTTACTGGATCCCATGTGCTATGTTAATTTGAAAACTTTGGCATGCTTAGAAAACGTTCATTTGGTATGTCTTTGGGAGGTGGAGTGGAATTGTCATGGTGGCGTACAGTGAGGAACAATTTTTATTGTTTATATTTTTAGAAAAGATAGAGGTGGATGGAATGGTCATATGATCCATGTTATGATCTTCCGTTTTACAATTATTCACCCCCTCCAATCCTTTGTAAGATGTCAATTTTGAAAAACTTTGAGCATAGTGTCTCTTTGACTACATATCTAATGTGAAATGATACTACATAGCATGGAAAAGTCAACCTGAATTCTTCTAGAATTTAGCTAGATTTGAGGATGGTTGTTGGGTAAGACAACATATGATAATCCATCTAAAAGTCAATAATAATAAGCATGCCAACTCATTCTGTCTATTCTAACGAACAAAGTTCTAGCTTAGCAGCATTTTCCTTATGAATTATATTAGACATTTCTAATAGAGTAACAATGTACTCACTCCGGAATGAAATATAAGCAACATTAACACATTTTTTAGAATGAAATATAAGCAAATATCAACAATTTCTCTCCTATTTAAAGAGAGTATCTTTAACATACCACTTATTTAATTTAACTTTTTCTATCTCCAACGACCTAATTTATTAGTCATGGAGGGTAATTTAGTTAATAGACTTGATTTTTTCTATTGGGATTGCATATGTTAAATGTGATCAACTACTTTTCTTAATATGCATAATTTGATAAATTTTTGCTTATAATTCATTTCGGAGGAAGTATCATGTATTCTTTCTTTATCTCTTTCCAGATTTTGATGCAAAGTATTATCGTGGTTTTTGAATTAGCTAAAATAAGATTGCTAAAAAATATTATATATGTTAGTGGTTTTATAATTGATTTAAAAAATACCAATCTATATTTGGATATGTTAATTCATAATATATTTCAAGGGAAATATTTTTACTCAAATTGTATAAAAGAACTGCTTTTATGTATTAAGTTCCTGAGAGAATGTTATGGTTAAAAAATTATTTGATTGATGGCAAAATGATACTATCTCTCTCAGATCTGTGAAATAATCAATCACATTTAGATTGTAGGCAAAATGCTAAAATCCAAGTGTATTTTAAACAACAATACAAAACAATGTAATTAACCAAAAATTGCTGATGTCATAAAAAAGGCCATCATTCAAAAAAAATTCCCAACCACCCTCTTATTTTGTCACGTTTATTCCATTTTGCATGTACAGGTGAATGAAGCAGTCGTTACAGGTTGGCTCTTCTTTCGGTATTTGGTAATTGGAGGTAACCACAATCTCATTTGTTTTTCTTGACTTTGTTTTGTTTATCATTGAAGTGATTTATGTTGTCACGTTAAACTTTGTGCTAAAAAGATTGTTCAGAAACTAGTACATATTTCAAAGATTGATTTCTTCTGAAATAATTTCAAAAGAAAGGCTCAAGTGCTAACACTTAATAGGGGGTTGTTTTACATGCACCACTAAAAAACAGTTCATTCATGGACATAAATTAAGACCATTTGATCTTCAGATTTGTGAAATTAATGGCCAGGATATTGTCGTTGATAACTGAGATAGATAGAGAAAGCCCACTGAGTCACCCTCCTCCCCTCCGCGACCCCTCCGAACTCTCTGCCACCAGCCCTCTGCCCCTAGTGTGTGTGTTAATTGCCATTGAGACCCTACCTCCCTTAATCCATTCCCTTTATCGTTTCTCCACCGAGTCACCAACCAATGGCCCACCACTCTGATCCTAACAATAATCAATAATAAGAAAAAGTATGCACGATCAAATCTGCAGTATCTTCTACACTAACAATTGCAATTCGTGTGAGCAATTATCTTATGATGCAGCCATCTTGTGACTGAGCTTCTTTTGGACTTATCTTCTATTCTTGTTCTCTTTCAATGATGCTCTGTCAATGCTGTTAATTAATTGAGATCACTATTCTTGTTCTCTTTCACATGCTCATTTAGTATCATAACATTTAGAAGCTTAATTTTTAATCGAAACATAAATTTTTGGGTTTTTATTTATCCTAACAATCTTACCCATCCTTAGTTTTTCTTCCTTTCCCTCAAAAAGTGTTCGTCTTCATTAAAGAAAATTATGTATATTTTTTATATAATGTTAGTCACATATGCTAGTTTTACCTAAATAAGAGGCGAACCCAATGTTATTCCCTTGTGACTGTACTGGTATTCGATATTCTGCTAACCAGTGGGAGCAAGGCTGTTGAGCTATAACCACAACCTAATTGCGCACTAGCAATGTGTCAGATAAAAAAGGCTAAAAAAGGAAACTATGTATGACCTGAATGGCTTTGATTTGTCAACTCAGCATGAATGGAGGTGTGGTCAAAACTTAAGAAATTAGACGATGGAAAGATGAACGATACCAAGAGCATGGCAGTGGAATGCAGATGGATCTTGGAGAAGTGAACGCCTAAACAGAAGGAGACACATGAAAGAACGCTTGCTGGTGTGGTTTTAGGGGGTGATTGATCTAGGAAGATTAAATAGGATTAGTGGTGGAGGCAAGGTGAAAAGCCCACAAAGATTAAAATGACATTGACACTTACGCAGTGGAGAAAGTTACATGGTGGAGAAAGGCGTTGTTGGAAAGTCAACATAGAGAGAAGGGTGGCTGACCAAAGTTGAAATAGGGTGATCCATGAAAAATATTCATTAGAGCTCATTAAATCCACTGAGTAAGCACGGGCTTTGAGATTGCCTCCCTTGAGGCTCTAGATACATTCTAGGAGATATATAAAAAAAGAACAGCATGTGCTGGAAACCATGTGTCTGAACCATATCATGGTCTTTATAGTCATAGTGAATTCAAAACGACTATTGTCTCTCTGAAGGCTCTGGATACAATGTAGGAGATATATATAAAAAATTATATGCTGGAAACCTAGTGTCTGAACCACATCAAAGACTTTATTATATTCATATAGTTAATACAAAGTGATTATATGTATATGATACACTGAACCTAGGCTTTTATATATTATGTGTTTTATACATGGAGTGGAAATAACTAGCCATTTGTTCTTCCAAAGATTGTTGGAACTTGGGTACATGTTGCTTCATTAGTTGAATAATGTTAAAGCTTCTATGTTTGATGCAGCTTATGTTGGCCTTGCCACCGTTGCTGGTTTTATTTGGTGGTTTGTTTACGCTGATAGTGGGCCAAAACTACCATACACCGAATTGGTAAGATATTATCATATACTCAGTTCGTGGGGTGTGCTTTTGAGTCCTGAATATTTTCTTTATAGATGATAACATCTGAGATTTCTTTTACATCTTTCCATGTGTAATGTTTTCTCATAGAAAAGGACATTTTATGGAGATATGAGAGGCAAGTACAAATAGGAAGATATCTTCCAAAATAGGAAAAAAGATGCAACAACATTCAAATAATATCTTTTTCTGTTAAGATTAAAGATAAAATGGAGTAAACAAACAAGTAGCTACTAGCAAGGCTCATAAATCTCTTGGCATAGTGAAAAGTAAAACTCCCTTCAAACACCCATAACATCTTTGAGAAGCTTAGCCATCTCATAAGCAAACAAGCACCCATGAAAATCACTTGTTGGAATTATTGATAGATTAGAGTTGAAAATCATTGTTGACACTCAACTATGATTACTATTAAAGCACATTATATAATTTGAACATTTTGTTAGTTGTTTCTTGATTTACTTCAAGCCTGGACAATGTATTTTTGTAGTTGTAGATACAAATGATTTTGTTGTCTTCATTCTAGTAATAAATGTTCCTTTTTGTCTACAAGTAATAAGAGGGCATTTGAGTAAACAACTTAATCAAGTGCTTATTATATAATTGGTTATATATAAGCTATTTTTACAAATGAAAAAGGGTTGAGAGAAAACTCTGCATTAGCTCTATATAAGTTGTTATTATAAGCTATTTTCATTAACTTTTTCCAAATATTTGTAAAAGTGTTTTATGTCATAAGATAATCTCTTCCAAACATCCTCCAAATCCGTAGTTTGATTTTATTTCTTTCCAGATGAATTTTGACACTTGCCCGACCAGGGAGACAACTTATCCATGCAGTATATTTGAAGATCGACATCCATCAACTGTATCAATGACTGTGCTTGTAGTTGTTGAGATGTTCAATGCTTTGAACAATCTTAGTGAAAATCAATCCCTCCTGTAAGTAATTCTATTCAATTAATTTGACTTCATTCAGAGTTTTGTTCCTTCCTAGTTCCTGCATATAGTTGGAATGATATTGGATGTCACTATTAAATATCAAATCATCCACATGCTTTTCCCCACCGACTTAAACTTTTGGAATAGTTGGTTGATGGCATGGTATCAAATTTCTATGCGCACGTGATTATAAGTTTGATCCTTGTCGCTCCTTTTATATGATATTTGTTTTCTGCACAAGATAGGGTAGTATGTGCAGTATCCACATTTTATGTCCTAAGGCTCTTGCATGGAGGGACATACTAAATATTAAATTATTCAAGTTCTTTCACCCATAAATTGAATTTTTGAAGGATGGTTCACAACAGTCACTGAACTATTAGGATAGGAAGTTGTTAAGATTCACAGGCTAAGAAAATGAAGGGAAGTGAAAGAAAATGCAAACTTAATTATCAAACTGAACTGAATACACAAGAGGTTATTCATAGAGGTGACAAACAGTTGCAAACTGTTGAAGACAGTTGCAGCTGTTAGACTCAAACAAAATAATCTTACCTCCGAAAATATTCTATAACAAGCAGCACCTGAATAGGCCGTGACCTAATCTAGTAAAGATCAAGGCCTGAGTCCACAATGTAAGCAGTTTGATTCACCTATTGTTGAATTATGACAAACTTTTGATAATGATATGACAATATTCACCACCTATTGTTGAATGAGAAACTTTTGCTGTAACAGATTTTTAATAATGATATGACAATATTCATTTATCTGTTTCAGGGTCATCCCTCCCTGGAGTAACTTGTGGCTTGTTGCTTCTATTGTCCTTACGATGTTTCTTCACATACTAATTTTGTATGTTCGCCCACTGTCAGTTCTTTTCTCTGTAAGTAATTTTCTGAAACAGTGATTGCCATTTTATCTTCTTGAAGTGACAACTCTATATTTATCCTGTTTGTGGAGAATCAGAATTATTTTATTACCATTTGTCTTGGCAGGTAACACCTTTATCTTGGGCTGACTGGATGGCTGTCCTCTATCTTTCTCTACCAGTACGTAATTTTGTTCATCTTTCTCAATAATTTGTTTTCAGCCCTTGTATCCAACCCCCTTGCCAATATTTAGTTAGATAATTCCTTGAATGGGCATTATGGGAGTGTAATTTGTCTTTGAGTTTTGGAACACTGTGCTTTTAGCTTAGAACTTTAATATATTATATATATCTTAATGAATTTGCAATACTAAAACACTGTGCTTTTAGCTTAGAACACTGTTCCTCTGGAAGTTGTGGAGAGTCAGAATTCCATAGCAACTTAAATAACCAATGTATTGAGCATTTGCAATACTAACTTGCCAGGCTTTATCAGTAACCAAAAAGTTGGCAGAAAATCTTAAATTAAATTATTATAACTAAATTACGGCTAGATATCTGCTTGTTCTTTCTTCATATTTTCTGTTCATACAAGTTGATATCTGCTAGATGTTTAGTCCTGCGACTTATCAATGTCTTTTATCTTTTGTTTTCGTATCCAGGTTATAATCATTGATGAGATTTTAAAGTTCTTCTCCAGAAATCCCAATGGTAATCTTTGTCTGATTATGTTAAATAATTACATATTCCCATTTCCTGTTTCAATTAATAATTATAAAAAATATCATTAATAATTACAAAAGTGTCATTTTATTGGTGCTTTTTCAGAGTTTTGTACAAGAAATGGTGAAAAAACCAAAATGTTGTTTACACTATTTTTATACAAATCTTTAAAAACGGGAAGCAAGATAAAAGCAAATTGTTTGTTTTTCATCGTTTAAAAAACTAGAAATAGAAACCAGTTTTCAATTTGGAAAATTGCATGATTAATTGTCTCATTTTCATTATGGAAAAAAATGTCAGTGGGTACATTTTCTATTGTGGATCTATATACCGTTTAGTGATGTAATCAAACATCTATATAAAA
Source organism: Cicer cuneatum (assembly GCA_037974295.1). NCBI lineage: Eukaryota > Viridiplantae > Streptophyta > Magnoliopsida > Fabales > Fabaceae > Cicer > Cicer cuneatum. Next base: position 73,901,968 of record JBBPBO010000004.1, read on the forward strand.
TATTTTCCTTATTGCTGTTGTGGTAATTTTTTGGGTTTAGGTTTGAGGTTCAGATTATGGTTCAGAAGATCTGATTTACTTCCAAAAAGAGAAGTGCGGGATAAGTAAGATTAGAGTACTATTCGAGCAAATTCTGCACTTGCAAAGTAGGTATTAAAGTGGCATCCTTCATCAAGTATAAAATTGTCAACATCCACATGCATGTCCAGGAGATATAAAGGTTCCTTGAAAGAGACTGTATATTATTTGCTTTTTTGTATTATTTATATTTCTGAAAATGCCTGTGATGTAAAACAACAAATGTAGGTTTTTATAGGTTTTTATTATCGCCAATTATTCATTTTCTTTTAAGGTTTTTATTTAATCAATTTTGCTAGCATAAGTACAATAAAGGCTCATATTTCCCTTTTTTGAGCATATTGTATTTTGTCGTCTGTGTATCTTTAAACAAGTAATCTAGAGCTTTATGTCTATGCGTTGAGGGGGAAAAAAAGGAAGACAAACGAGAATAATAGAATAAAGACGGTTGTTTTGATAATTTTCCATTCATCACATTTATTTTAGTTGCATTACATCATGTATATATCTTATGTTATTAAGAGTATTTTTAACATTCTATAGTGGTGGTGGGCTGATGGCATAAGGTAGATGATTATATTTAGTGATATAGATTCTTCCTTTTGCCATCTTCAAAATATTTATCTCCATTGCGATTTCTTAGGCTATATATAAATGCTCCTGTTGGTTCTGTAGCACTGTGTTGAAAGTTTATTCCTTTGGTTATATGAGCTTTATTATTTTCGTCATTGCTTCATCCTACATGGTAAACTGGTAAGGTGGTAGTACCTTAAGGAATTTACACCGGCTTCCGTTGTGAAGGTGCTTCCTTAAGATTTTAATGCTTCCTTAATATTCATACAATCGCATTTTTTTCAAATATATTCGTAGGCCCTTGCTATTATCATTTTATACACTGAATGGCAACCTGCCCGGTGAACTTGCTAGTTGCTCTTGAGATATGCGAGTTATTTTATTCCATTTATCTTTGTATTAAATCTTCTTTTAGTTGATGTAAGTTATTGGTCAAAGTCAGCTAGTTAGTTACTGAACGATACTCAAGTTCAGTCATTTATTTGCCCCATAGCGCTGAGTCCTTGACTCAGCTGGATTTCCTACAGTGATATTCGAGTCTAAGTCGTCTACCCTGTAATTAAATCCCTCAATAACACAGGTAAAGTTAATCAGATTGGCTGTACGTTTTTTTATAAGCAACGATAATTAGAGAAACATTACAAAAATGGAAGTACAAGGTGGCACTTTAATCATTTTATAAATAAGTCAGCACCTAGGGTGGAAATACTAAAATACTTGTACATCAATCATATAAGCTGTACAATTAAGAGTATGTGCAGTAAATTTTATGCTGATATGATTTATATATATTAAAAAGATAAAACGCAAGTTTAAACGTAAAATTAAAAAATAATAAACGAGTGGTTATGAAAATGTATTATTAGACAGGTTTAACTGACATGATTATTTTTATGATTATTTTGTAAATAAAATTAGGATTAAATATGTTTTTAACGCCGGTAAAAGTTCAAATTTTTGTTTTTGGTCGTTGTTATTATTATTATTTGACATTTTTTTCTTCTCAATATTTTGACATTAATTTTAGTATTTGTTGTTAAGTAACTCATGTGTACTCTTTGAATTTTTTTAATGATTTTTTGAAAAACATCTACTCTTTAAGAATTTAATTTTTTTAATAAATAATAAATTAAATATTAATTTTTAAGTGTCAAAAACTCAAGAAATTAAAATAACGGAATTTAGACACATAAAATTAATTTCGAGCTTATTTTTTTTAGAGATTTATGTCAGAACATATCAAGTGTATTTGCAAAATTTTGAAGTATTACAATAAAATCTTAAATTATTTTTATTTTGTAAATACAAACTATTGTCGGAAAATATTGTGATGACTAAAATCGAAGAAAAAGTTTCAATGTTTTAAAATAAAATTTTATAGAGACTGTAAATGTCTTTAACTCTTAAAATTATATGAGTAGGTAAGTTTGGTTTGAAATGAATTAGGCCGATGTTTAATTTGAGAATCAATCGAATTTTACAATAGTTTTTTTTCTCAATTTTTTAAATTGGAAATGTTTGTTAGACACAATCTAACCTGAAAATAATTTTTGTATCTTATAAAGTCTTAGATGCAGTATTCAACTTTTCTCATCTAAATAGCACATCTCTTTCTTTTTTTATTGGACTGAATGAATCAAATTACGAACACACATGTAATGGTCAACCCTTTTGTTTTTGTTTTTGTTTTATTTCTTTTTTCTTTTCTTTATGTTATTTTTTACTTTTTCATCAATACATTTTGTTTTTCTTAAAAAAAATTATATTTATCATATTTCCTCCAATGAAATATAAACACGATTTGTTTATATCCTTTTAAATGAATATTAGATAACAGTCAACAATTTTTCTCCTTTTAATGATAGGATTTTCAAAATACTTTTAATTTAATTTTTTTATTTTCATGATTATGAAGGGTAATTTAAGCTATAAATTTAAAAAATGTATAGAAATCAGATAGATTAAATATAATCAACCATCTTTTTTAATATGTGCAATTTAACTTATTTTTATTAATAATTCATTCTGTAGAAGGGTAATTTTATTCTGGAGTAGTCCAATTAGAAAAAGATGGGTCTGCAGACTATCTGGACCGTGACGGAGGCCTCTACGCTAGCCTTGAAAACGGAACTAATAGAGAAATCTCCTATAAATTTCTCATCTTTTCGCAGATTCACTGCGCAGGGTAATTTTGAAGTTGCGGGTGATAAGGATAAGAGTGTTGCTGCTAAGGATTCTAACTCCTCGGCAAAGGAAACTGGTGGAACCAGTAGTGCTACGCCCAATAAGAGGGCGAACCAGAAGTCAGCTAACTCATACGCGAAACCGACAGGAGATAAGTGTTTCCGTTGCGGTGGGCAGAGTCACAAGTCGAATGTTTGCCCTTCCAGAAGAACGACTGCAGTCTTGAATGAGGAGTTTGAGGAAGAGGAAGAGGAAGAAAGCAACGAGTATGATGGTGTTGAGTTCGCTGAAGAAGAAGCTGAAGAAGCGGTGAACTTTGTGTTGTAGAGAGTCCTGTTGTCTTCAAATGACGAGGGGCAAAGAAATAATCTTTTTAGAACACACTGTTCTATTAAGAATAAGGTGTGTAATCTGATTGTGGATAACGGGAGTACAGAGAACTTGGTCTCCCAGAAGCTGGTGGAATACCTAGAGTTGCCGACAGAACCGCATAACAAGCCTTATGCTTTGGGCTGGGTGAGTAAGATTTCGCAGGTCAAGGTGACGCAGACTTGTAGGGTGCCTATTTCCATCGGAAGGCATTACAAGGAAAAAGTAGTGTGTGATGCTCTGAATATGGATGTGTGTCATGTCCTACTGGGGCGACCTTGGCAGTATGACAATGATATCACGTATAGAGGCAGAGATAATGTGATGATGTTCACCTGGAGAACACACAAGATAGATATGGCCCCGGTTTCTGGCTTTAACAGACGAACAGGGAATGAGAAGTCCAGTTTTCTTGTTATGACACAGGATGAGCATGACTTGATTTATGCCTTCAAGGAAACTGAGTGGTTTTGCCCCGTGGTGGTCAAAGGTTTGCTGAGTGCTATGAAAGAGGAGCCTGAACCACCGAAAGAGGTGCAGGAAATCTTGACAGATTTTGAGGAGTTGTTCTCGGATGAGCTACCCAGCGACTTGCCTCATATGCGAGATATTCAGCATTAGATTGATTTAATTCCAGGTACCAGCCTGCCGAACCTGCCTCGTTACCGCATGAATCCCAAGGAGAACGAGATATTGCGGGAGCAGATTGAGGATTTACTGAAGAAAGGGTTCATTAGAGAGAGTATGAGCCCATGTGCAGTTCCAGTGCTTTTGGTGCCTAAGCATGGCAATCAGTGGCGGATGTGCATTAACAGCAAAGCCATCAACAAGATAACGATCAAGTACAAATTTCCCATTCCTCGTCTAGAACACATGCTTGATGAGCTATCGGGGTCTAAGGTGTTTTCGAAGATAGATCTACGGAGTGGTTATCATCATATCCGAATTAGACACGAGGATGAATGGAAGACAGCTTTCAAGAGCAAGGATGACCTTTACGAGTGGTTGGTCATGTCGTTCGGGTTATCCAACGCCCCCAGTACTTTCATGAGGCTGATGAATCAAGTTCTTCGCCTTTTTACTGGTTCTTTTGTGGTGGTTTACTTTGATGATATTCTGATTTATAACAAGACCAAGGAGGATCATCTAGGGCATTTGAAGCAAGTGCTACAGGTCTTGCAAGAGAACTAGTTATACATCAACCTGAAGAAGTGCAGCTTATGTACCAACAGGCTGTTGTTTATGGGTTTTGTTGTTGGTGAAGATGGGATTTAGGTGGACAAAGAGAAGGTGAGTGCTATCAAAAATTGGCCTGCACTTAAGTCTGTGAAGGAAGTACGTAGTTTCCATGGTCTGACTACCTTATATATGAGGTTTATGCGCACCTTCAGCACCATTACTGCGCCTATTACCGAGTGCCTGAAGAAAGGAAAGTTCCAGTAGGGGCCTGAACAAGAGCAGAGCTTTGCAATGATCAAGGAGAAGCTTAGCATCGCACCAGCTCTCACTTTACCTGACTTCGACAAGATATTTCAGGTGGAGTGTGACGCCAGTGGAGTAGGGGTAGGTGTTGTACTTTCACAAGAGAAGCGACCAGTGGCCTTCTTTAGTGAAAAACTAAGTGACGCCAGGCAGAAGTGGAGCACTTATCACCAGGAGTTTTATGCAGTCTTTCAAGCTTTGAGGAAATGAGAGCATTATCTAATTTAGAGGGAGTTTATCTTGTTCACTGACCACCTTGCCCTGAAGTTCCTCCATAGCCAGAAGGTGATAAACAAGATGCATGCTCATTGGGTGAGTTTTCTACAGAAATTCCCATTTATCATTCAGCACAAATCAGGCGCCCAGAACAAGGTAGCAGATGCGTTGAGTAGGAGGGCTTCCTTGTTTATTGCCTTAGCTCAGGAGATTGTGGGTTTTGAGTTGCTGAAGGAGCTATATGAGTCTGATACTGAGTTCAAGAAGTTATGGCTCAAGTGTACAAATCAGCATCCCTGCGCAAATTTTCATATTCGAGAGGGCTACCTGTTTAAGGGGAATCAGCTCTGCATTTCTAATTCTTCTTTGAGGGAGAAGCTGATTCGAGATCTGCATGGTGGCGGTCTTAGAGGTCATTTGGGGAGAGATAAAACCATTGCCAGTCTGGAGGAAAGGTATTACTAGCCTCATCTGCGCCGTGACGTGGGTACTATCGTCAAGCGCTGCTACACTTGTCAGGTTTCTAAAGGTCAGTCTCAGAACACTGGTCTTTACATGCCATTACCTGTTCCTGATGATATCTGGTTAGATCTTTTGATGGACTTTGTATTGGAGCTACCTCGTACACAGCAAGGAGTAGCTTCTGTATTTGTAGTGGTCGACAGGTTTTCGAAGATGTCACACTTTATTGCCTATAAGAAGACCGCTGATGCATCCAAAATAGCCAAGTAGTTTTTGAAGGAGGTTGTGCGTTTGCATGGAGTCCCCTGGTCCATCACTTTAGACCGAGACACCAAGTTCCTCAGTCATTTCTGGATTACTCTATGGCAGATGTTTGCTACTGCACTGAATAGGAGTTCTACAGCTCATCCTCAGATTGATGGGAAGACAGAGGTCACCAACCGAACGCTGGGGAATATGATTCAGAGTGTTTGCGGGGATAAGTCGAAACAATGGGATCTGGCTTTACCCCAGGTCGAATTTGCTTACAACAGTGCAGTGCACTCAGCTACAGGAAAATTGTCTTTCTCTTTGGTTTATACTTCTCCACCGCGACATGTGGTTGATCTGGTGGTGCTACCCAAGGCTCATGGGGTGAGTACCGCAGCTGAAAGTATGGCCAAGGATGTGCAAGCCGTTAAGGAAGCTGTCAGGGCGAAGTTAGAGGCTACTACGCAGAAGAACAAAGTCGCTGCTGACAAGCGCATGAGGGTCAAGGTCTTTGTTGTGGGAGATGATGTGATGGTGTTCCTGCGTAAGGAGAGGTTCTCAATTGGCACTTACAAGAAGCTTCAGCCTCGCAAGTACGGGCCTTTCAAGGTGCTGAAGAAGATCAATGAGTAAGATTTGGGCTGGGTGAGTAAGATTTCGCAGGTCAAGGTGACGCAGACTTGTAGGGTGCCTATTTCCATCGGAAGGCATTACAAGGAAAAAGTAGTGTGTGATGCTCTGAATATGGATGTGTGTCATGTCCTACTGGGGCGACCTTGGCAGTATGACAATGATATCACGTATAGAGGCAGAGATAATGTGATGATGTTCACCTGGAGAACACACAAGATAGATATGGCCCCGGTTTCTGGCTTTAACAGACGAACAGGGAATGAGAAGTCCAGTTTTCTTGTTATGACACAGGATGAGCATGACTTGATTTATGCCTTCAAGGAAACTGAGTGGTTTTGCCCCGTGGTGGTCAAAGGTTTGCTGAGTGCTATGAAAGAGGAGCCTGAACCACCGAAAGAGGTGCAGGAAATCTTGACAGATTTTGAGGAGTTGTTCTCGGATGAGCTACCCAGCGACTTGCCTCATATGCGAGATATTCAGCATCAGATTGATTTAATTCCAGGTACCAGCCTGCCGAACCTGCCTCGTTACCGCATGAATCCCAAGGAGAACGAGATATTGCGGGAGCAGATTGAGGATTTACTGAAGAAAGGGTTCATTAGAGAGAGTATGAGCCCATGTGCAGTTCCAGTGCTTTTGGTGCCTAAGCATGGCAATCAGTGGCGGATGTGCATTAACAGCAAAGCCATCAACAAGATAACGATCAAGTACAAATTTCCCATTCCTCGTCTAGAACACATGCTTGATGAGCTATCGGGGTCTAAGGTGTTTTCGAAGATAGATCTACGGAGTGGTTATCATCATATCCGAATTAGACACGAGGATGAATGGAAGACAGCTTTCAAGAGCAAGGATGACCTTTACGAGTGGTTGGTCATGTCGTTCGGGTTATCCAACGCCCCCAGTACTTTCATGAGGCTGATGAATCAAGTTCTTCGCCTTTTTACTGGTTCTTTTGTGGTGGTTTACTTTGATGATATTCTGATTTATAACAAGACCAAGGAGGATCATCTAGGGCATTTGAAGCAAGTGCTACAGGTCTTGCAAGAGAACTAGTTATACATCAACCTGAAGAAGTGCAGCTTATGTACCAACAGGCTGTTGTTTATGGGTTTTGTTGTTGGTGAAGATGGGATTTAGGTGGACAAAGAGAAGGTGAGTGCTATCAAAAATTGGCCTGCACTTAAGTCTGTGAAGGAAGTACGTAGTTTCCATGGTCTGACTACCTTATATATGAGGTTTATGCGCACCTTCAGCACCATTACTGCGCCTATTACCGAGTGCCTGAAGAAAGGAAAGTTCCAGTAGGGGCCTGAACAAGAGCAGAGCTTTGCAATGATCAAGGAGAAGCTTAGCATCGCACCAGCTCTCACTTTACCTGACTTCGACAAGATATTTCAGGTGGAGTGTGACGCCAGTGGAGTAGGGGTAGGTGTTATACTTTCACAAGAGAAGCGACCAGTGGCCTTCTTTAGTGAAAAACTAAGTGACGCCAGGCAGAAGTGGAGCACTTATCACCAGGAGTTTTATGCAGTCTTTCAAGCTTTGAGGAAATGAGAGCATTATCTAATTTAGAGGGAGTTTATCTTGTTCACTGACCACCTTGCCCTGAAGTTCCTCCATAGCCAGAAGGTGATAAACAAGATGCATGCTCATTGGGTGAGTTTTCTACAGAAATTCCCATTTATCATTCAGCACAAATCAGGCGCCCAGAACAAGGTAGCAGATGCGTTGAGTAGGAGGGCTTCCTTGTTTATTGCCTTAGCTCAGGAGATTGTGGGTTTTGAGTTGCTGAAGGAGCTATATGAGTCTGATACTGAGTTCAAGAAGTTATGGCTCAAGTGTACAAATCAGCATCCCTGCGCAAATTTTCATATTCGAGAGGGCTACCTGTTTAAGGGGAATCAGCTCTGCATTTCTAATTCTTCTTTGAGGGAGAAGCTGATTCGAGATCTGCATGGTGGCGGTCTTGGAGGTCATTTGGGGAGAGATAAAACCATTGCCAGTCTGGAGGAAAGGTATTACTAGCCTCATCTGCGCCGTGACGTGGGTACTATCGTCAAGCGCTGCTACACTTGTCAGGTTTCTAAAGGTCAGTCTCAGAACACTGGTCTTTACATGCCATTACCTGTTCCTGATGATATCTGGTTAGATCTTTTGATGGACTTTGTATTGGAGCTACCTCGTACACAGCAAGGAGTAGCTTCTGTATTTGTAGTGGTCGACAGGTTTTCGAAGATGTCACACTTTATTGCCTATAAGAAGACCGCTGATGCATCCAAAATAGCCAAGTAGTTTTTGAAGGAGGTTGTGCGTTTGCATGGAGTCCCCTGGTCCATCACTTTAGACCGAGACACCAAGTTCCTCAGTCATTTCTGGATTACTCTATGGCAGATGTTTGCTACTGCACTGAATAGGAGTTCTACAGCTCATCCTCAGATTGATGGGAAGACAGAGGTCACCAACCGAACGCTGGGGAATATGATTCAGAGTGTTTGCGGGGATAAGTCGAAACAATGGGATCTGGCTTTACCCCAGGTCGAATTTGCTTACAACAGTGCAGTGCACTCAGCTACAGGAAAATTGTCTTTCTCTTTGGTTTATACTTCTCCACCGCGACATGTGGTTGATCTGGTGGTGCTACCCAAGGCTCATGGGGTGAGTACCGCAGCTGAAAGTATGGCCAAGGATGTGCAAGCCGTTAAGGAAGCTGTCAGGGCGAAGTTAGAGGCTACTACGCAGAAGAACAAAGTCGCTGCTGACAAGCGCATGAGGGTCAAGGTCTTTGTTGTGGGAGATGATGTGATGGTGTTCCTGCGTAAGGAGAGGTTCTCAATTGGCACTTACAAGAAGCTTCAGCCTCGCAAGTACGGGCCTTTCAAGGTGCTGAAGAAGATCAATGAGTAAGATTTGGGCTGGGTGAGTAAGATTTCGCAGGTCAAGGTGACGCAGACTTGTAGGGTGCCTATTTCCATCGGAAGGCATTACAAGGAAAAAGTAGTGTGTGATGCTCTGAATATGGATGTGTGTCATGTCCTACTGGGGCGACCTTGGCAGTATGACAATGATATCACGTATAGAGGCAGAGATAATGTGATGATGTTCACCTGGAGAACACACAAGATAGATATGGCCCCGGTTTCTGGCTTTAACAGACGAACAGGGAATGAGAAGTCCAGTTTTCTTGTTATGACACAGGATGAGCATGACTTGATTTATGCCTTCAAGGAAACTGAGTGGTTTTGCCCCGTGGTGGTCAAAGGTTTGCTGAGTGCTATGAAAGAGGAGCCTGAACCACCGAAAGAGGTGCAGGAAATCTTGACAGATTTTGAGGAGTTGTTCTCGGATGAGCTACCCAGCGACTTGCCTCATATGCGAGATATTCAGCATTAGATTGATTTAATTCCAGGTACCAGCCTGCCGAACCTGCCTCGTTACCGCATGAATCCCAAGGAGAACGAGATATTGCGGGAGCAGATTGAGGATTTACTGAAGAAAGGGTTCATTAGAGAGAGTATGAGCCCATGTGCAGTTCCAGTGCTTTTGGTGCCTAAGCATGGCAATCAGTGGCGGATGTGCATTAACAGCAAAGCCATCAACAAGATAACGATCAAGTACAAATTTCCCATTCCTCGTCTAGAACACATGCTTGATGAGCTATCGGGGTCTAAGGTGTTTTCGAAGATAGATCTACGGAGTGGTTATCATCATATCCGAATTAGACACGAGGATGAATGGAAGACAGCTTTCAAGAGCAAGGATGACCTTTACGAGTGGTTGGTCATGTCGTTCGGGTTATCCAACGCCCCCAGTACTTTCATGAGGCTGATGAATCAAGTTCTTCGCCTTTTTACTGGTTCTTTTGTGGTGGTTTACTTTGATGATATTCTGATTTATAACAAGACCAAGGAGGATCATCTAGGGCATTTGAAGCAAGTGCTACAGGTCTTGCAAGAGAACTAGTTATACATCAACCTGAAGAAGTGCAGCTTATGTACCAACAGGCTGTTGTTTATGGGTTTTGTTGTTGGTGAAGATGGGATTTAGGTGGACAAAGAGAAGGTGAGTGCTATCAAAAATTGGCCTGCACTTAAGTCTGTGAAGGAAGTACGTAGTTTCCATGGTCTGACTACCTTATATATGAGGTTTATGCGCACCTTCAGCACCATTACTGCGCCTATTACCGAGTGCCTGAAGAAAGGAAAGTTCCAGTAGGGGCCTGAACAAGAGCAGAGCTTTGCAATGATCAAGGAGAAGCTTAGCATCGCACCAGCTCTCACTTTACCTGACTTCGACAAGATATTTCAGGTGGAGTGTGACGCCAGTGGAGTAGGGGTAGGTGTTATACTTTCACAAGAGAAGCGACCAGTGGCCTTCTTTAGTGAAAAACTAAGTGACGCCAGGCAGAAGTGGAGCACTTATCACCAGGAGTTTTATGCAGTCTTTCAAGCTTTGAGGAAATGAGAGCATTATCTAATTTAGAGGGAGTTTATCTTGTTCACTGACCACCTTGCCCTGAAGTTCCTCCATAGCCAGAAGGTGATAAACAAGATGCATGCTCATTGGGTGAGTTTTCTACAGAAATTCCCATTTATCATTCAGCACAAATCAGGCGCCCAGAACAAGGTAGCAGATGCGTTGAGTAGGAGGGCTTCCTTGTTTATTGCCTTAGCTCAGGAGATTGTGGGTTTTGAGTTGCTGAAGGAGCTATATGAGTCTGATACTGAGTTCAAGAAGTTATGGCTCAAGTGTACAAATCAGCATCCCTGCGCAAATTTTCATATTCGAGAGGGCTACCTGTTTAAGGGGAATCAGCTCTGCATTTCTAATTCTTCTTTGAGGGAGAAGCTGATTCGAGATCTGCATGGTGGCGGTCTTGGAGGTCATTTGGGGAGAGATAAAACCATTGCCAGTCTGGAGGAAAGGTATTACTAGCCTCATCTGCGCCGTGACGTGGGTACTATCGTCAAGCGCTGCTACACTTGTCAGGTTTCTAAAGGTCAGTCTCAGAACACTGGTCTTTACATGCCATTACCTGTTCCTGATGATATCTGGTTAGATCTTTTGATGGACTTTGTATTGGAGCTACCTCGTACACAGCAAGGAGTAGCTTCTGTATTTGTAGTGGTCGACAGGTTTTCGAAGATGTCACACTTTATTGCCTATAAGAAGACCGCTGATGCATCCAAAATAGCCAAGTAGTTTTTGAAGGAGGTTGTGCGTTTGCATGGAGTCCCCTGGTCCATCACTTTAGACCGAGACACCAAGTTCCTCAGTCATTTCTAGATTACTCTATGGCAGATGTTTGCTACTGCACTGAATAGGAGTTCTACAGCTCATCCTCAGATTGATGGGAAGACAGAGGTCACCAACCGAACGCTGGGGAATATGATTCAGAGTGTTTGCGGGGATAAGTCGAAACAATGGGATCTGGCTTTACCCCAGGTCGAATTTGCTTACAACAGTGCAGTGCACTCAGCTACAGGAAAATTGTCTTTCTCTTTGGTTTATACTTCTCCACCGCGACATGTGGTTGATCTGGTGGTGCTACCCAAGGCTCATGGGGTGAGTACCGCAGCTGAAAGTATGGCCAAGGATGTGCAAGCCGTTAAGGAAGCTGTCAGGGCGAAGTTAGAGGCTACTACGCAGAAGAACAAAGTTGCTGCTGACAAGCGCATGAGGGTCAAGGTCTTTGTTGTGGGAGATGATGTGATGGTGTTCCTGCGTAAGGAGAGGTTCTCAATTGGCACTTACAAGAAGCTTCAGCCTCGCAAGTACGGGCCTTTCAAGGTGCTGAAGAAGATCAATGACAACGCTTATGTGATCGACTTGCAAAAATTCATGAATATTTCCAATACCTTTAATGTGGCTGATATTTATGAGTTCCATGACGATGCTGACCTTTATCCTAGTATGAACTCGGGGTCGAGTTCTTTAGAGGTGTAGGAGACTGATGTAGGAAGGTTCGCGACCAGGATCAAGGAATAAACGGTTTTGCGGACAAACGTAGTGAGAAATGCGAAAAACGATCGTCCGGTGTCAAATTGCCTATTATTATACCTTTCCGAAAAGGGAATCGCGCCACAAACACAATTCACTGCTTCGCAGTTAAATATGGGCTCCAAATCAATTTTGGGCTCGTCTTGGGCCTCAAAACAATGTTTTAAGTTTTTCCGGTAATTTCGGACTTTTCCTGTTTTGCCTAATTTTCGCACTAGGGTTTTCATTAAGTATTTAAAGAATTTCTATGCTGTAACGGAAGGTAGCTTTTAATTAAATAATTAATTTCGAGAGTTTTCTCTTTTCTGGTGGATTCCAGAACTTGTTTGTTCTTTTAGATTTAGCGCTTGCTAATCTTTTGTGATTCCGAATGTCAAAAAGTTATTATTTTAGCATAGTAATGTAAACAAAAAATGGGATCGTAGGAATCATTGAATTGCATTGAGGAGCACATCATTATCAAGTGACAAACATCCAAGATGAAAAATTCAATCAAATAGAAATGAAATAAATCACCAGAACAAAAAAAAATTGCAAATACCAATTCTCAGAAGACACTAAATTTTTGTGAATTTACATAATAACATTAAGACTTGTCTTTCCAACAGCATAACTTGTAGTTCTGGGATAAGAATTATTGACATCAACAACATCCACTTCACCCAAATCAGAAGCCTTTTACTCATCAATCCGACCCATAGCAACACTAACGGATTTAGGCAACCCATTTGAAGAAACGGGTCGTGACGTGGCAGCTTCTTGTTGGTGTTGTTTTATAACTAAATCTACATCGATTCTGTTGACCAAAGTCCTAGCTGAAGCTGCTCTCATAAGCTCAGCAAAATCCTCACTATCACCACCAGATCTTGTTGTTACTGCGCTGTAACTTCTTGGTAAAGCCTCAAATCTACTTGTAGAATCTATTGGGTTGCTGTAATTCATGTTGTTACCGCACTTTGTTATGCTTCTTACGTACATGTCCTTTGCTTTTCCCAATACTCTTATTGGTGTTGTTATTATTCTCACTATCTTGTTCTGTTTTTGTTCTTTCCCACTTTTCCTCATCTCCTAATGTTTGTGTTGTGTTATGTTGTGATTCTATCTTCAAATTCAACTAAAATGCCCACAAATTGTGATTTGCGAATTTAAATGAATAAAATAAGTAGTTTAGGCTAGGTGACAAAGGAGTAGTGGGGGAAATTCTGGAGGATTTATTTATTTATTTATTTAACAATAATATAATGTAGCAGTGCGTGTTAGGGAGGGAAGGTGGGTATGAAGATGTGAATTATGGCACGGACATATTCAGAGTAAACCGTATCATAGAAAACATTAAGATAAGAACAAAAATGTGGAACGTGTTGGCCTATATTATTATTTTTGTTATAATAATAATAGTATGGCCTAGTATAGTTTTTGTTTTAATCGATAGAGTATTATCATGAAAAAGTAGTTAAAGAAAAAAAAATATTTTTTTAATTGACTTGTTTATTTCAATTTATCAGTTGATGGTTAACTAAAAATTTAGTATTCAGTTTTTTCTTGAAAATATCCCTCATGTATAGGTGGTTTGGATGAGATCAATAGGTGTTATTTCAATTCAACTGAACTGAGTACTACTAGCTAGTATTTCGTTTTTGACTTTTCTATACAAGAAAAGTACCCCGTACATACATGGAATTAACGTGTGTATTCTGTTTGTTTTTCTTTTTTGTTTTTTTCTAATAAATTAATACCTATAGCAACTATTTAAGGCAACTAGTTGTAATAGCAATTTTATTATTGAAGTTTATATTATTAAGAAGTGCTCAAATCAGTATCAAGTTGGGAAACATTCAACCAAATACAATTAGGGTTCAAAATTGGTTATATAGCCATTACATGCATGCGTCACCGTATTCCCTTCTCGTTTCCAAAACTCAAGTATGCAATCCTGAAACTAGACTTCTATCCCTCTACAAGTGTGACCCAAACGACTCCAGTAACCTCTAGGCTTTGTATAGGTTTATGTCATTAGTTTTCAACTCACAACTAAAAATCAACTTTGAACTCAAAATTGCCGTTAAAAGGGTGTTCAATGGGCTCATGGAGCAAATGGGTGTAAAAAAAAACACCCTCTCCTTCGTTAAAAAAAAAAAACTAAAATCGAATAAATAAAGATGTTTTTTATCTCTATAAAATTTTAATTTTAGTATTTGTAAATAAAAATATAACTTTTAATTTTTATAAAATTATTATATATGCAATTTTAATCTTTACTGTTAAAGTAATATATAATTTTTAATTAATTTTTTCATGTATGTTTATGATATTATAAAAATCTCTCCACAAAAAATAAACTAAAAATTCAATTATTGAGTCTATAATTTCATTGTTTTTATTTTAATATTTAAAAAATTCATATTTAATTAATTTAAATTTAAAAACTCTAAATTTATGTACATTATCTTTTTATAATGTTATCAACATTATTGGAAAAAATTATTTAAATTTTTTTAAGTTGATGGTGAACTAAATGTGTTTTATTTCAATATTAAAAGTAACTTATAGATAATTTCATAAAAAGTAAGAAAATATACTTTTATTTTATAGAGACAAAGGTTAAAATTTTATAAAAACTAAAATATATTTAACCTATAAATAATAAAATAAATAATAAAATAAAAACTCAACAAGAAACAAAATTAAAATAATAAACCAAACTGAAATTTTAGTTTTTTTAAAAGTTAGAGATCAAAATGCGAGTGTATATATGGTTTACCAAACTAAAACCAAAAAAATGTGAGCGTAAAAACCTCTCTCCTCACTACGATAGTTTCTCTTCTCCTCCGCCTTCTCTGTTTTCTAATCACCACCGCTTCCTCCTCTTCTCTCCGACAGCGTCGACGCTAAACACACTACCTCGTCGCTTATTCTGTTTCTATGCACCAAGATCTACCTCTACGATGACGACGGTGTTGGCGGTGGGAGTATTAATGATCGAACATCAATGGCGACGGCCAGATCCACGTTTTCGAGGCCGACGACGAGATCTGCGATGTTGAACGGAGAAGAAGGCGACGAGAGAGCGGCGGGATGAGATCGGAGGGAAATCGAGAAGGCGGAGGAAAGAAGGGTGTCGAGGCGGAGGAGGAAGCGGCAGAGGTGGGGGCTGAGAGAGGTTGTGCAGTGAGAAGGGAGAGAATTGGTTTCTCTGGTTTTTTTTATTTTCTTTTTATTTTATTCATTTATTTATTTGTTTTTTTAATTGGATGAGTGGGGTTAAAAGGTGCCCATAAATTGGGACTTTTGTCAATAATTCTGTGATAAAAGTTATGGTGAAATAAAAAATAAAAAACTTTTTGAAAAAATAATAAAAAACATCAAAATTAGTGTATTTGTTAATTGTTTTAATGTTTTGATTATTTTTACATACTTTTTTAGCATTAGAAAGTTGATATATATAATTAAAAATTAAAATAAGATACTTTAATTTTTTAATTATTTTTTATGTTTATATATATATATATATATATTTTATTTTAGTTATTAAATATATTTAATTTATATAAGTTATTAATGTAAAAGGTTTTTAATCATTAAATTGTTATTAATGTTTGATCTTTTTTACAAATACTTATTGAATCGACTACATAATTAATTATAATTCATCGACTGAATATAAAATAGACAAATATCGTAAGTAAATAAAAGTATAAAAGTAATTTAAAAATAAATGCATTTTAAAAATTATATATTTTTTTATATGAACAATAAAAAATTATCCAAAAATTATCTTTTATATAGAATTGGAAGAGTAATATTTTATTTCAGTATCATTGCATGTCATTGACTCAAACAAAATTATTATGTGGTCATATATATTCAAAGTAATTATATTAAATCTTTATCAATTATTAACCTTATTTAATTGAATAATTAATTAAATAATATAAGTTCAAATTAGAGTAGATGTTAATTTATGATTCATTTTGTAATAATAAAAATTTTAATTTGTCATCACCCTATATATACACACTAAACATGGTCTCTAATATACCATGTATAATAAATATTGTATTTTTTCTTCATCTGACTGGCGTTTAGGCATAAATATTAAAGAGTCTTGATTGAGGGAGAATCATAAGTGAAGAACATATGTTTGTTACTCGTCTTCTCTCTCTTTGTTTCAATATTATTATAGGTAATGAATTAAAGCATTCTTAACATGTTTAATAAATTAATATGTCATTGATCTTAAGATGATCAAAATTTTATGATTGTTCTAGCATGTTTATTTCACTTTTAAATTTTTGCAATATATAGTATAAGTGGAAACGTGTTTTATGTGATTTATTATTAAATTAATTTCAATTTGAATTAGTGATTTTTTTTCCATCAATATCCTTATTTAAGGGTTGACCTATTTCAACATATGATTTAATCATTCGACTAATTAGAGATTAAAACACTCACCAATAGCTAAAAAAATGAGGTATCTACCACTTTATATCTTTTCATGTTGATTATTGTATCTCAATCTACTAAACAATTATACTCTAAGGTAAATGATTGTATACTTTAATACCCCATTTTTTCGAGATGTTAAATAACAAAGTTCTAACTTTAAAGAGACATATTTGTTTTTTTTAATAAGATTGTCTTAAATACTCATTTATTTTAAAATTAATTAATAACTTATTCAATTTTATTTTCAAAAATAATAAATTAAAGAAGTCACAATTATATAGGGGTAAACTTAATGCATAAAACAAAAGAAATTGTTAAAGTCAAAACTCCTAACTTTTTACTACCAAAAATAAATTATAGTTGATGACAACCTTGAGAACTTGTGAAAAACTCTACTAACAAGCCTAACACTAGCACAAAAGTATTTCGGAGTCGCCAACTGTAGGATATCATGTTTCCTTGCATCTTCATCAACTAAAGGGGTGACATATAGCCCATACAAATCAACAGAAAGGGTCACCAAT
This sequence comes from Cicer cuneatum, assembly GCA_037974295.1. NCBI lineage: Eukaryota > Viridiplantae > Streptophyta > Magnoliopsida > Fabales > Fabaceae > Cicer > Cicer cuneatum. The sequence goes on from JBBPBO010000004.1 coordinate 73,919,187, forward strand.
ATGAAAATCACATATATGCAACTATATGAAAAATATCACACACACACATATATATATATATATTCACACCACATATTTTTCGACACTAACATTCCAACATAAATGCAATGTCTATATGTCAGTTCAAATGATCTCGTAATATCACCTTCCCCGCAAGAGCATTGTGGGTCGCAAGAAAAAAGAATAGATATTTAGATTTACATTGAAAATGGTTACAAAATAAATTCAAATTTAATAAATGATAAATAGATAATAGAGAAACATTTATTGCATTATAAACTATTATTAATGTTTGTTTATTATTAATTTTTTTTTTTTATGAAATGAAATTGCTATTATACGAAGAATAGAAAAAGAAGAGATTCTAACTATGACAACTAAACAAATAAGTAAAATTATACAAATAGAATTATGTGACCTAAAGTGTGTTGTCAGATGAATTTTTTAAAAGTTTATTTTAATATATTATAATAGATACACTATTTAGTTAGATTAATTTGTCTAACTAACTAATGAACTAATATTAATCTAATATTTATTTCAGCACCCTTGGTTTTTAACTTTAATTTTGTGTGCTCCATTTTGATTGCATAAGATATATCATATTTTACCTCTCATATGGATTTATTCCCTTAGTCTATCTTTAGAATGGCATTTTCACTGTTTGTTAATAAATATATGGATTAATTATAGTTTCAAAATACGAAGAAGAATTTCTGAGAGTAGATAACTAAATTGAACTTTAAAACTGTACATGCCGATCATTTAATTCGTTTTAACAAAAAATATGTCAAATTTGTGAATAAACAAAAACGTTGTTAAAATTATAAGATGTCAATCATTATAGTCTTTTTGTTTAATTATTGTTCTCAAAATATATAAAACAGTATGTTAAATATCTATGTGACATTTTACATAGAGATCATATCATTACCGTATCATAGAAATTACAATTCATTTTTTTGAGTGAATCCGTGAAATGGTAAACACCATCTATTTTTTTATATATGGGTCTTCTACCTCCTTTAATAGTACGCATAAGGCAATGTTGAATTGGTAATCTAATTTAGAATTAACTCTTCTTTGTTATATATAAAAAAAAAAAAACTATGAAGAGACTCATTTGTTGATCTTTAGAGTTCCTTGTAAGATAGCATATTGAGACGTTGTTTCTACATCACCACAACCATAAACTACCCTAAGAGGCAAATAAACCTAAAAGGGTACGCAAAGCAACTATATATTGCAACTACTCAAACATTCTTCCTCTTTGATAAAAGAAGCAAGCAATTCCATGGGGCGGAACTATTGATCAAATGTACGTTTATGCATCAGGAAATACTTTATTAGATGAGCATGTGTTATTTTAATATTCAACTTAGTACTACTAGCTAGTATTTAGTTTGACTTTTTTTATTCAACAAAAATACCCCATACATACATGGAATTAACGTGTATTCTCTTAGATGTTGGGAGGCATACCAATTTCCCTTGATTTGCACTTTTCTTTGTTATTTTTTTTCTTGACATAACTGTGATATAATGAAAGGGGAAGGCACCAGCTCAACACAAAGTTAAATTAACACTAATATTTACTTGATATTTTGAGAGTTAAGTTTTGGAATTATATTGAAAAGAAAATTATGGAGAGTTAAGTTGATATATATTTAAAATATTAATTATTTTTTAGTAAATATAATGATCATATAATATTTTAATCATTATTATTAGATATCTTGGTTGGTTAATTAATTAGTTATACTATTTAGTTAGTTATTTTATACTAGTTAGTTGTTTTATTTAATTAAGGCTAAATAGCACCCGTGGTCCCTTAACTTAATCTCAGTTAACGTTTTAGTCCCTTATCTTTTTTTCTTCCTGATTTGGTCCTTTATTTTAATTTTAAGTGAAATAAAGAATAAAAATATGAGTTTATTTGTAGATTTGAGTTACGAATTTGATAAAATTTGTATTATATGAAAGAATATAGTTAATTTTATGGGTTTTGGTTGAAAATTTTGATGAATTTTTGTAAAAAAAATGATTATATTGTTGACATTTTAAAACATAAAAGATCAAATTGTCACTTAAAATTAAAATAAAGGACCAAACCGAGAAAAAAAAGATAAAGAACTAAAATGTTAACTGAAATTAAGTTAAGGGATCATATGTGCTATTTAGCCTCTAACTAATCATATAAGTCTATGTAACACTTTATGTAAATAAATTTCTCAATTATCTATATGATATGATTTACTTTTCTCAATTTATCTTTTATTAGCGATTTAAATGAAAAATCGTAATATGATATAAGAGAGTAATTATTATGTTATATTCTTTTCATCTAAATATTTTTCTGAGAAAACTTTTATTGTAATATTGTTTTTCCTCCTCGATTACAATTTTTCTTCATCAAAACTCGTATTTCGTCACTAATTCAACATTCATCTTATCAAAACACAAATATTAATGACAAAATATTGATCAAGACTTGAATTGGAGGCTTTGACTCTTGATTAATATGACATGAAAATAAAAGCCTTCCCATCTTGGCAACTAGTTGTACATTATTGGATTGTATATAGCAATTTTCTTGTTGAAGTTTATGTCATCAGTTTTCAACCCACAACTAAAATTCAACTTTGTATTCAAAATTGCCAATAATTGTAGCAGTCTTAAAATACGGTAACACAATGAAGTATTTATTTATTTTTAACAGAAACACGAGAAAGTATTATACACGACACAAAAATATATTAAAAATAAAATAAAGGGTTGAAATACTTTATTAATATTTTATTTAACTTAGTTTCAGTTTCTTTATGTGGCCATTTACTCATAAAAAAATCATTATGTGGTCATATATTTAAATTAATTATATTAATATTTAACAATAAATCTTAATTGAATAATTATATCAAATTATGTAAATTAATTTTTTAAATGGATAATTAATTAATTAATTGTAATAATAAAAACTCTAATTTGTCGTTACTTTATATATAGATTATTATACATTGTCTCCAATATAGTGGACAACTAGACATAATATATATTGTTCTTTCTCTTGCTCATGTCCTCTCTCTTTATGTTTCAAAATTACTATAGAGAATGGATCCATAAACTTTTAATATCTCTGATAAATCAACATATTATAAATTTTAAGATGGTCAATGTTTTATGATTATTCTTGATGTTTATAACATTTTTATTTGACTATAACATTTTTGCAATATACTAATTCTCACTAATTCATAACTAATTCATTTAATTATATCATATATTCATTTAATTCATTTGACTATAACATTTTTGCAATATACTAATTCTCACTAATTCATAACTAATTCTCACTAATTCTTGATGGTCATTTTTGCAATATATAAATTCATTTAATTATATCATTTTTAAATACTCGATGACAAAACTAACTAATTCTCACTTGAAGGTTAAAGTTATAAAAAAAAATATTGATTAACAAATTTAATACTTCTATCAATTTTTAAAAATAATGTGATTTGGTCAATGAAATGCTATATTTATGGATAGATAGCAGTTAGCATTGACATCAAAGAAAATTTAGGATCTAGTTTTTCCCCCACTCATATAGGAGCTAGTTAAACATGCGATAACTCTGGCATAGAAATGGTATTAAACTCAAAATTTAAATATTAAACTTTTAAAAACAAGAAAGAAAGAAATAGATAATAACCAAAATAATAAAATCTCTTCTTTTGGATGTAAACAATGGATGAGTTTTCTATTCCGCACTCCACTTATATTTGTTACCTCCGACCTACATGAAAATATAATTTTGTCATTTTTAACTATCTAAGAAATCTCAAATTTTTTACCTCTCATTTTTTCACTCCCACTTTCGAACATTTAGAGAAATCACTATAAATTTCGAACTTTTCTAAATTTTTGAAAAAGAAAATAAATGATACTCGAATATTTAAAACTTTCGAAACACCATTTTTAGAATTTCGAAATTTTCGAGCAACATGAAATTTTTTCATAATTTCGAAACTTTAGAGCAATCTAAAACTTTCGAAATAGAAATTTTTTAAATTTTTTGAAACTTTCAAAGTTTCGAAACATTTTAAATTTGAAAATTTTCGAAACTTTTCAAATTTGAAAACTTTCCAAATTTTTGAAATATATCATTATTTCGAAAATTTGATTTTCAAAAATTTACTTATTTCGAAACTTTGAAACTTCTGAAAATATCAGTTTCAACAATTTAAAACTTCCGAAATTATCAATTTTAAAATTATTTTAAATGGTTAAAAAGAGAAAATTGTATTTTCATGTCATTGAAGGATGACAAATATAAGTGTTGAAAATGATGATAGTTTGAGCTAGTATGTGAATTGGAAAAATAAGGAAGTTCCACATAAGAGATATTACACATTCTAGTAGTGTTTATAAGGTGGAGGTATGAAACTTGGTGTGTGCCCCAAGGGCTACTCAATTTTGTGAAGAAGCGAGAACGCATGCATAATAAATCACCACACGCTGGTCAGCCCTCCCTCCACTAAGTTAAACACTGAACATCTGATCTCGAAACTCGAAACAACAATAAGTGGAGGTGCGGGGTAGAAAATTCACATTGAAAATAGGCATGGGCCCGGCCCAACAACAAAAACTGACGCTAGACCCAACTTTATAGCGTGGTATCATTCTTTTCATTTCAGATTGAACATTATCCGTTTGATCATAAGAGAAAAAAAAAAAAGAATCGCATCGTTGACTAACGTTGTCTTCCTTCTCGTCGATGATAAAGTTAAAGATATAAATATATGACGACGTGGCAAGTTTGCATCCATTTTCTTTTTATATATTTTTTAAAATGTAAAAAAATCTCCACCACATGATGCTATACAATAATACTTGTGTGCTTTTATTTATTTGAATTTATACAGTGTGCTCTGTAAGTTCTATCGTCATATATATAAGAAACCAAACAAACATTATCTAGCTCAATTCCTCACTAAAAAGTAAAAACAAAGCCAATTAAGTAACTAAAAGTGTAACTATATATCTATTATTTATCTTATTATATACAGGGTATTGTGATGAAGGACCAAAGCATCAAGATTTCCGTTGTCACATTAATAGTACTAGTTATGATATCATTGATGTGTTGCCCAAGTGGGACAAGCACAAGCAACAACCTCAATCCATTGATTCTAATACCTGGTAATGGAGGGAACCAACTAGAAGCAAAATTAACAACTCAATACAAACCTTCTAGCTTAATTTGTGAACCATGGTACCCTCTTTTTAAGAAGAAAAATGGATGGTTTAGACTATGGTTTGATTCAAGTGTTTTACTTGCTCCTTTCACTCAATGTTTTGCTTCTCGCATGACGCTTTATTACGACCAAAAACTTGATGATTACTTTAATGCCCCTGGAGTAATGACACGTGTCCCTCAGTTTGGTTCTACCTACTCTCTTCGTTATCTCAATCCTCGTCTAAAGTAAGTCTATTTCATCTTCCTTGATTTTAACCTTAATTATTAGTATATTGAAAAAATTTATGTTTGGGAATATGAAATCAGTATTCTTGCTGAACACATAGATATAACACGGATTCGTTGATAATGAAGTAAAAAGAAACCTCGTTTTGTTTATTGAAATCGAAAAGTGTTGTCATGTTACAGACTTAACACTCTTGAAATTAAATAATCGCTAAAATGTCTTTAAAATTGTAATCAGCGATTATTTAAGTTGAATGTTATCTGTGTGTAGAGTAGCATTTTTAGTGTTTGGTTAACACATATGGAGATTAATTTGACCAAAAAGTTTTTTAAGGGACTAAGTTTTTAAGCAGGTAATCGTTGCAGTACCCTAAAAAGTTTGATATTGCATGAGATTTGACGATCGTGGCTTTATATGCATATGCAAGACCCAAAATAAACAATATTGAGTTGAGATTCGAATATTAATGTCCCATATAGGAGGCTAAGCTATGTACCCTATATGTCATTAACTGCAGTTCTAATACGTTAAAAAAATCTCTCATTGCTTTATAAACAACACTTACAATTCTCAACTCATTGAAGTGTTTTTTACTATAGACAAAACTATGAGAACTTACGCACAAGATTCTAAGTAGACAATATATTGAGATTTGAAGTCATAACTTTAATTTTGGGCTAATTTAAAATATTTAGTGACAGATAATGTTAGTTTGTACTAAAATATGACAGAGAATTTATAATTTCTTAATTTTAAAATCAATTTAACAATGCCTTACAAAATTCAAGGATATAAGTCTAGAACTGAATGATAATTTGTGTTACATTATTTATATAGTATAATCTATCATTCAGTTATATGGTCACCTTATACACACTAATGTGAAATGTGTAGGCTTGTGACAGATTACATGGCTTCCCTGGTAGATTCACTAGAACAACTTGGTTACATAGATGGTAAAAATCTATTTGGAGCTCCCTATGATTTTCGATATGGTCTAGCAGCTCCAGGTCACCCATCTCAAGTTGGTTCCAAATTCCTAAACGACCTTAAGAATTTGATAGAAGAAGCAAGCAATTCCAATGAAGGGAAACCAGTAATATTGGTTTCCCATAGCTTAGGAGGTTTATTTGTCCTCGAGCTACTGAATCAAAATCCTTCTTCTTGGCGCAAAAAATTTATTAAACATTTTATAGCTCTTTCTGCTCCATGGGGCGGAACTGTTGATGAAATGTTTACTTTTGCATCAGGCAATACTTTAGGAGTTCCTTTAGTGAATCCTTTGTTAGTGAGAAATGAACAGAGAAGTTCAGAGAGTAATTTATGGCTTTTGCCAAATCCAAAAATGTTTGATATTAATAAAACTTTAGTTGCGACTCCGTATAGAAACTATTCAGCTCATGATATGGTTGATTTTCTTAAAGATATTGGTTATTCTGAAGGGGTTTATCCTTATGAAACTCGAATTTTACCTTTGATAAAGAAAATAGAAGCACCAAATGTGCCTATAACTTGTGTTGTAGGGAAGGGTGTGAAAACTATGGAGGAATTGTTTTATAGGAATGATGATTTTGATGAAAGACCAGAGATTGTTTATGGTGATGGTGATGGAACTGTGAACATGGTTAGCTTGTTGGCACTTGAGTCACTATGGAAAGATGAGAAAAATCAATACCTGAAAGTTATTAAGATTGGTGATGTGTCTCATAATTCTATATTAAAAGATAAAGTTGCAGTTGATGAAATTATTGATGAGGTGAGAAGAATTAATTCTCATGATGATCAATTTTGGTTGAGCAATTCTTTGGCTATATGTGATGGAAAATGATCGAGAACATGTATAGTTGCAAATGGCCGAAAGCTAGTACTTGATGCGATGGAGTTTTGTATTGCTATTTTACTTATTGATATAGGAATTAATTGTTATGATGTGAACATGATACTATTTTTTAACCATTGATGTTTTGATATTGTAGTGAGTTTTAAGTTTGATATTAAAATGGCATGACATAAGAAAGAAAACATGCTGCACAATTACACTTCTGCATTTTTGTTGAAATTTGAAAGTATAGTTTTGGTTAAAATTGTGATAGTTCGGTGTGATTTAATCAAAGATGCTACCAATTCAAATAGTAATTATCGTGGTGACACCATAGGTAGAATCTATGTGAAATATTGTTTCTTGTGAATCTATAGTACTAATTCAAATATATATTTAGTGTATGTTTGGATTCACTTGTAAATAAGGTAAAACTAATTTTAATAATATCTAATATTATTGATTTTAACACCTCTATGTGTTCTCTAGTAAAATTAATTTTACTTCAAAATTAAATTTAACTTGAAATTGGCCGCTGATGTTTTTTAACTCTAGATTTAATTTTTGACTTTAAATTTTATCCTTAAACTCCCTTTTCCGTTATAATATCTCAAAGTATTGTATTTCTTCAAATTGAAGTATTTTACTATATATATATATGTTTGTTTGCGCGGTTGAAATATCTATACACAATAGGATAAGGATGAACCAGTTAGAGAATAATTTCACTGTGAGTCTACATTAGTGTACTAGCAAAACTAGCAATGAGGCTAAGTGGAAATTAAAGTATATCAAAAATGGTAAATGAGTTTGAGATAAAGAAGGATGACGCCTACGGTGCACAACTATCAAAACGTGTATCGTGTGCAATATCAATCGACCGTTGGATAAAATTCGAGTTGGATCGTTATTGTGAGATAGCACAATATTTTTCTCACTCAAAATGTTTTTCTCTCGACCATGCTCTTCCTTCTTTCTCCTTGACCAATATAACCATAATGATGAGAAAAAGGGAAGATGAGCTCACCACAATCTTTGCATTTTGACTAAACTAAAGGATGCTTATTTCAAAGTACCAACCACCACAACCAATTTTTTTCTGCTCTAATTAGAACTTAGAGATCTCATGACAATGTCAAATATAAAGGAAGAATTATTTGTGAACGGTGTTGTGATCAAAATTTAGGACGTCAGATATTATCCGTTGGTGGAGTATAGCTCTAAGCACTTTTATGCTCAACTCAATATATGATTGAGATGGGAGAGGATTTGGACTAGTGCTGTTTTGATAAGTCAAAATGTGAAGTCTATATAGTATATGAGACAATGTTGGGTTTGGATCAGTGCAAGAGTTCAATTCATATCAATTAATCACGAGTTGCATAATTATTTATAGTCTATTAACCTGCTATGTTAATCGAAATAATATTGTTCTATGTATAAAATGTGATTATTCTCATATTGTGTTGTAAATCACTATCAAATCGTACATGTGACTTTAAAAATTATTTTTGAGTAGAAGGATGTATACCACTTGACCTAACTATCATGGTTGAGATGTTTTGTGAAGTGTCGATATCATTTTCATATGTGATGAAGAGCTAGTTGGAGAACATAATTTTGGTGAAGTGTTAGGTTCTTTTCATTCGAAGCGTTGGTGTAGCAGAAAATATGATAACATTAAACTAATTTTCCAAAACAAAATATATTTTGTTCGACAAATAAAAAATAATTATAATCCTTCGGTCGTAGCTCAATTAACGAATATGAACATTATTATTACGGTGTAGTTCGTAGCCTGAGTTCCATGAAAAAAAAATATTAAACCACTAAAAACAATAATTAAACAATAAGAAAAGGCATAGCTAAAAAACGAGCGCAAATACAGTTTGCCATTCACGTGCCTTATTTCTCTAATTGATTGGTTGTCTCATATCCGAAATTCAACTGTTCCATAAATATATTCATTGGGTGGTGGTGACATCTTAAAGCGGTGCGTGTGTCTAAAACTAAAATAGACGACCACCGTACTGCACCATCCACCTGATCCCACCCACACAACAACCCTCTCATCTCTTACATCAAAGATTCGATTAACCATTCGCAGGTCGTTTTTTTGTTTTTCCTTTTCTTTTTCAAAAAAGAAAAAAGGGAAAATGTCAACATGGCTTGCTCGTTCCCTTGCAAACTCTCTCCGTCTCGATGGTGACGGAAACAATGAAAACGACATCGTAAAGGAATCTCCAACTACCTCACCTAAAAACTACCATCAAGATAATGCACTTGGATCAGAATTAGAAGAAGAAGAAGAAGAAGAAGAAGAAGAAGAAGAAGAAGAAGAAGAAAAAGAAAAACGACATCATCTTGATGAAACGCAAGGTCGTGGTGTTAAAGAGGATTTAGATGAAATCAAACAAACCCTAACTCGCCAATTTTGGGGAATGGCTTCTTTTCTCGCTCCTCCCCCAACAATTTCTCAATCCGATCACTCTGTTTCACAATCCGATTCTGAACAACAAGAACAAGTGGATGATGCTGTGATTTCAAATCAATCTTTTGATGTGGAACAAATTGCGCTCCGTGGGGATGATCCTGAACCGAATTTGGTTTCAATCGGATCCGAATCGGAAGGAGACAGGGAACCGGAGTTTGATTTCCAATGCGCGGTTGGAATTACGGAAGAGGTATTGACATTTGCCATGAATATCGCTATGCATCCCGAAACGTGGTTGGATTTTCCCATTGATGAGGAAGATGACACCGAAGGTAGTAATCATCTTCGATCAACCTTACAAGTTATCAATTATTCATGTCCTTTGCAATCATTGGATCTTATATTAGTCGTTTCTTTGTTGAATTGAATCACATTGATGATTGTTACATGTTTAAGTTTTTAAATTGCTTGTAACTGTATCCATTTCTGAAGGTGAATTATAGCATATGAAGCACCAACACAGATACTACACACACCGACATACCGTTAAGGTAATAATTTGAAAGATGGAAGGTACCAATTTGAGAAAAAGGAAGTGATTGAACGAAACTATATGTGTGTGTCAGGTGTCGGGCACCAAACATGCCTTTAATTTGAATGTTTATGCTACATAGATTACAATGTAGTTTGTTGTATGCCGTCATAACTCAGATGGTAATGTGCTAGATTGCTGGTTTTCTTTCTTTTTTTTTTTATGTACGGTAGCTTTCTTGACAGGATTGTTATATGTTCCCTGATTTAGTGCAATTATTTTGGTATTTTGTTACATGCCTTGATTTCTTTAATGATGAATTTTGATTGTATACATTTTTATGGTAGATTTTGACATGTCCGACGCCCAGCAAGATCATGCTGTGGTCGTTGAAAGACTCGCTCCGAGATTAGCTGCACTCAGAATTGAACTGTGCCCTTGCCATATGAGTGAAAGTTACTTCTGGAAAGTCTATTTTGTACTTTTGCATTCAAGGCTTAATAAACAAGATTCAGAGGTTTTGTCTACACCCCAGGTTAGTTATGTGCCAATTTGCTTTGCCATTCACACTGCTCTTATTATCTCCTGAAAGATGTTTTTGATGAAGTAATTTTAAACAATTATATTATATGTATGTGTATATATATATTTACTATTGCTGGAACACTTTAGACTAGAAATGGTTGTTTCAATATTTTTATTAGATAGACGACGAAGCTTGCAGTTTGGAAATAGGTGGTTTTCAATGCCGCCTTTTGGGACTTTACTTGGAATAATCATCCTTTGAAGTTCTCTCTGGGGTGCAATTATTTGTAAACTATGAGTAATCAGTGTAAATTATAAATTAGGCAGGCATACAGACTAATATGGAGTGCAAAAGTTACCTTACTGTTGCATTTATTCCTTGGGTTCATGCTGCTTGGTCCTCTTTGTATATTGTGGCTTAATCACTTGAACTGAAAATGCTTGTATGTTGAATACAATCTTAAGTCCTTCTCAGCGGTTCAAATTTATTGTGCACTGTAATTTCTAGATTTTAAAAGTTAAGATATTTCAGTTTTTTTTCCTGATTATTGGGGAAACTCATTGTGTATTTGTGTGTGTGTTTTACAAGATGAAGCTAATATAGTCTTTAAATGTTTTTGCTACTCAATGGTTTTGTAAAGAATATTTAAATTTCTACATCAGTTGGGAGATCTGTTAGGCATCGAATTCTGTAATCATTATGAGTCCGTCTCTGTATTTCTTCTGCCTAGCGAGACATCAAATAATTATTTTCTGCAAATTTCTCAAGTATATTTCTTGTGCGCTCCATTCTGTAAATTCTTATAGCCTTGTAAGTTTTGCATTTTGTAAAACACACTAAGCATTGTTAGATGCAGATAAATTTTCTAAATTTTGGTTCTTCATTCTTGTTATTCACACCCAATAATTTAGATGGAACGATATTATCACTATTGTTATAATCCTTCTTCCTGCGGTGAATTTTGGTAGCTCGTATCAGTATTAGTTATAACACAAATACTTAAAATGTACTCTCCTCATATATTACATATAATACAGCTATGTTTGGACTGATGAAATGGGATAAATAGATGTGGTGCTAAAATTCTATTGTTTGGATTGTTTAGAATAGGATAGAAAATAATGCAATGTGACAGCATGGTTCTATCTCATTCCATCAGATATCTCATCCCCCCCACTGGATTTTGAGTGGAATGGTGATGGAATGGGATGAAAGAAGTTTTTTCCTTCATTAAAATTTTCATATGATGAAACACAAACTTCATTTCATTCCATTCTATTTCACTGCATTCCTTTCTATACTATTCCATTGCATTCCTCTCTACTGTCCATTAGATATCCAAATATAGCATCACAGTCTCACAGATTATAGGTAATGAGAAGAAAAGTCCGCTAATTTATTCATTAGGTGTTTACATGTTTTATTTGCCTCTTGATTTCTTATAGGTATGCATTTTGATTGGTTAGCTAATAAATGAATTGGTAGCGGAAGTTGTTTATAATTGATTATAATGTTTGTGTCTATTTTTAATGAGAAAACTTTGAAATTGGGTTGAGTTGGATCTATTGTTGTTTTACCATACAGAATATTGGCTTTATCTGAAGAGGTTAGGTTTGTTAAAGTATTCCTTTTCTTTATTTGGTTCATTGATCACAAGCAGTACTCTAATATTCATGTCTGAAGTTTACACGTTCTTCTACATTCAGCTAGTAATTTACATCTACGTTAATGGGTAGATGAACATTTTTAATATCTTAGTTTTAACTTTTACAGGTCATGGCAGCCAGAGCAATGTGGATGCAGGAGTTGCAGAAACAAACAAAGCCTGAATTTGAATATTTCGGAAGAAGGACTCATTCCTCGCGAGACAATGCTCAGCATGATGATTTTACTCCTAGCTTATTAGATGACACCTATTCTGATGACATGCCTCATCGGACATACGGATATAGAACAACAACTTTGTCTGTGATGGCAGATAACGAGTCTGAGAAGTATACAGTTGAAAGTTCTGGATCACATTTCTCTGATAAGTCAGTTATTGAGGAAAATCCAATTATTAAAACTGAAGACAAAGATCTAAAAAGTGTTCGGCCATCTCAAATTATAATTCAAGACTATGGTGAAGATGGTGACGATGATTGGCCAGAGGATGATTCTGATTTAGGGGGATATGGTGGACTAACACTCCCTATTGTGAATGAAGAAGACATATCTTTCAGTGATCTCGAAGATGATGATTATGGCATTAAACATGTTAGTACCAATTCAGGTTCAAAGGTTGAATAAACTTCAATCCAGATGACACCGCTGTGGTGATTTCAGGGGAGCTGGAACCTCACTTGAGACAAGGAATCATTAAGAGAATTGCTGGATGTTCGGAAAAACTTGGATACTGGTGTATGAACTCTAGCATTTTTTGTACAGAACTGTGAGCAACGTGCAAAAATTTCGTGATTACTATTTGAGGCTGTTCAACGAACTTGTTAATCCTTTTTCCCCCAACATTCTTATGTCACAAGACTAGGTGGATTTGAAGGTGGATCTTGTATCCGATAACAACTCAAATGAAAAGGAAAAGGCAGAGCCAAGAAAATGAAACCTGTCTTTAAATATCCAGAACAGGGATGTGGGTTGAAATATGTGCATCAATCTCAGGGACAACTCTGTTTGAAGACACATCATATAAGTGCAAGAATGTATATAAAATGCCTTGTTTGTCGTCAAATGTCAAATATAGATTTTGAATTTTTTCATGTATTTTATGGCAGCGGTAATAGGGTTTGGTGTTTTCTTACCGGTGTTGTTCTTGTGAATCCCAATTGCCTTGGTGTGTCAATTGCGTTTGAAAACCGTAGTGATTATTTTAGTATCTTGCGAGATGATGATCAACTGGAATGTGTTTTTCATCTAAGGATATACCTCTTTAGGATTCTTGGCCTAAACTTTTTTAGGTTAAACTCAGAAGAAATCGTTTGTTTTTCTTCAAATATTTAGTTAATACTTTGTTGACGTTTGAATTGAAACATCTCCCTCCTTAACTCTACACTTCAACTATCTAAGGTTATATCTTTAGTTTTTTAATTACATTTTAGCAGTTTGTTAGAATTGTTTTGCAACCATTTCATATGGTCACATGCATATGTTTGCAATTTTACTATTCAGCTATGTTTGGCTCTTAGTTTGAATGCCCCAATGTTTGTTTGAACTTTGAAGTGACTGAACTCAGTTTTCAAGATATTTGGTTTCTCATTCAATATATTTTCCACTATTATGTTAGGTCTGTAATGCAATTTCAAGTAGAAACATCACCTAAAGTACTTTTAATTATTCTTTTGTCCATTAAAGCACTTACTCTTAGACTGCATGATATATTGTGTTTTTTTTTTATATAAAAAGTTTATATTTAGAGTCAATATTCTCTTCATTTTCTATCTCTATTTCTCCACTCTATTATTATAATTTTTAAGAAATGGTGCTTCAGTTTAAGATAATAAAAAAACTTTAAAACTCACTGAACCCTTACGTAAAACATGTTGTGCCTTTACATATAACCACAATGTGTGTTCTACTTTGTAATTTGTGTTTTATTTTGTTGTTGTTGCACAGCAATTTACAAAACATAATTATATAAAATAACAATAACATATCTAAGATATAATAACTTTTTTGAGATGCCATATGATGCAAGTTAGATAGATCAATCCAATGGTAAAACCACAGACAATTGTCTTAAATCTCAAAAAAGTAAAATTTTTACTTAATAAAAAATGTTTTACATTCTACTCATTTTAAAACTTAAGTTAATTAAATTTTATCTAAATCTAATATTATTTCATCAAATATTAAATCGATTCATTTTATTATGAATCGAAAAAAAAAACACGAAATCGGTTAAATTAATTTAATATATGGTTTTATATTTTAAAAAAATAAATTTTCTGATATTCTACTAAATTTTAAAACTTAAATTAATAAAATTTTATCTAAATTTAATATTATTTCAATAAATATTAAATTAATTCACTTTATTATCAATTGAAAAAAATCATAAAATTGATTAAATTAGATTAAATTAATTTAATATATAGTTTTATATTTTAAAACGTCTAAAAATATATATTTTCTGATAATCTTTTTAGTAATTCTTTTAAAATATTATTATGAACAAATATTTTCTGATAATCTTCTTCTTCCACCCTTATCCTATCATCGTATTAATTAATCCACCGAAAACTACTCAGATCACACCACATTACTAAATCAATTCTTAAACGTTGTGGTTCACACCACACTCAATGCTCTGCATGCAATCTAGAAAATCAATTAAAATATTTTTTTTATTTCCACTCCTCTCTTTGTTTTCCTCATATTCATCTTTTCATCAAAATCCTATCAAATTCTACCTCTAGGGTTTCATTCAATTTCCCATTCCACTTTGAATGAACCGTTCACTACATAAAGAATGTCTCAATTTTTCTCGAAGAAACAAAAAACGACATCTCCTAATTGCCACTTTAAGAGCCTCTGGTTATGGTGCTTACAACTCAAAAGAGGAACCGCTTCATGAAGCTTCTCAAAGCCTTTATTTCTCTCGCAGAGCTCGTTTCCAAATCTATTTTGTCCATTCAAGAACTTACTTATACCCATGTTGTTGTGTCTTTATGTATGAAGATGACATGGGTTATGTTTATGTTTTATTTTTTGTTGTTGTACGTGCCCAGACTTGTGTATTCATCAGTTTGATAGAGTATATGTTACAACAAACTTAACTCGATTTTAACCATATTCTAATCTCTTTAACTAACTACAAGTCAATTTGAATTACATTTAACAAATATGTTTGTGAAAACTTCAATTTGAGCATGCGATTTAAAATCCCATTAACACTCCCAAATTCTACACATGTTATGTCAATTGAATTACTTAAAATTAAAAAGACCCAAAAAACACTGCTTTGTTCAACATCGCATCTTGCAGATTTTGTCATAACAGGTGGAGCAATCGCACTGATTCATTTCCTCTTAACACAACCATTTTACGGTTCAAGTATAAAAACAAGCACTATTTCTGATGAGGTTGCCTCAATTCTTCAAGTTACTATCACTCTTAGGGCTCCCATCCATGATTGGTCGTAGAAAAGTCCATATTCATCAAGTTCTTTAAATATCGTGTTTGGAAGAAGATCAATTCTTAGAGTGGAAAAGCATTATCTAGAGCGGGAAAGGAGATACTCATCAAGTCTATGTTGCAGATTTTTCTCATTCCAGAGTCACTAGAGATGACATTCAGAAAATGATGAAGTAGGAGGTATGGATTTCCGTAACATGTATGCGTTTAACTTAGCCATGCTCAGAATCTTTAGCAACTCGACTTCTTAAAACAAAATACTTTCCAAATTGTGATTTCATGAAGGAAGGAACCAGATGGATAATTGGATATGGTAGTAAGATTAATGTGTGAAATGATAACTGGATTTATATTCCCGCTTATCACTTGCTAAAACCGGTTTTATGTTACCAATCAATGAAAATATGACTGTGCGGGACCTGTGGCAGCATGACACCAAGGTCTGAGATGTAGACTTGTTGAGTAGTTACTGTTCTGATGCAAATTTGCAAGTTGTACTGCAAACACCACTGCTGCCCTCTATTATGCAAGCCACGGTTATTATATATTAGTAGTAAGGGTATTTTAGACATTTATATTATCTTGTATATATGTTCATTATAACTCTATTAATTCTGTTGAGTTGTCTATAGGCGTGCAACTAACAAAATATGATACTGCTAAAGATATTTGTGATCACTTGAAACGCTTGTATGTTCAGTCTAACTTTGCAAAATGGTATGAGTTGGAAAGTGATATTATGGCCCTTAAGCAAAACACTATGACTTTTCAGGAATTCTATTCAGCAATGACTAACTTGTGGGAACAATTGACTCTTATGGAATCAACTAGTTGAAAGCTGTCAAAGCATACATTGATTAGAGAGAAGAGCAACGTTTGGTTTGATTTCTGGTGGCTCTTCGTGATGATTTTGAGGGCATTTGTGAGAGTATTTTGCATCGTTCTCCTCTTTCAATTGTTGAATCAATGGTTAATGAATTGTTAGCAGAAGAAATCAGACTTAAAATACTTCGTTGTGTTAGATAAAAGAATTCTTTCAACTCCCATTTTTTTTTTTGCTGCTCCTTTTCAAAAAGAAAAATTTTAAGTGAGAGTTGGGCTTGATAATGATAAATATGTTTTTTGCAAAAAAAAGATCATTGGAAAGCACATTGTCCGAAATTGGAGAGAACACATAAGAAGAATTTTAGGAGACCATCATTCAATGTTGTTGCTTATGCTCCTCCTACCATTGGCTCTAATTCTGGTTCTGTATACTCATTTGAGATTACTTTCCAAATATTTTGAATTTTAGATTGTCCTCAAGTAAATATCTCTCTGCCAATATAACCTAGACATTCTGCACATTTGTGCTTCTTCTAATCTTCTTATAGTTGAGGGAAAGCTTCTGAACTTTACTTACACGTGGTGTATTAATAAAGAGTTTCATTTATATTTTGAAAATTGCAGTTTCAATTTCTAGATCATAGTACCTCACATTCGTGTGAATTAATTATAGTAAAAGTTATCATATCTTCTAAGATAAAAAAAAAAAAAATTACACTGTCAAAAGATTTTAAAGGTTCAGGTGAATCCTAACATCTTTAAATAATCAACAATGATCAAGAATACACACTAATCTTTTTGTTTCCGATGTATTAATCAATTTGTTTTAAATTATTCAAATATTTTCTAATTGTGTGGATGATGTAATCTAACTAATAAAAAAAGTAGTCTATCATAGATTCATTGACCAATGCATCTACTTATTTATTTACTACTATTTATTTATTTTTTAAAAAATAAAAAAGCTGCTTTAAAATTAAATATATTTTATTTGATTTTATAAATATTATTTATTTATTTTTAATTATTTTTTATTTATTAAATTAACAATTAATTATTTATTATAAAAAAATTTAAAAAATAAAATGACAATAGATAGTCGCATTCCTCCTTATTTGAGAAAAAAATATATTACATCTTCGTCTTGTGACTTCTTAAAAGTAAAAAAAAAAAAAAAATATACATTTTAATATATAAATTTTAATGTAGAATATAATAGAAAATTTTAAATAAAAAAATATATAAAATAAATTCAACCTTAAAGTTAGTCTTAGATCAGCATTTAAACCTAGTAGCTATTGGTCCAAATTTAGTGCAAACCTACTTTATTATTTTACTCACACTAATCTACTAGTTATTCATGGGAAGTTCCAATTTTTTTAAAATTATATTTCACATTGTATTAATCCTTTGATTTTAAGTGAAATACAATACTTTGTTTATGTAAAAAAAAAAAAACTCAATTCATAATTAAAGTTTGTTAGTTGGAATAGATTTTTTTTTAATAACAGTCGGAATAGTATTTTAAGGAAAACAACAACTCATTTGTTTTAGCCCCTTTTATAAACATAAAGATAAAAAATTCCTGGTGCATTTTTGTTTTTGTATAACTTTTTACTTAAAATACATTTTTTATAGTTATAATAAACTTTAAAAAAATTATAAATTAAATAATCCATTTAGTAGTTAGTTAAATTAAAAATAATGCAAAAAACATCTTAAAGAAAATTCAGAATTTTTTATTAGAATATTTCTTTTTTTTTATTATCTAAAATACTCCACTTTTAAAAATAAAAAAAATACTAAAATGTCCTACTTTTAGATACTTCTTGAGGTCGCTCTTTGGGCTTAAAATTTCAGATTCAACAAACCGTGTACTAGCATGCAATTTTTTTTTCTCTCATTTTAATAATTAGATTATTGTTTATTTAATATATTAAAAATGATTAAAAAATTTTAAAAAATAAAATAATATTAATAAAATACATTAAATTGAAGAAAATAATTTAAAAATTAATTAAAAGTAATTAATTTTTAAATATATTAAATTAAAATCAATAAAAATAATAATAACAATAATTAAAAAAAGGAAGTTATATTAATAATATTAAACAAAACACATTAAATAAAAGAGAAAAAAATACATCAAATTTGAAGAAAAAAATACATCAAATTATTAATGATCTCCACCTAAATGACCTACAGTTTCACATATAGGATGTCGTCGAAGTCGTCTAGCTCTTTGAATGAGTTGAGGTTGTTCTAGTTCATCCTCAACTTGATCGTTGTCTTTGTTGTAATTTATAGGTAGAATAGAACCACTATCACCTGGCTCCATATAATTTTAACTTTGTATGTTGTACATGGAATCAAAAACAGCATAAGTCGACTCAGGAGTTGTGCATTGAGTTTCAAACAAATTATAGAAAATCCTACTTTCTATCGGATGAGCGGGGGTTGGTATGTTTGGCATCGACGGAACGTAATACTGAGTCGGTGTTTATGCAAATACATGTACATGTGGTGGTGGTGATGGATCATAACATGGAACTTCTCTACCTAGATCAATATTTGTCATTTGGTTTAACACCTTATACCTTGCATAAATAGAAAACTAAATCACACTATATCACCACACCTTCTATATCACCATACCTTCTAACATTTCATACTTAATCAATTACTTAATCATGGCTGCTCAACAAGTAATTTGTATTGTTTATTACAATTGTTCATTTCTCGACGGAGTTGAAGGTGAAACATTTGTAAGTGATTATAAAAAGACGTTCAAAGTACATTATGGAAGCAACATTGCTCGTCTAAATAATGTCATTAAAAATTTTTTACAGCTCAACGACAATGTTACGATAACTGATATAGTTTATCGACACCTTGTGTTCTTTGGTGAAAATACAACAAAGTTTGAATTGATGAAGTTTGCAATGACGAATATGTTCAACTGATGCTTGATGTTTATGCACAGTGGTCACAATTCGGCACCATTGAGTTATATGTTACATTCCATAATGGTCCTACATCAACAAACAATGATGTAGGACCATCGACATCAAACATGGCTCACCTTGACTACACCCAATCATTTGATCGAAACACCTTTTATCAACCCGACTTATATTCTCCATCACAAAACTATGAACCATACTCCAGCCAAATTGAACAAACTTATCCGGATAGTTTTCAACTCCATCATGAATCTCCCCCCAACAAGTCCACAATGTGATCTTCCGCTAAGTTTCTTATATAATATCAACGAGGAAGAAGTAGGCAATTATAGTGAAGAGGATGAAACATACTTCGACGAACCATCTGGTACTTCTGACAACGACATTGATGTTGACGAAGATATTGAATCAAAAGACCAACTTATCCTACTTGTATTTGATCCACTATTTCACCTGAAGAACATAAATTTAGAGAGTGTAGATCAATCAACTGAATTTGATCACATGTTCTTAACGAAGTCCCAAGAGGAGATGAAACTCTTGCAATTGGAATGAAGTTTGCAAACAAGGATGAATGCGTACATGCAATCAAACATTACCATTTAAAACAATCATTGAATTTTGTAGTACAAAAATCAGATTCAGCAAGATATGTTATTAAATGTTTAAGTCCAAATTGTTTGTTTAGATGTAGAGCTTCAAAACGCAAAAAGAGTGAATTGTGGGTGATTGGTAAATTGAATATGCCTCATACATGCACAAATTCTATATTGTCACAAGATTATCAGAAACTCGATTCTGACATGATATGTACAAACATAATGCAAGTTCTGAAAGTGGATCATTCAATCAAAGTTAAAGTCATTATTCCTCAGATTCAGGCTTTGTACAACTACACTGTAAGTTATAGAAAGACTTGGATAACAAAAAATAAAGCGATCGAACAAATTTATGGCAATTGGGAAGAGTCTTACAATCAACTCCCACAATGGTTATTGGTTATGCGAACGTTTGCTCCAGGAACCAAAATTGAAATGGAAACCATTTCAGTTTATCATGAGAATAATTTGATAAGTGGAATAAGGATCTTTTATCGATTATTCTGGGCTTTTGATCCATGCATATCTACATTTAAATTCTACAAACCAATTGTACAAGTGGATGAGACTTGGTTGTACGACAAGTACAAGGAAACACTATTGATAGCAATTGTACATGATGGAAATGGCAATGTAATTCATATTGTTTATGCTCTTGTGGAAGGTGAGACAAGAGATGGTTGGAGTTTCTTTTTGAGAAATTTGAGAAAATACATCACTCCACATGCCGACATTTGTCTGATTTCATATGGACACGAATCCATCAAGAATGTTTATAATAGTCCAGATAATGGGTGGCAACATCCTCCGTCCAAGCATGTATTCTGCATTCGACATATTGGACAAATTTTTGCAAGGGAATTCAAGGATAATGCACTGAAGAAAAAAATTATTTCTATGGGTCGTAATTTAATTCTTTCTTTTTAATTATCGTAATTTTTAATAATTTTTTGACGGATTGCTTGTTGTTTCAATATAGGTTACTCAATAAACGAGCCTACGTATATATATTACTGACGTGAAATTGGTATAGTAAACCGAGAGGTTATAAAATGGTTAGACAACATACCGCGAGAAAGTTGGATTAAAGCATTCGTTGGAGGTAGTCGTTGGGGTTACCTGACAACTAACCTTGTGGAGTCAATAAACGGCGTATTAAAAGGCACGCACAACATTTCCATCATTACTTTGGTTCAATCAACTTATTTTAAGATGGAAACATTATTTCCAACAAAAGAAAAACTACATGTAGCAATTCTAGCTTCTGGACAGGTATACACGGAAAAATGCATACATTTTATGAAATCCAAAATACATAAATCCAATAGTCATAAAGTTGATAGTTTTGATCGGAGAAACCATACTTTCATGGTCCACAAGACAATAAATTCAAAAGAAGGGCGACCAATTGGTCATTTCAGTGTCAACCTTCCTACAAAGTGGTGCGACTGTGGAAAATATCAAGCTTTACATATAACTTGTTCACATGTTATAACATGTTCTAGCATAAAATATGATTATTGAAGTCTTATATTTGATGTGTACAAGGTGGAAATGATATTAAAAGTCTACGAAGAATATTTCCAACCTATACCAAACAGAGGATATTGGCCAGAATACGAGGGTGTTAAGGTGTGTCAGAATCCTCAAATGCGAATAGCTAAGAAAGGTCCCAAAGATGAAACGCATTCAAACAGAAATGGACACTACAAAAAAAAGTACCAAGAAAATGCGGAGTATGTCCAGTATCTGATCATACTACAAAAAATTGTTCAAATGCTGCTGGCACATCTACTCAAATTTGATGTATTTTTTTTATTTGATGTATTTTGTTTATTATTAATATAACTTCATTTTTTTAATTATAATAATAATTATTATTATTAATTTTAATTTAATGTATTTTATTATTAATTACTCTTTAAATTATTTTCTTCAATTTAATGTATTTTATTTTATTTTTTAAAATATTTTAATTATTTTAATTTATTAAATAAATAATTATTCAATTATTAAAATGAGAGAAAAAAATTACATCCTAATAGAACATTTTGGTATTTTTTGTTGAGAACAGAGTATTTTAGATAATAAAAAAAAAAGATATTCTAATAAAAATTCGAAATTCACGTGTCATTTTAATTATCCCAATTCCCAAAAGGGAGGAGAGAATTGACCAGAGCTTATAAACAACTCAATTCTCAACACAACCACTTATTATTTGGCGCAGTTATCTCTCTTTTGTCCAAGTCTTCATCCTCCTTTGTCATATCACAGCGAAAACTAGTCAGATATTTTTCTTAAACGACATCGTTCATACCTCATTCAAATTCAATGCTCTGCATGCAATCTGCAAAATCAAATTAAAGCATAAGTAAAAAAAATCGAGGACATTAATTTCCAAAGAAAAATACAACAGATTCCAATTTTCCTCCAACCAACCAACCAACCAAATATCATTTATTTGTATTTATTTCCAATCCTCTTTTTGTTTCCCTCACATTCACTGCATTTTATTTTTTTAGTTTTTGTTTTGACCTTCCATTCAAGATCCAATTTCATAAAATTCTACCTCTAGGGTTTCAATTTCCCTTCCCACTTTGAATGGACCTTCCACTACATAGGAAGTGTCTTAATTTTTCACGAAGAAACAAAAAACGACTTATCCTAATCGCCGTTTTAGGAGCTTCCGGTTACGGTGCATACAAAGCCTATCATTTACCCTATGTAGTTCAAAAGAGGACCCGACTCGTGAAGCTTCTCAGAGCCTTCGTTTCTCTCGCTGAGCTCGTTTCAAATTCCGCAGAAACTGTTTCCATCGTTTCCAACGATTTGAATCAATTCCTCACCTCCGAATCCGACGAAATTCCCAATAGTTTGAAGCAATTATCCAAAATCGCCGCATCAAATGAATTCTCCTTAACGGTTTCTAGGGTTTCGCAGTCTTTAACGCACGGAATTTTGCTAGGGTATGATAATTATTATAATAATTATAACAAACCCTCGGAAATTTGTGAAGAAAAATCGAATTTTTCTGATAGGTTGTTGGAGAGGCTTTTCTCTAAAGCCGGAACGGGTTTTGTTTCGGTTGTGGTTGGAAGTTTTGCTAAGAATTTGGTTTTGGGTTTCTGTTCGAATTCGGAAAGTGTTGATGGTAAATTCAATGGAGGGTCTCAAACGAATGTTCCTGGATGGGTGAACGTGCTTTGCGAGGAAAGGTGTGCGAAGGTTTTAGGGGATTGTATGCAGATTTTTGTGAGTACTGCTGTTTCTGTTTTTCTTGATAAAACAATGGATGTTAACACTTATGATGAAATGTTTGCTGGTTTGACTAATCCAAAACACCATGAAAAGGTGAAGGGAATTTTGGTTTCTCTGTGTAATGGTGCTGTTGAGACTTTTGTTAAAACATCTCATCAGGTTTTGACAAAACCACCAAATGTTAAACTCGGTTCGGGTTCGCATGTGTCTCTTGAAGATCAAATGGTAAGGGAAAACGGGTGTTTGAAACAGGAACGCTATTTTCAGGAATTCAAAATCGGAAAATCTGTTAGTGGAAATGGGGATTCTGGGTGGTTTGAACAGATTAAATCAACTCTTTCTGTGCCGGCTAACCAGAGGTTTGTGCTTGACGTCACAGGGAGAGTTACATTCGAAACAGTGAGGTCATTTGTGGAGTTCTTGTTTTGGAGAGTATCAGAAGGTTTCAAAAGGGGTGTTAGTAAGGTTCATGATGAGGTTGTAGACAAAGGAATGCAGGTCGTTAGATATGTAGGAGCTAAATCGTCAGTTATTCTTACATTGTGTCTTGCTTTATATTTACATATTTTAGGTGGTAGTAGGATTCTATTGTCTGCTTAGTATGATCACTCATCCTACACTATTACTTGTAATGTAATGGGAATATTCTATGAAGCTAGATAAGATCTTTACACTATTGATATTTTCAATAGATGAAATAACTGTGGCTGATGTTATCTTTAAATTTCCTCTTTTAGCTTTTTCCATAACCATAAAAGGAAAGGTTTGAGTCATCATTATTGCTTAAATATCTATTTCATTAGCGCTAGATGCAAATAAACATAACACATCTGGAAGCAGCAATAATTTTCACTGCTTTCTGGAGACGAAATATCATTGTGATATTTAAAGTATGTTAATCTTGAACGTGGATTCCCTATAATCAAAGAATCACACGTTTCTCAGTCAAGAAATTGCTCGGTTGGACAGATTGATCTGCCCACGTTTCGGGTTTGTGTATTAAATCAAATTTGATAAAGGTGCAATGTGAGCCATATGATTTTTGTAATGGTGCTGATTTCTTGACTACAGTGGCTTTATGCTTTTCTTTTTTACCGCAGCAGTATATGAATAAGTCTTCCATTTTAACCTTGCATTCTCAGTCCTCATAATCATATTCACCCTTCAGAAAGAAACTCAGTTTTGAGTAGTATGTGACAAACTGAGAATTGTAATTGAATATCGACAACTTTTTTCCTTTGTCTATAAATTTGAGATTATGTAGCAGATTTGACTTTGTGCAGCTTCCAACTGGAACTTATGGCTGGGAATGTATCTCAATCCAGGTAAATTCGAGATTCTTGATGTAGTTAGGCGAGTTTAACTTCTCCTATGGTAAATTAATGAGCATAAATCCGTTTCTTTCTGTTGAGAATTCCTAATTTTTATGCACTGAGACGTTGGTTTTGTCAATAATTGTATGAGTAACTAGCTGGATTCTTAAGGGGCCTTGATGTGCTCTATTATAAGTTATCACAAGCATATACATAATACATTCCATACATCATTGTTAATAGCCTTTATTCTGCAATGGTATGTTTTAAATATGTAATATTATTGCATATCTAGTTATCAGCCTTATACTTTTTTAATAATTAGTGATCACTGTATATGGACCTTTCATCAGACCCGTTAGCTAGAACGTATTCTTTAGTTAGATTAGTGCTTCTACTCTTTACACAGTTGAATAATTACTTCAAAATATTTTTCCACATGGTATCATAGCTTATCCTTAATATGTTGTTGGGTTTTCTGCTTTGTCTACTCCCCAGGCTCATTGGGCCTACGTGTGAGGGGTGTGTTGGAAAATCCACCTTAGTTGCGGCCTGCCTCTAGCTGTCTTAATTGCCTCAATTGCAACGAATTTGGGCTGCCATCATTGGAGCCTCCAACACCACTGTGCTAGGTGTATGGGGGTGGGTTTAGTCCCACAATGCATATATGACCTTTGTAGTGATTATAAGTCTCGGTAGCCTTCACCTAAGTTGGTTGGTTTTGTGGGTTGAGTAAGGCATAAGTCCAACTTTTAAGATATCCATCTATGGGGATATTAGGTTGACAAATCTTCATCTTGAGTAGGCTTTCATTTAACTTCTATTGAAGCAGTGATACCCTTCATGAGTAACTAAATATTTGAAATCAGAGTGTTTCCCCGGTAGAGCCTCAGCTTTTTTGAATCTTGACTCTTTCTTTTTTTGTTTTATAATACTATTGACTGCTGCTATAGTCTTTAAAATGGATCAGATGTCTTCTATTTATGGCAATATATTGGAATTCAAGTGCGAATGGTGATTCTACATTGATTATGAATAAAATAAATGTTTGATATATAAGAGATAAATGTTTGATATATAAGAAATATATCTATATTTTTAATTTATTAAGGTTTTGAGTAGATATGTAGTACTTATATTTGCAATGCCACATTACACTATTACGTTGATAACCCGTATCACCGAGGTGAGTCATTTTAGTTTGATGATGAAATTAATGCCCGGCAGTTTGTTTGATTTTGAAGTTAAAGAAGCAAATTTGCAGTATCCATTCCATGTCAAGTTAAACAAAGGAGTTCAATGTTTTTTTTTCCTGAACTGTTTTTTAGACACAAAAGTTGGCATCAAACACCACCGTATTTCGAGCACTATTTAGACGGTTTTCGATTTTATATTAATTATCTCTCTTTTTTGAATCCGAACACACTAAAACTGAGTGTATTTTATATATCGGATATTCGGTGTTGAATTTTGTGTCTAAATATCAATGCTATTTGTTTTATAAGCAAAGGAGTTCAATCATTGATGTGACTGTTCACATCAGAGACCTCTTAATTTTTATATTGGCACAAGGCTGGAGAATATAAACAACTTAGTCTAATAAGCAGTAATGAGTTAGATTAGATAAATTATTATGTCTATATTTTTATATGCCGGTGGATGTGAGTAATGTCTCCCGTATTTGACAAAAGGCATGCATCCATATATGTAAACAAAGGCCAAAACATAAACGAAAAATTAAAACGAAGCATATATATGTAAACTAAATAAAACTATATGGTCTTAATGATGTGATGTCATGGATGGTGATATTCAATTTTTAGTATAGATGTGAGCTGCAAGAGTCCTTCTCATCAAACAATATTCCTCTAAAAATCTCCTGTTTACTTCACAATCCCCATCATTCACAAGCCATAAAACAAAACCACAGTAGAACAAACTCATTAAAGCCAATTTGAAACATAAAAGATCATAGACACCACCTCTCTTCCCTCCCTTGAAAACCCAACATCTTCATTTTAATTTATGGTTCTTCATTTGGGCATTTTTGAATTTCAATTTAAAGATTTCTATGTTTTGGCTAGGAAGAAGTTGATTATTGAAAGTGGGTGTTGTTGGAAGGGTGATTGGTGGATTGAATGAAAGATTTTTATGGGTTGAAGATAAAGAGAGACAATGATGACGATGTTCAATTTATTTATCAAGTGTTCATTTGTTCTCTAAATATTTTTTATTTTTAATAAGTAAATATTAAAAATGAAAATATTAATAATAATCTTAAGTATGTTGTCACCTTAACTTTTTTTAATAAAAAATAATTAACTTGTACATGTTTTAAATGATAAATGATATAAAAAGGAAAAAATAAAATAAAATAAAAGATTGAACTATTCTATGTAAATGAGATAAATGTCATGTAGAGTAATTTTACTAAAAATATATTATTAAAGTTAAATGAGTTTTTCACATAAATATATCAACTTTTTTATTTTTAGTTGCTTCAAAAAATTCCTTCAATTTTTTTAAGATTTCCTTCAAACTTATCTTGTCATACATTTTCTGCAGATTATTAAAAATATACTTTTAAAGAAAATTGTATTTGAGATCTTTTATCTTATTTAATTATAATAGATCTTTTATCTTATTTAATTATAATAGATCTGTTGTTTATTTTTCCCCTCGTTTAAGTCCTTATTTTTAAAAAATTATATAAAAATATTCTTTATATTTTTATTTTGTCATTTAAGTTTTTTTTTTATTAAAAAAATGATGACATGTCTTAAAATACATTAATGTGGAAAACAAAGTAAGATCACGCGTAAAGATTTGGTCCCTTTAACTTTGTTATAAGTAACGATTTAGTCATTAATTTTATTTATTTATTTTAATTTGGTTCTTTATGTTTTAAAGTGTTAATGTCTTTTCCTTAATTTTATAAAATTTGTTAAAAACAAGAAAAACAAATTAATTAGGAGCTCTTTATCTTAAAAAAGAAAATCATAAAAATAATTTTTCGCATCAAATCCCCAAATAAAAAACTCAATGTATTCCTTTATTTTCTCATTCAAAAACATCTTCCCTTATTTTCTCATTCAAAAACATCTTCCTTATTTGTGGACTTCATGGAAGAGAGAGCACATACAAAAAATCAAAAATATATGGACAATTTATTTTGTAAAAACATTTCTTTGTTTTTATTTCATAGAGTATATACTTATTTTATCTTTATGAAAGAAAGATACTTGAAGTAAATAATTATCAAAGAGAAATTATGAAAAACCATTTTTCAACATTTTTGTTGTTTCTAAAATTTAAATAATTATTCATTTTAAAAATCTTTTATTTATTTATTAATAAATAAAATCATCACAAATTTTATAATTTATTTTAGCAAAGTAAACCAACCTTTTCATAAATAAATAAAAAAAAAAAGTAAAAGAATCTTATTTTTATGTTTCCTATCGGTGATATTCATTATTTTCCATCTTATTAATAGGCTCAAGTTAAGGAAATAAACAAAACATAAGGCAGTTTTGTATTTCTATGTTCTATAATATCAAAAACGAAAACGTTAACCTTTTGTGATTTTTGTTAGTGGTTGCTTTGTACTATACTAAACCGTCAAGCTTCTTAATAAAACTCTTCCATATGGCTGCCACTACTACCACCTGCAGCGGTTTCTTCAATCTCCGATCCTCCTCCTCCTCCTCTTCTAGTGGTTGCGGAGGAAAGCTTAATTGGGTGGCTATGTCGTTCATCAACGGTGTCACTATGGCATTTTTTGCATCTTTGAACCGTTGTTCTTGCATCCGCATAGCCACTGAAGAAGAAGACGGAGATGGAGACGATGCCAACCCATTGATGTTCAACGATGCTGTCGATTCCGTTACTCCAACCACCAGCAGGAGAAGGAACGGTAAAGGAAAGAAAAATGGTAAGTGATATACTATATAATCACACTTTTTAGAATTCTGCTTTATTCAAAGCTTGTGTTAATTTTGGAGATGAAAAATATGAATGTTTATCAATTAATTCAGAAGCTGTAATCTTCTTCTTTTGATATATATATACAGATAAATAAATATGAAGAATGGTTCATGTGTAATTCGTTTTATTATACGATGATTATAGTTGCCAATGGATCAATAATGTCAAATTTATGAGCTAGAGTATGATAAAATAACATATCAAATCCCATATTTGTATCAAGTTATGAATTATGGATTCGGATTTAGCGAAAAATAAAATTAAAAAAAATGTGAAATCTTTTTTAATAAAAAAAATTAGTGATGTAAAAATTAGAAGCTAGTTTGAATTTTTTTTTTTCTGTTACTAATTTTTGTCTCAAGATTTACTTTAATAGTGATACTTTGCTCGAAATGCAGTTGGTGTATTAGTACTTGTTTAATCAATCAAGATTGAACATTTAACAGAGCATGAAGATTCTGGTATTTTTTTTTTTATAAAAAAAATTTCAATCAAATTTAAAATCTAAACTATTAGATGTTATCCAATTGTTGATGGATTTTGAATTTTTCTTTAGGTTTGAAAATGCTAAATGGAGAAATTAGAGGGATGGGTGGGGCCAGTACGAGATGGGTTGGGAGCATGATTAACAAGGATCCCCACCGTTATCATATTTGTTAGCTTTTTTTATATCAAATGGATTTTAAATCAATACGCAGCAGGTTTCTTTTACATTTCGTTCCTGATTGAGCACGTTCTGGGGAGTGGGGACTAAAGTCACTTTTTAAAAATTAAAATAAATACACATTTTCTATCAATTATATAATCTTAAATCATGTTGTCGTTTGGGTCATCATCATTGCTTCGTTCCGGTGGACAAAGTTTCTTTAACTTTTTAGAAAATTTGTCTCAGTTTTTTTTTTTTTTTATAACATGGAAAATTGGTCTCTTAACATCAGCACCAAGGAATCCAATGCGCTTGAATGAATTTGTTGGGACAAAAAAGTAGTCCCTGTCCATGTGCCTGTTCGTTTCTGCTGTATGAAGGACTTCAAATTTGAAGATACTAGTACTATTTGTAGCTTCTGAAAAGCTAGGCCAACGTCCATAGGGAGGGACTCATTGAAGAAGTGTATCTAAACATAGTTCTGTTAGAATCTTGATACAATGGAAAGAGAAAAAATATTTCAATTGAGAATAATTTTTATATTCATAAAAGGATAAAACATACAAATTGAATAATATATCCTACTAACTCTACTTCACTTTTGAAACCATGCAGATGAAATTGATGCTCTCAAATTTTTTCTATACGTTTTTACTAAATCTTTGCCCTTAAATTTCATTGATGCCTTTATTTTATTTATCTCTCTTTTCAATAGACAGCAGAGATTTTAATGGACTCTCATATCACAATAGAAAAATTATTCATTGTTTTTTTAAAAAGCAAACAATTATGTCATTATGTGACGTATAAAATTCCAATAAATGTCTAAATTGATAATATATAATATTGTATCGACGTAGTTTATGTAATCAAATGGAATTTTGGCATTATTCCACTCCCTATAAATAGCAACAAATAGAACTAATTTAATTACGATTTTATAATTTCACCGTTCATTTTGAAAATATCGATTATACAGTGGACTAGATTGATACATTCCTAGAATTTTAAAGACAAATTTAAATATTAACTCTGTATAATTCCAAACACAAAAATGGAAATGCACTGTAGTTTGAATTGGTTTATTCCATCCACCTAATAGTATGTCCTCAAAAAGCTTTTACCTTATTTTATAAAAGAAAACATTTAATTCAAGATTAAAATACAAATTTAATTATTCTGTTTTCACGAAATCACAATTTTAAATCTCTTTGTAAATTCAAATATTTAAACCAATTATTAAATGTCAGGATTTTTTACCTTCCACTCGATTTTGGACTTTATATGCCGATGTGTTAATATTATTAATGAGGTGGAAAGGCATGTGATAACACTTATTTAGATGATTTGTATATATTGTATAATTCATATCATTAAATAAGTTATTATAATTATAAAATCACATGGCAAACTTGTTTAATTATATTTGAGTGCAAAAACCAACTATCGGATCTCATGATATATCATCCTGATAATCATATTCATTGCACTTGTAAAAAAAAATCATGATAATCATGCAAACATAAATTTAGATAAATTTGATATTGCCTTGCATGGATTGTTATTGTAGGCAAATTGGCTTTTATACAGGTCTTAAAAGGTATTTTATTTATTATATTTGAATTTAATTATTTGATAATATAATATTTATCACAACTGAATGAATATTCACATTATCTATAATATAATTATTTAATGGTTTTTTTCGTTGGAGAAGAGTATTATTATTAATAACGAAAATATTAATGACCATTTATAATTATTTAAAATAAGATTTTAAATTACATCATTCGAGTTTACAAAGTCTAGCTCTTATCTCTATATTGAAACCTCATGGAGGTATGGCTTTTTTTTTCCCCATCATTTTATGGTTAATAAAGTTTTGTCTAAATTGAACATTTACTACTATATATAATAGTAAAATTATTGAAAGTTAAACTACCGAACATAATACAGTTAAATAACTAGGTTTTAAGTACATTGTAAGAAGTGAATTAGCGTGGGTAAAAAGCATATTTTTAAAACATATTTTAAGAGATATGATTTCCTTAAATGAATCTCATTACTTTGAGATATTAGTCTTAAACTTATAAATTGAAATATCCAACTTCAATGATTTGGTGTAATGGTAAAAAAAGAAAAATTAAATACTACATATTATAGGTTTGATTCTCGTAAGTATTATTGACAAAAAACAAATATTTGTAAATATTGAATAAACTATAAAGTCTTTTTTACCTTAGACTGAGGGAACGTCTCCTCATATTAAATTTTCATTAAAAGAAAATCTAAAATAACTTAACAGCGTTAATTGATTTTGAGGCAAAGTTTTTTTTATTTTACAAGGTTTTGAGGTGAAAATCATATATGTGATTGAAAGATTAAAATAACATATTGTTGGATTTGAATTAGTTTTATGAAGAAAAAAAATGATTTGATGTGATATAATTTACTGCAATTTCAATGTAATATATTATTAAACTTATATCATCAATAATTATATATTTATATTAAAACAAATAACATATTATAAGCTAAATATCTCGACATACTCGCTCTTACCTTGACACTAAAAGTGATATTATGAATATTAACGATGAATTCATTCACTTTGATCCAAAATCAATTCGTGCCCTGGCTCACAGTCACAGCGAGAAAGGGTTGATTTATTTCCATTACTTTGGGCCACTTTCGGCCCCTTTTATATGGGCTCAACGCAAAACGAAACAGAAACAAAAATAAGAACTCATAGAAAGAAAAAAAAGCGCCGTTGCCGGGGATCGAACCCGGGTCACCCGCGTGACAGGCGGGAATACTTACCACTATACTACAACGACCTCGATGAGAATATTGTTTTCGATAAACCTATATCATCAAAATTACTGTAAATGAAATTCTCAAGGCACCGAACAGTTAACTCCATCTCTTCAATCGTCTATGAATTTTGGCAATATACTCAATTAGTTCTTCTGGATCCGTACATCTTAAACTGTAATTGTACGAACCAAATAACAATTTTAGAAGAAAAAAAAAATGCTCGGCGTTGATGGCGAAACCCCCTCAAGGTACATTCACAATCACACTCGTCTTCTCATTTCACTTTTGTTAATTTTGCTTCATTTCATTTTTATAATTAATAATTAATAATTAATTATTTCGACTTTCGAACATTCATTTTTTATTTTTAGATATGAGTTATTGAGTATGGTGAAGAAGCACTCTAACTTAATAGGGAAAACCGTTGTTGAAGAACAAGATGCTTCCGATGTTGAAATGGATATGAAATTTTGGCATGATGTCTTTGATTTGTATTTTGTTCGTGGTAAAGAATCAAGGGGACGCCAAGATGATGATCTCGTTTTCTTTGTTAGAAAATTGGTATCTCCTTTTTTAATTTCCAATTATTTTTTTTTACTTGATTTGTTGTTTTTATATTCTCTTGTATAAGAACTATTATTGTTGATCTTTTTAGAATTTTTTTCCACTCAGGTTTCTCGAAGTTCTGGTTCAAATAATGATTCAGAGAGTGTTGATCCTTATTTTGTACGCAGGTGGGCACCCGAGGTAAATTCAACATATGTATATATATATACTTCCTCTAGAGTGAAGTATAAATTGAAAAGTTGATATATCTGGTCTTAATTTAGGACCAGATGTATAAACTTTTTAGTTACCATTTTTGTTTATATTTTATTAGAGTATGATACTTTTGAAATTCAATTAGTATCTAATGATCATTGTCAATTTTTTTTTTTGTTGTGATTGTCAATATTCTTTAAATTGCATGCTAAACTTATTGTTGTTGCCTGCATGTGGCTTTTATTCGTATGATATGATGATACTAGTATTTTTAATTTTACCTGTCTTTATGTATGAATGATTTACATCTCCAGAGAGTGCAAAATATGTTAGAAAAAATAATGTTGGTTGCAGTTTCACCATCATCTCCTGTTCATACGATGGAATGTGAAAACCGTTAGTACTGGTGTTTGTGTTTGAGTATGAATAAAATACGTGGAAACTCTTTTGTTTAGCACTGTCAAGATTGCTTAATACCAATAGGGTCTTGCTAACAAGTGCTGAAAACAACAAATTTCCCACTTTTAAAGTGTAAAGAACACAACTTCCGATGCATTTCTATTTTTGTTTTCTTAACAAATTCCCTTGGAGCACTTGTTAGCATTTTCCATACAAATATAGTTTTTTTTGGGACCTCTATGATTGAATTTTAATGTCAGTTAGATATTGTTTGATTTTCTTGAGAACGTGCTTAGCATACCTTACCGCAGCTTCATATTAGTCTGCGTTGATATAACTCGAGTTGGATTGTTATAAATATTGATAACGTTAAGATGTTTACTTATTATATAGGGTCTTGCTAACAAGAGCCGTTAGGGCACTTGTTAAGGAGTAAAAATTGGAAGGTTTATATTGAAAACAATAAATTTCACACTTTTAAAGAGTAAATAACATAACTTTCAATGCATTTCTATTTGAATATTTCTATTTTTGGTTTCTTATCAAATGTCCTTGGAGCACTTGTTAGCATTTGCCATACAAATTTTGTTTTTGGGTTCTCTGTGATTGAATTTGAAGGTCAGTTAGATATTGTTTGATTTGCTTGAGAACGTGCTTAGCATACCTTACCGTGGCTTCATATTAGTTTGCATTGATATAGTGTGAGTTGGATTGTTATAAATATTGATAGCGTTAAGTATTTACTAATTATGTGTGGTGATATTATTTAGCCTGTAAACAAATTATTGTTTTTTATTCCTAAAATCCTTCAGGCTTATTGGTTAGCTCTTAAGATGTAGGCTTTGGAATTCTTCCATTATGATGCCAAATAATTTTGTTTTTTAATTTTCTCCACCAGTTGAGCAACTTAGTTGACGAGACTTCTATAGACGTTGATTGGAGGCGTTCATTTTACTTGAATTTAATTGCTCATACGTCTTTCAGTGTAACTGTTGCAATTTGCAGGTAATGATGTTCCTTCCTTAATTATGTGCCCACTGTTGTGTTTCACCTTGCCTAATGCCTAATCTGTTAGGTGGCTACAAGCATTTAGATTGCCTTCAAATTTATTTCATTTGCATCGCGGTAAAATGCATGCTTCACTTAATCGATGCACTGTTTATTGATAATGAATCTCTGACTAATTTGTTTTCTCAAAATGCTACGAGGATAGATTAACTGTATAATTTAATTAGTGTATGACCATTTATGTTTCGCAAGATTTCCTATACAATGACTGCCAGTGTTCATTGCAGTTTCATCAGCTTTTCATTCTAACATTGGCTGGATGACTTTGATTGTTGCCTGTTGATCATAATTAGAGCAACTTTTAAAATTCTAATTGAAACATTCTGCAACTTCAATGAAGAAAAATGTCTTATATTTTACATAAAAAGCCATGAACTGGTTTTTATGAGCAATGTAAAGCTTTTAAATATTTGGATTATTATCTAGGTAATTTGATTCAAATTATATATTTATCTAGTCACCAGGTTCTTCAGAATCATCAAGCTGGGAAAGATATATCTTTATCCCCTATATATAAGGTAAATGTAGTTTAATGAATTTTTCTCTGCTAGTTGAATTATCTTTACTTCCTTTAGTTGTAATTGTTTGTAAAAGACAAAAACTGATTCCTTTTATATTATTCCCACCATTTTGTGTTTGTGAATATCTTCAAGAAAAATAAATCTTTGAAAGCTATGATAGATACCAAACTAAAGACAAAAAAAGGGTAGATTTGTCAACCCCAAACCCTTTGGTGAGGTGATGGTGAAGCATGTCCTTCTTTGGGAGTTAAACTCATTTTTGCAGACACTGTTCAAACCACTACTTTGGCAGTCAGCAGGCTTTAGGCCTTAGTTTCTTCAATGCATGTCTTCTAGGGTTTATTCTGACTTTTATTTTAGTCGTGGGCTGTTTGTATTATTTTTATTCATAGCAAATGATTGCCGTATCAAGGTCCATAAATTTTTTTGTTGGTACCTATTAACATTTCCCATTTGTGCACTCTTAGTTAATGACAAATTTCAATTTTATTGCCTTTAACTTTATATTTTCAAAGTATGATGCTTTCTCTCCCATGGGCTAGCCCAAGAGTGAGTGAGGCGTAAAATGAACTTGAGATATGTCTTTTTGCTTTACATGAGGGAGCTCTAGATTAGGCTTTTCTGCTAACATGTGAAACCTTATGCTTTAGATTTTGAAAGTATGACGCTTTCTCTTTGCTAGGAATGATTTCTAGATTTCTGCATGGAACTATAACTCTCAACCTTTCTCAGTTATTGTAAACGGTGACCCAAACTTAACTCCTTCATAGTTATTCCCTTCTATGCTAAGTCATTATGTACTTTACATCATACAATATCTTTACAGAATACTTTAATCCCTTTGAAATAGCTATGGATTTGAGAATGTGTGTGTTGCTGATTGTGTTCTGCTTGATCATCCCAGTTTTGGTGTTGGTGAATTTGAAAATAAGGCTTTGTTCTTATGATTTTGGACTGTAGGGTGGGTCCCTTTTAAAAAAAAAAAAAACTTTAAGCTAACGTCCTTGTTTCCCTGTTATATAGACTTCACAATTTTGTGTTGCATATTATTCAAGATTTCTAAAATTCTAAATGTAAATACATATATATGTATAAAATAAATTTTGATGTCGCAAAGACGGCCAATTGCACTTTCTCAGGTTGTGAAGACTGTTTATGCATCTCCAAGTCGTGTAAATTTTCAATTGGACTCTAAAAAGGCAAGTATCTTTGTTATATATCATCAGGGAGAAAGAAATAATATTGTATTTCGTATACATTCTTATCATTTTATTGACAATAACGCCTTCATTGACATGTCTAGGAAGTGGAAACAACACCTGCTTATCCGGATATATGCTTTGCAATTGATGATTTTGACTCCACTTTTGATGCTGTGGTAATATACCATTTTAGCAAGTTATTTTAGATTTTGAATCACATTTTTGAATTAACTAAGACAGGAACAGCACTTCAAAATCACTATGCTTTATCTGTGCTGATTTCATGTATAACTATGTTACCTTGAAAAGCCTCACTTCTTTATTTACTTGTAGTGTAACTTCCATTGAAGAATGTGAAC
This sequence comes from Cicer cuneatum, assembly GCA_037974295.1. Lineage (NCBI taxonomy): Eukaryota > Viridiplantae > Streptophyta > Magnoliopsida > Fabales > Fabaceae > Cicer > Cicer cuneatum. The sequence continues at coordinate 73,955,833 of JBBPBO010000004.1, forward strand.
TGGTAAAATAGTTCAATGCAGATTAATAGCTGCTCTTGTTAATTGCTAATGCTTACATTGTGCTGTTAAAAGCTGAAAATTCTGTTTAAGATAGATGCTGAAGTTTCAATCACATTGTGATGTTGTATTTATTTTCTCTCAGAATGCTTGCTTCTTTACCATTTTTTGTGATTCCTGTCTCTTATTTAGGAACACACATACCATTAAATATATTTTTTGAATTCTGGCTCTACTCACTCTATAAAATAAGTCTGTGTAATTCCATTTCCCTACAGGTTTTGACCGAAAAAGATCATTGCTATTGTGTAGTTCTTAATGCACATGATGGAGCAGCATTTCCTATTGAAGAGGTGTCAAACGATTGCAGTACTAGTGATAACTCCTCTCCGGAACTTTGTTTTGGTACTAATTCTACTAAGAAAAAAGATACTAAGGTTTGATAATTCTTAGTAACTGTACCGAAACTCATTTTCTTTTAAGTTTTTTGAAATTATGATTAGTATTTTCTACTCTAGAGATTATTTAATCGATTAATCGTTCTCCAAACCTCATTTGCCTGTTTAATTATATTCTACTCTATATATGTTGTATAAGTGTATATACTGCTTCTATGTACTTACATAACAAAATGCACATCTGAGTACCTCAACAAATGGTACTCTAGCGCAGAAGTTCTTAAGTACCTGATTTTTAGACATTCTGATTCTCTGGTTTATCTGTTTTGCAGCTTACCCTTTTCTCAGGATTTGTCAGCTATCAGATGGTTAGAGATGCATATGATGGTTATTTTCCTACTATGCTCTCTTTTTAGATATTTGCTTTGTATATATTTTTGCAATATTTTTTAATGTCATATCTACAGAATGAATGACTTGGAACATATTTTTGCACAGCAGTGTGTCACCAGAATGTTTCACAAAGATATGTGGATATAAATGTGCCCCTAATCTTTATTGCATATATCATTTCTGTGCAACCTGTGAAACTTTCACAACTCATAAACTATGATTGATAAATTTTATTCATCCTTGCCAGTAAAACCACAGTACTCTGTCATAGGTATTTACAAATTTCATGCACAGAGCAGTTTGATTCTGTAGGTTAATCTTAGTAAGCATCTGTTTTTTACTTCTCTTAGAAGGGATTTTTCACTTAAATTACCATAACACTTTATTGCCTTTACAGATTACACAGTGAAACTTCCAAGTTTATTATATTTTATGTAGTTAATGGGGACCAAGAACCATATATCTGTTGTCCCACTGATCATTTATGCACTGCAGCTGGAAAATCTCGATTTGGGAGCCTTTTATCTGGAGGCCATTATCCTGGCAAAACTGATAGGATTTACATGAAAGGTCCTGGAGGCCGAGGGGAAGTTGAAGTAGCTGTTTCTGGTGTTTCAGGTAGGCAATTTTTGCATAGGTGATAAAGTACGAATAGTTAACATTCATCGCATGTGACCTTTTTCACATTACCGTTTAGTTTAACGTTACATGATTGCTTATTAAATTTTATTCTATCAGGATAGCAAGTCCTTGTCGAATAGTTGATAAATAGATCAAAGCCTCACTGGCAATATTGTTTCTTGTCTGACTACTCTCACAAAATATGTTGTGAAGCTTGTGTGTGTAGTAAAGCTCTAATTTTATTATTTAAAAGGTATATATTGAGAGATGGATGAAATGGAATCTGTCTGTTGCAATGTCAGATCAAAGTCAGCAGGATTCAGGCCCACCTTCTCCAGTTATATCGAAGAAAGGGTTTGGGATTGGTGTAATTGTCCGCAGAGCTGCATCGGTTGCATCAGTAGCAGCAAGGCATGCTTATGCTGCTGCCTCTGCCTCTGCCTCTAGCTCAAACTTTGATGAAATGATACCGTTAAAATGCAGCTTAATGTCCATATCGTTGCCCTGGGAATATATAGCATACGATCTTCTGTTTAAGGTGAGTCTTGCATTGACGAGTTATGGTTAAATGAAATGATATATTATCATTGCTTTTAAGAAAATGTTTCTTTGCATCTGGTCTTCACATTCTGCATGTTTCAGGAATTCAAGTTACCAACAGTTAACATACAAAATTCACATTAAATAGTTTACCTAGCTGAAATAGCTTTCAAGGGACACAAGTTTTTTTCCGCATTTCTTAATAGCTTTGGAGAACATTGATAATAATAATTTGATTGTCATATTCAGGGAGCTCCTCCAGTGAATATGTGACCATCTCATGTATTTCTGGGCGCAAAGAAAATAGAATCGGCGATGATATCCGAGTTATGAAATTCATTTCTGTTCTGAAAGTTCTTTCCGTTGCATGCTGAACGTGCATGCTTAGGAGTGTGCATATTCTGTGGTAGGGTGGAAAGTTCGTTGCATCTGCTTGACTTCTTGAAATGTTAAATTGATTGTTATTTTTTTAACTGGTCTCATAATAGGTTGTCTTCTAGTTTGTTTAAATTGTAATCATTTGCAAAGGGAGGGTTAAAATATAAATTATATGATGATACTTATATATGAGCGATGACCCTCGTCATGGTATCCTTTTCGGATCCGGCTCAAATATCTGAATTCACACATTCGAGACATCGGCAGTTGTTCGATTAAGATCAGACAATCTAAATTTAAACTCGACTATTTTAAATTATTAAAATATAATTGGTATTTTTTGGATCGTTTGATCAAAATCAGACCACTTATGTACAAATGTGTGGGCTTCTAGACTGCAAAAGAATACATGTGCTCGCACTTGTATAAAAAAGCAAAAACTAATTAACTGGCTAAAGTGCATATCATGAGATGTAGTTGAAACTTGAAATGTTATCACATCTTCAAAGTTAGGAATGCACAAGTATAAATAGTAGTGCACACAATAGCATAGATAAAGAAGAAGCAACCTAAATTGTACTATTCTTTAGATTAATTTTATTTTCTCGTTTTTGGAGCACATGCAATCTAACTACTTTATTAGCACACTTCTTTATGCTTAATTATCTTTTTTCTTTATTAAATTAATCAAGGTTAGCTAAAATGGTAATAGAAGTGATTGCATGTTATCCTCCACCCATATCCCGCTTTAATAATATTTGTACTGGCAGTCCAGGAGGTACCAACTGACAACCAAAATAAAACTGCCCCAAAAGAATGCTCAACTAAGAAAACTACCTGAGAATATTCGTTTCATTCCTGTAATAATAAATAAATAAAAATTGAAGGTCACATATCAGAAATAGCAATTATGTGAGAGTCTGTCATTAGTTTATACGATCGATTTGGTAAAACTGGTAGGAAAACTAATTATATTATATTCTTTATTGACAAAAGTAAATCAAGAGCAACAGATGTATAAAAGTTCAAGAAAGAGAAGAATAGTATGTGGTAGCATGTAATAATAACACTTAAATAATAATATAAAGAAGTTCTTGTAATTTTTTTTAAAATTTAATTCATACAGGTTAACTGTATTCATATTTTGTTAAATTCTTCTTACACTCTAACAAAATGTTTTGTTGATATAAATCTTACAATTTAATACCTAAAAAAAAATCTTACAACTCAACTAATATTAGTGAATATGAATCGTGAAAAGGAATTATACGTTTCACCCTATATATGAAGTCGTCTTTGATAAAAACCAACTTGCTTGGATATAACAAACCCATATTACAATTTTCAAGTTCAAGAAAACTAATGAACATTACCTATTTTAGCGTTTGTCCGTCTTTCCATTGGAGCGTTTTCCAGCATACAAGTGCTTGGGTTTAAGATTAGGTATGACAGACTCTATCAGCTTCTCCACGCCGGGCATTCTTATTTCTCTTCTTCACAGATATTTTACCAACTCATTTATCTTTTCGTTATAATCTCTATTAAATTTCTCAATGACATAAAAAATATATTAGGAACTCAATTTTGAAGGTCATTATCATAATATTCACTATCTTATGGATTATATCACACACTTGAAGTTGAGTTAATAATTAATATTGAGGTCATTTAAAATTTTTACATTCCACTAAATATATTTTAATTAAAATAATACAGGTTTATTTATAGTTTAAATCCATTTTCTTTTTGTTTGAACCTATAATTTTAAATCACTTTTAATTTAATTCTTATATCATTTTCAGACAAAAAATGTGACAGGTCATCAATGATTTAATTAATCAACTTTTCAATTATTGACAACGAAGACAAAAATAAAGAACATAATGAGTGGATGAAGACGAAGATAATTTTTAGTATTCTTTGTAGTGTGCTACCCCTACAAATCTGACTGTCCCCTTTTCATTTCTCCAAAAAAAATATCCACCCCTTTCTCTTCCCCTTTTCATTGCTTTTCAGAATCGTAACCGGTTGGATCTGATTTTAACGGGGTAAAGAACCCAAGTGCTTGTTCTTCTTGTTGAACAATTTGGAGAGGTTAAATTTGTGGTTGAATGTTGGACCTAAGATGTGAGTGTTAAAGAAAGTTTCAAACTTTAAAGATGTGATTCATGCTGGCATCTATTGAGAAGATTTGAAGTTTGGGGTTATCTTGTAACATGTGAATTTGAAGGTTGTGGAGGGGATAAAGAACATAAAAATGGGGGTGGAAGTGGGTTTGTGTGTCCGATTGAGAAGGATAAATTATAGAGGTGGATGGTGGAGGATTGAGGGAAGAATTGTATATTGTTTTTTTTTATTGGGTTTATGCAGAAGTTGTGTACTCTTTGTTGAACGACCCCTAGTTAGATGGACGCAAAGCATAAATAACCCAATTGTATAATAAAGTTTTTTATTTTTTTATTTTAGAAGAGAAGTAAATTCCATTAATTAATTCACAGGATGTCTCAAGTCGACACCATTCAGTTATGTCATTCCAAAACATAAATACCGCCGACCTTAATAGAAGCAACACCCTTTTTCTATTTTCTTCTTTACATAGAGGAATAGTTTAATACTACTTTTTTTGTCTAAAACTTTTCTCCAACTGGTTTTTTCTCCTTTTACTAGAATAAGTTGTTTTCATTTTTTTTTCTCTGGTTTTGTTTTGTGACTGTCGTCTAGTGTAACTTTATTGTGTTTATTGTAATATCGTAGTATTTTTGTTTTTTATCTTGTTTTAATTTGTTTTGATTGTTTTAAGTTTGTATTTTATGTGTTTGTTGAAATAATTGAGAAATTTTTTTTTAGTTGATATTATATTTTAAATAAGGAGTTGATAGAAATTATTATTAATTTTAACATTATTTTTGGCTTAAACATGTTTAATTTTTTATTAATTTTTTATTAATTTATGTATATTATTAACATGTTTTTTACTTTTTTTATAGATCTCAAAATATAAATGAAAAATATTTCTATCTATAATTAATTTAATTGTTTTATTCTCATTATTTAAATGAAATTTATTTTTCTATAAAAAAACTCCAAATTACCATTGCAAACATGGCCACTTAGTCATCTTTAGGTGCTTCCTTTCATGTAAAAGTACTCATGTGTTTATATACGTTTTAAATAAAATCAGGTTTCATATACTATTTATTTTATTTTAATTATAAACATATTATGACACTTTTATCATTAAAAATTTAGCAATTCAAAATATTTTTTTATATTACTCTACATTAATTATTATATAAACAACTTTTATGATATTACTATTTTTTATATTTATAATAGTAAAAAATTTATTAATAATTTTTTAAAATTATTACATTTTTTTAATATACATTAACAACCCTTAAACTATTATTGAACAGATAATGTAAGCTGACACGTGTGTGTTATGTAACCGTGGAAATTACCGGATCTTTAATCTTTTTGTTTACTTTTGAAGAGTGTATGCTGAATGTGTATGTGTGTGTATATTAATTAACCCAAAAAACTCTGATTTTAATTTTCGTGTAATCAAGCTTACGTACAAAATGATTAAAGCGTGTTGAAACTTGTAACTAACGCGTGGATGCGTAGGACGGTGAGAAATGGAGAAAATAAATCACTTTGAAATAATCACAAATACAACTTAACAGTGTCTTTAATCTTTTTTCCTTGTTTATTATTTTTTATTTATTTATAGACAGATAAGATGTTCAGATTAATAAAATCAGTATTTATCTATTGAATTAAATAAAAAATAGCGAGGAGAAAAAATTAGTAAAAATTACAAATAATTAAGGGGATCGATAGATAAGTAAATTTACTGTAATACCTTTTTTAATACTATATAAAGGGCTTAAGGCTCAAGTGAAATAGTACAATTTTATTTTAATAGTTAAATGAGAGGCAAATATATTTTGAGTACTACTACTAGAACTTATTTATCTCCCTATAACTCAACTTCAAATTCAAAGAAGTTAATTGTTTTTTCTTTATCCAACTATCTTACTTCCAAAAAAAATATTGATATATCTCTAAGGCCTAATGTTCGTTGGAAGTAACTTTCACTAACCTTTTCACCTCAAATGCGCGTTCCCAAAATGACTTTCTCTAGTTGTATAGTTTCGGGCAACTTTCTAAATTCAATTTGTTGTTTATGAGTTTTTGTTTGATCCTTCGTCGTTAAGCTAAAACTAATCATCTCATACCAAAACATAAAGCTTATACCCCTATCCTAAATTCCCCACCACAGTCCCATAACCGACGTAAAAAGTTTGCATGCATAAAATGGAATAATCTCGATTCTTATAGTTTTTATTTCAAGTTAAATTCAAAAGACACCCAAACACATACATCTCAAGACTAGAGCCTACTTTTAATATTACTTCCCCGTTCTTAATAATTGTCGGTCTAAGAAAGAATTTTTGTTCTAAAATAAGTGTCAATTTGCTTCTCAGTGAGACATTATTGATTTATTCTAATATAATATTTGTGCATAATTTTTAAAATATTATGTTTAACTATCTATTTATAATAAATATTAAATTTAAATTACAATTTTAGTCTATTTATTTTTATTCATTTACGATTTTATTTTAAAATATGATATTTTAATTTTTTATTTTAATTTTTTAACTAAAAATGATGATTTAATATATTTTAAACAATGTAACATATGATATGATAATGTAGAATTATTAACATTCATATAATTGCAATAAAATTTATACAAATTTAATTTTCAACTTAAAAAATATTTATTTTTGTAATTTATTAAATAACACAAGAATAATTAATGTATATATATATCATAAAATTGTATATTACATCATTTAAAATACGTTAAATTATATTTTTTTTAATTTAAAAATACGAGATAAAGATTAAAATTGTCAAATTTTAAAATTGAATGATGAATTCTATAAATCGGTGAAAATAAAAAAAATTGCAATTAAATCTAAATATTAAATTATTTATAATTAATAGTTAATAAAAAATAAATTTATACATTTATTTATTTATTCATTTATTGAGTTAAACCTTAATTCTTAATTATTATTATTTAGAGAAAATGTGCTAGTATTTGTTTTTCAAAATCTTTTGCTCTAGTGGACCCCACGTGTTTCCCTTTTTCTCCCTTCAAATACTCCCTCCCACACACTCATTTCCTCCCTTTTCCCCTTCCTTCCTCTCTCCGGTCCACTCTTTGGAATCTACCGGTTTTGTTTATTTCATTTCTAATACTTTCCGCTTTTTAATTGAGCCGAGCCATGTTATTCCAAACCGAAGAAGCGGTTTATTTACCGTACCCTTCAGTTCTCGAAACAACACTGTTCGAAAGTGAACTACAATACCTTGTTTCACTCATTAACCAATCGGGAGACCCGGTCAGTCCTAGCTCCGGTTCACAGGGTTCAAACCGGGCGGTTTACTCCGCAGAAGAAAAAAAGCTGAGGCGCATGCAGTCAAACCGAGAATCGGCTCGACGGTCCCGTTGCAAAAAGAAGAAGCATTTAGAGAACATCACGAACCGATTGAACCGGTTGAGGATGGAAAATGGAGAACTGAAAAACCAATTAGCATTTACCATGCATCAACATCTTCTACTTTCCCTACAAAATGATCGGTTATTATCCGAATATGTTGCTCTTTTGGCCACACTTTCAGATCTATGCGCTATTTTAAGCAACACCATCGCCATGCCTTCACCTTGATCATCAATATCTTACATCAATTAATATATATATTTAACAAAGCAATTAATTAACATATATAAATATATATTATCATCCACATATCTTTTTTTAGTAAATCAAGGTATATTCTTGATCATACTAATTTCCAAACATAATTGAAATATATTTAAAGTTAGACGGACTTTACTAAATATATATTTTTCTATATATATTGGTCAAAAATAAAATTCGGATCAGATATTTAAGGAACTGAAATATATATCATTTTTGTCACATTATATTGATGTTCAGATATTTCTAAAATTTATAATAAAGAATTTTAAACTCGCAGTGGCACAAGATGATCAACCCTTAATCCAAACGCACACTAATTATAATCTCTTTCATGTTATGAAACCATTTGCGCTAATTATATTCTCATTCATTTGATGAACCATTGAGGAAATGGCTTTGGTACATCAAGGTGGGAAAGAGCTAGAAGCTACCTTTTTGTTACTTTTTCTTATTTACATTTTATAATTTACTACGAGGAGAAGAGAACATGCTTTGTTCATCCATTGTAGTGGCTTAGATAAGAACCCCAACGTTGTTGGAAGTACAATGTAGGAATTTTTTAGGGTTTACTTTTTTTATCATGTTGTAGCCTTTTACTTTTAGCTTTTGTAAATTTGTATATTAATTATTAGATAGTGGTGAAGCTGAGGAAAGCTTGTGAACAATGTCGATATGTGATGTATTTAGGGTCAAATGTAATCTTTATCGAATATTATATATTTTTGGTATCAAGGTGTGGTCTTAGGATCATGTTCAATGTAATGTAAATATGCTAGCTATATACGTGGATTAAACAAGGATAAGAAAAATGCATACTACTATTAGTATATTGTTTATTCTTTTTTGTATCATTCTTTGGAGAAATTTAAATACTTCAACACTGTGTATTAATTAAACTATAGACAGAGAACAAAATACTACAAATAATATATAGCCAAAGATATAAGCTATAATGATAAGTGAGATAACAATCTAAACTCAACTTAATTATCATCAAGTCATAACTAACTAATAGTAGTCTAAACTAATTATATGGATTATGTGTTATATAGAGCTAATAGACTAAAATGCTAATATCCCCCTCAAGTTTGACTATATATGTCGACGAGGCCAACCTTGGAGAGAAAAGAATGGATTTGTCTAGGGTCCAAAGCCTTAGTTAGTAAGTTTTCTAATTGGTTGGATTAAGATACAAGAAGAAGGTGGAAGAATTGGTGTTTTAACTTTTCTCTCGCACAATATAACAGTCAACTTTGACCAATACACTAATTTGGAAGATGATCATATGTTGGAACATATAGAATGTTAGTGTGTGAATTTAAAAATTGTTGAAATTTCACATTGAAAAACTCTCATATGCTGAGTAGTTTTCAACTTTATAAATTCTAAAGTCTCACATTTGATAGAAAACATATGAGACTTTTCTTCCATCACTATATAAATGAGTAAGTACATCAAAGTTGGATGCATTTCCCAACTTTATCTTTTCTCCCTTTTCTATTATGCTCGATTTTTGAGTGGTTCTGATGACACTAGAGCAGTTTATATCGTAGACCCTTCGTTGTTTGAGAGCCTTTTTTGTATCGTAGTCCCTTCGATTTTGAATTGTTCTAATACGCCTTTTTTGAACGGTTTTCATGTCGTAGTGCCAAAGTCCCTTCGATTTTGAGTGGTTCTAATACCACCTTCCTTTTTGGGCGGTTTTTTGTGTTGTAATCTTTTTTATTTATGAGTAGTCATAGTACCATATTGCGAGTGAGTGGCTTTAACCGTCATATCGAGATTGGCTTTAACCGCCATATTGAGGGTGTAATTCTAAAACGGTTTTTTACGGTGCAGCGGAACTCTGATACAATGTATCTAGCCTGTTTTATCCTGGGGACTTCGTGGTTAATAGTCTGTCTTGCAAAATTTGGACAGTGCTGCGAAACGTCTTAAAGAGAGCGACCTAGTTCGCAACTCAACTCAGTAATAGTGGGGGTAGCGAACCAAGTCATGTTTCTGCTACAAGAAGCTCTGAAAGCAGCAAACAAGGCGAAACATAAACTCGAAGAAGTAAGAGAGTCAGAGTTGCTAAAGATTATGGACCCGAATATACGCCCTATACTTTAAGAAGAGGATCCTGTAAATCTTAAAGAAGTTTTTTCATCATTGGATGCAGATTTATGGCAAGAAGCTATAAACGATGAAATAGATTCTCTAGAGTCTAACGGAACCTAACACTCAAAAGACTTGTCTCCTGGTTGCGAACCAATAGGTTGTAAATGGAACTGTTGATAAATATAAGGCTCGCCTTGTAGCCAAAGGTTTTAGAAAAAGAGAAAATATAGATTTCTTCGACACTTTTTAACCGGTCATTAGAATAACCTCCATTAGGGTACTCATTTCATTAGCAGTTATTCATAACTTGGTGATACACCAAATGGATGTCAAAACAACTTTTTTAAATGGTGACCTGGAAGAAGAAATCTTTATGGAAAAACCTGAAGGTTTTGTAATTCATGGACAAGAAGACAAGGTCTGTAAGTCAGATAAATCTCTATATGGTCTTAAAAAAGCTCCTAAGCAATGACATGAAAAGTTTGATAACTTGACTAAATCGAATGAGTTTAAAGTGAATGAAAGTGACACATGTATTTATTACAATTTTGAAAATGACATTTGCACTATCATATGTCTCTATGTAGACGACTAATCATATTTGGTTCATTCAAGTTGTAAAGATGGTGAAATCATTGTTGTGTAACAACTTTGATATGAAAGACCTCGAATAAGCGAGTGTAATTCTTGGAATCAAGATTACTAGGTCAGAAAAAGGAATTTCTTTGGATCAATCTCACTATGTTGAAAAGATCCTAAAAAAATATAAATATTTTGATTGTAAACATGTTTGCAAGCATATGATCCAAGTGTGAAACTTTTCAAGAACACTGTTTGGAAATCAAAGAACAGCCGATAGCACTAGCTACTAGCTACTATAGTGAAGAAGAGAGTTGGTTGAGATGCTTGCTAGCTGAGACCCCTTTATGAAAAGAAAAAAAAACATATGTCAACTGTGTTGATCCACTGCAATAGTATCGCGGCTATTGCGAAAATTAAGAATCGTTATTACAACAGTAAGAGACGACAAATTCGTCGTAAGCACAATGCTATTAGAGAGTTACTTTCTAAAGGCGTTATTATAGTGGATCATATACGCACTGATGAGAATTTAGCATATCCTTTGACGAAAGGGTTAGCTAGAGAGAAAGTTCTAAAAACATAAAAAAGGATTGGACTAATGCCTATATAGTCACTCATGATGGTAACCTGACCTAAAAGACCGGAGATCTCAAGAATTAGGTTCAATGAGTAATTTAATCTTACATACTTAAACTACGTTTGCATAAATGTTCTTGAACTTAGTTTGCTAAACATATTTGAGTTGGGTTCGAAATGATGTATTTGCGTAAATTCTAGAAACGCTAAATTTACTTAAACCGACAAATTTACATAAATACTTAGATTGAGTCTACTTACACATGCTTCAACTAAGTTTGCATAAGATCTAGAATCCCAAAATTTACGTGGTTATGCGAATTGAGTGTAACAATGTCCATGTCGGTGTGCAGCAAACTCGCAAGCTATGTATAGACAGCATGCAAATATTACAAAATTAAATGTTGTAATGTGTTTTGAAAGAGTAATGATATTTAAACACAGTTTCATATATAAGTACGGACACAACCGTATAAATACAAATTTTTTATACATACATAATTTTTCTCTCTCTTCATTAATACACATGCATTATTTTTTCATTAATTAATTAATAATAAAATAAAAGCAGAAAAGGAATGTTCTCTCTCCTCATTAATACACCTGCATTACTTTTTTATTAATTAATTAATAATAAAATGAAAACAGAAAAGGAATGTTCCCAATGAAAACAGAGAATGAATGCTCCCATTACTAGCTCTTCACACCTTCACCGAGTGTTACAAATCGGCTTCAAAACCTCCCGTCACCGCCCTCATCTATCTCTGACCTCATCGCCGCCCTCATTACTGCCAACACCCTCATTAATTAATAATAAAATCAAATTAACACCACACTCTCTCTTTTCTCTTTTCTTTTTCATCTTCATCGATTTTCTTCTTTTCTCATTCTTATTCTCTTATGTGAGGATTGCAGAAGAAGAAGAAATAGAAAAAGGTATCATATCCACACATTTCTTATTTCTTTTAGGTTTTATTTGACATTTTTGTTGGTTAAGATTATTCATCCATTTTCGATCGAACTCTTTAAAACCATTCTTCTCTTTTAATTGGTTGGTGCACATACATAGTATATGTGAGTGTTGTAAATTTGAGAGTATCAAGTTGGAGTGTTACTCGTAGAAAAAACAGAAAAGGAAACTTATTGCCCATGTTGAACCGAAGATATTTGCTTATATTGAATATATTATTAGATTAGTTCAACTTCAACCAAAAAATTATACTGAACTTAGGGTTTTACAAATCTTTATCAAAGTGGTTAATAATGTACAAATCTTTATCAAAGTTGCTGCATAATTGTTTGGATATAATTTTTATTTCTTTTTCTAGGTTTTTCTTCTTCTGGTTAATAGTGTAAATATTATTGGTTAATGAAGTACAATAGGTGGTTAATTAATTATTTCTGTCTAAATGTGGTAGGTCTAACACATTTCATATTATGTGGTTAATGTTGTGCTAATTGTTAGTTACTAAAGTGCATATGGTGGTTAATGACTAAATTGAGTTATTTTTTTTGTAGTTTTTGTGTAACACTTGCACCATCAATTGGAATTTCATGGATTGTGGTACTATTGAGGATGAAGGTATCAAAGTTGACAACCTTCATGATGATGACAACGCATGTTGTTGGGAGTCTGCAACTTGGTTAATGAACTCGAACTGAAAATTTGGTCATTTTTATAGACAATATATGATGAAGACATAGAATGCATAACCAAGGAAGGAAACATAGAGGATATTCAAGGTCTTGGAACTCCAATGACAAGAGCAAGGTCAAAGAAAGCAAAAGAGGTTCTAAATAGCTTGATAACCACGTTATTTGAAGCAAGTACAAGTCATGAAGAATTGAAGCCCAAGATAATAAATTGTTTAATTCAAATTGAAGAAGTTAAGGAATGAAGGCGGTATTTATGTGTTATCAGATTTTAATATTAGTTTTAATTAATTAGTAGACTGAATTAATAAGAAAATTTGGGTCTAATTGTAGAAACATGAATTGGGCCAAATTTACAGAACTTGTAAGGAGTGCCACTATAAAAGGCAAACCCTTATTTTTTTTATCGGCAGATTTTGGAACATTATTGTTGTGAGGCTTTGCACTCTAGAGTTCTTGAAAGAATTCACTTTGAACTTATCAAGGTTGTTAATCCTTGTGGCGTTCTTTTGGCTTATCAATCCTTAGGTTGTGGCGCCATTCTTTTCTTGGTTCGTTTGTTAAATAGTAATTTGAATTTCCTTTACATCAAACCCTATTACTCAAATTCTATCAATTTTCGTGTTCAGTAACCTGCGATTATATCTTGAGTTCTACGTACTTGTTTTCGGTGATTCAACAGCCTAACTTGCGTTTCGGAACGTCATCTTTCACCTCATTTTGAAATCGTCTGATTCTGACTTTCGGAGCCCCAGTTATTGCGTTCTCCAGCAGAATGTGTTGTTGGCTCAAATTTATAAGTTCCTACCTAGAACGATCCTTAAAGTGATTCATGACAACCAAGATCATATCATTTGGTACCAGAGTTTGTCTCTAGGTTTGGAATTGAGTAAAATTCTGTTTATGCATTTTTTATTTTTGTTGTGAAACATAAATTGTTAGTTGTGTTTCTATTGTTTGAATTGTCGTCCTTAGTTAATTTGTGTGTTGCTACTACAAAAAAAAATATTGCACACTACTTGTTTGACAAAACTCCTAAAAGTAATTTTTTTTTCTCAATCACATTACTATTGTTTTGTGTTACGTTAAGTCTTCGTACCAATTTTTTTGGTTCAAAATATTGAGGTTCTTGCTGATTCAATTAAGAACTTGAAGAGAGCAATTGAGTGGAAAAAGGCAAGAGGGATTCATTATTGAAAAAGCCGAAATTGAGTGAAACACGAGTGATAAATTCAAGAGTGTAAACACGTGAGCTTTTTGGTGAGGTCCTGTTCTTTCACTTTTGTTTGTTTTCTTTTTGTTTAAGATATGGCAGGAATAAGTGGTGATGATAACCCTCCTCAAGGGGGAAACAACAGATTATTAGTAGAAGCTATAACTGCTTAAATGCAAAGAATGCTGAGGGAACATACTGAAGATTTACATGCTAGAATTGAACAGTTAGAAAATCACGAAAATCATGGTGATGAAGGAGGTAGAAGAAGGAGAAGAGAAACTGAAGATGGTGGTAGAGGAGATAGAATAGAGGGAGTGAAGCTTAAAATACCATCGTTTCAGGGAATTGAACAACTTTTTTCTTGCAATAATTACACGGAAGAGAAGAAGGTAAAAGTGGCAGCCATGGAATTTACTGATTATGCACTCATTTGGTGGGACCAATTACAAAAAGAAATAGTAAGGTATGAAGAACCAATGGTGGATAGCTGGGTGGAGATGAAGAGGTTAATGCGGAAGAGATTTGTTCCTTCTTACTATCATAGAGACCTTCACAACAAGCTTCAAAGGCTCACACAAGGTAGCAAAAGTGTGGATGATTATTATAAGGAGATTGAGGTGTGCTTGATTAGAGCCAATATTAGTGAAGATAGGGAAGCTACTATGGCACGTTTCTTACAAGGACTGAATAGTGATATAAATGATGTTGTCGAATTACAAAATTATGTGGAGTTGGAGGACTTAGTGCATCAAGCTACTAAGGTAGAACAACAACTAAAGAGAAAAGGTATCAGAAAGAATTCTTCTAACTTTAATTCCTCTAGTTGGAGGGATAGAAATAAGAAGGAGGGAAGTACTTCATCAAACACCTCCACAGTTGCACCTCAGAGAATTCAAAATAAATCCAATGATGCTCATAAGAAAACAAAAAGTAGTGAAATTAAATGTTTCAAATGCTTGGGAAGAGGTCACATAGCTTCTGAATGTCCAACTAAGAAGATCATGTTGCTTAAGGAGAATGGAGATATTTCTAGTGGATCATCTTCTGAATCTGCTACATCTAGTGATGAAGAGAATGAGGATAAAGTTGCTGAGGGAGGAGACTTGTTCATGGTTAGAAGAATGTTGGGCAGTCAATCAAGAGACTTGGATGACACACAAAGGAAGAATATTTTTCATACTCGATGTCTCATCCAAGGTAAGTTATGCTCTTTAATTATAGATGGAGGAAGTTGCACTAATGTTGCAAGTGCAAGAATGGTGTCAAAAATGAACGTGGTGACTAAACCCTACCCAGAACCATACAAACTTCAATGGCTTAGTGAGGAAGGCGAGGAGGTTGTGAGTGAGCAATTAGAGGTGAATTTTTCTATTGGGAAGTATGAGGATACATTTATATGTGATGTAGTTCCAATGGAGGCTTGTCATTTACTTCTCGAAAGACCATGGCAGTATGATAAGAAAAGCAATCATGATGGTTATACAAATAAGTTCTCTTTTGTACATAAAGAACGCAAAATTACTCTTGCTCCTTTGTCGCCAAGAGAGGTTGGTGAGGATGAATCCAAAATGAGAGAGAAAAGAAAAAAAGAGTCAAAAGAAAGAGGGAAAAGAACAAGAGAGTGAAAAGGAAAAGAGAAAAACACAAAATTTGTTCATAAGAGAAAAAGAGGTAAAAAAAGCTATGCAATTAAAAAAACCAATGTTATTGCTTTTGAGCAAGGAGAGTGACTCAAAGGTTGCAGGTCTTATTAATTCTTTTCCTAGTGAAGTTGTTTCTTTGTTGCAGGATTTTGAAGACGTAATTCCGAAAGAGGTTCCTCAAGGCCTACCACCTATAAGAGGTATAGAACATCAAATTGATCTCATTCCAGGTGTTTCATTGCCCAATAGGCCAGCATATAGGGCTAACCCCCAAGAGACCAAAGAAATCCAAAGGCAAGTTAAAGACTTGATGCAAAAAGGATGGGTGCAAGAGAGCCTAAGTCCGTGTGCAGTCCCTGTTATTCTTGTGCCTAAGAAAGATGGGACTTGGAAGATGTGCACTGATTGTAGAGCCATCAATAATATCACGGTAAAGTATCGATATCCCATTCCTAGATTAGATGATTTGTTGGAAGAATTGCATGGTGCTTGTGTGTTTTCCAAAATTGATCTTAAAAGTGGATATCATCAAATTAGGATTAGAGAAGGAGATGAATGGAAAACAACCTTTAAAACAAAATATGGCTTGTATGAATGGTTAGTCATGCCCTTTGGATTAACAAATGAACCTAGCACTTTCATGAGGTTGATGAACCATGTGTTAAGGGAGTTTCTAGGGAAATTTGTTGTGGTCTACTTTGATGACATTTTGATTTATAGCAAATCTTATGATGATCTTCTTTTGCACTTGAGAAGTGTGTTGGAAGCTCTTAGGCGTGAGAAACTGTATGCAAACATGGAAAAATGTGTTTTATATACAAATCATGTTTTTCTTGGTTTTGTTATTAGCTCACAGGGAGTGCAGGTTGATCAAGAGAAGGTGAAAGCTATTCAGGAGTGGCCAACTCCTAACAATGTTCACGAGGTAAGAAGCTTTCATGGCTTAGCTAGTTTCTATAGGAGGTTTGTTAAAGATTTTAGTACATTAGTTGCACCTTTAAATGAAGTGATTATAAAGAATGTGGGATTTAAATGGGCTGAAAAACAAGAACAAGCATTTGCTACTCTCAAAGACAAATTGACTCATGCACCTATTCTTTCATTGCCTAATTTCTCTAAATCTTTTGAAATTGAATGCGATGCATCAAATGTGGGGATAGGGGCTGTTTTGATGCAAGAAGGGCATCCCCTTGCTTATTTTAGTGAGAAACTTAATGGTGTTGTTCTTAATTATCCTACATATGATAAAGAGTTGTATGCATTAGTTAGAGCATTACAAACATGGCAGCACTACCTTTTACCAAAGGAATTTGTAATACATAGTGATCACGAATCATTGAAGTATTTAAAGAGCCAAGGTAAGCTCAACAAGAGACATGCCAAGTGGGTTGAATTTCTCGAGCAATTTCAGTACGTGATCAAGCATAAAAAAGGTAAGTCAAATGTTGTTGCTAATGCACTTTCACGAAGGTATGTTTTGTTCTCTACTCTTGAAACTAAGTTTATTGGTTTTGAGGTAATTAAGGAATTGTATGAACATGATCCCAAATTTTCTCAAATATATAAATCTTGTGTACATGCGGCCCAAAATGGGTATTTTAAGCATCAGGACTATTTGTTTAAAGAAAAGAGGTTATGTGTGCCGAAAAGTTCCATTAGGGATTTACTTGTGAAGGAAGCACATGAGGGGGGATTAATGGGACATTTTGGGGTACAAAAGACTTTAGACATGCTGCATGAACATTTTTATTGGCCACACATGAAACGTGATGTACACAAATTTTGTGACAGATGCATTGTTTGTAAGAAATCTAAGTCTAAAGTTATGCCTCATGGTTTGTATACTCCTTTACCAATACCTAACTCCCATTGGATTGATATTTCCATGGATTTTGTTTTAGGTCTTTCTCGGTCTAAAAGCGGAAAAGATTCAATTTTTGTAGTGGTGGACAGATTCTCCAAGATGGCTCACTCCATACCTTGTAGAAAAGTGGATGATGCTTGTCACGTGGCAGATTTGTTCTTTAAAGAAGTAGTTAGACTTCATGGTATACCTAGAAGCATTGTGAGTGATCGAGACAATAAATTCATAAGTCACTTTTGGAGGACACTTTGGGGTAAGCTTAGAACTAAACTTCTCTTTTCGACTACTAGCCACCCACAAACTGATGGCCAAACTGAGGTAGTGAATCGAACTCTTTCTTCTCTTCTAAGGGTTGTAATCCAAAAGAATATTAAGACATGGGAAGAATGTTTGCCCCACGTTGAGTTTGCATATAATAGGGTTGTTCATAGCACTACTCGTTATTCTCCCTTTGAAATTGTTTATGGTTTTAACCCTCTCACTCCTCTTGATTTAATGTTTTTGCCAAGTAGTTCTATTCTAATTCATAAGGATGGGAACGCTAAGGCTGAATATGTTCGAAAATTACATGAGAAGGTAAAGGCACAAATTGAAAAGAAAGTGGATAGCTATGCTCGACAAGCTAATAAAGAAAGGAAAAAGGTTATGTTTGAACCGGGTGATTGGGTTTGGGTTCATTTCAGGAAGGAAAGATTTCCTTCTCAAAGAAAATCTAAGCTTCAACCAAGGGGAGATGGACCTTTTCAAGTGCTGTCCAAAATTAATGATAATGCGTACAAAATAGATCTTCCAGGTGAGTATGGTGTTAGTCCTACTTTTAATGTGGCTGACTTGTCTCCTTATGATGCAGTTGAAGAAAATTGCAATTTGAGGGCAAATTCAGTTCAAGAAGGAGGGAATGATGAAGACATAGAATGCATAACCAAGGAAGGAAACATAGAGGATATTCAAGGTCTTGGAACTCCAATGACAAGAGCAAGGTCAAAGAAAGCAAAAGAGGTTCTAAATAGCTTGATAACCACGTTATTTGAAGCAAGTACAAGTCATGAAGAATTGAAGCCCAAGATAATAAATTGTTTAATTCAAATTGAAGAAGTTAAGGAATGAAGGCGGCATCTATGTGTTATTAGATTTTAATATTAGTTTTAATTAATTAGTAGACTGAATTAATAAGAAAATTTGGGTCTAATTGTAGAAACATGAATTTGGCCAAATTTACAGAACTTGTAAGGAGTGCCACTATAAAAGGCAAACCCTTATTTTTTTTATCGGCAGATTTTGGAACATTATTGTTGTGAGGCTTTGCACTCTAGAGTTCTTGAAAGAATTCACTTTGAACTTATCAAGGTTGTTAATCCTTGTGGCGTTCTTTTGGCTTATCAATCCTTAGGTTGTGGCGCCATTCTTTTCTTGGTTCGTTTGTTAAATAGTAATTTGAATTTCCTTTACATCAAACCCTATTATTCAAATTCTATCAATTTTCGTGTTCAGTAACCTGCGATCATATCTTGAGTTCTACGTACTTGTTTTTTGGTGATTCAACAGCCTAACTTGCGTTTCGGAACGTCATCTTTCACCTCGTTTTGAAATCGTCTGATTCGGACTTTCGGAGCCCCGATTATTGCGTTCTCTAGCAGAATGTGTTGTTGGCTCAAATTTATAAGTTCCTACCTAGAACGATCCTTAAAGTGATTCATGACAACCAGGATCATATCAATATATAAATCTGGTTAATGACTTAAAAAAATATGGTTAAATCTATGCACAACTTGGTTAATGAACTCGAACTTAAAACTTGGTCATTTTTATAGACCAGATATAAATTTGGTTAATGGCTATAACAAACATGGTTAATTCTGTGCACAATTTGATTGACTACACTTTTAACTCGCTTCCTTGGTTTATCTTTCATTCTCGTAATTATGTTTGATGATGGTTTTGCTATAGAGTTCACGTTAGGCTCACCTGTTGACAAATGTATTAAAATTATATCGTAGCAAAACTAGAACAACACCACAACATATACAATTTATTACTTACCAACAACATTTTTTGTGGCTTCATCCCCAACATTCTCAAAAGGGGTACTAACTCCCACATCGCCTGCAAATAAAAGTTTGGGAGTATGTTATCAACAAGTCCAATTACATAAATATTTGATCCATAGAAAAAAAATCAATATTCATACCGTCAAAATCAGCATATGAAGTTGAGATGAATGTATTATAAGCTCTTGTTGGCCCCCAGCTGCTCAGATCAACAAGTCTATGTTTGCTCTCATCATGAAGATAAATTATAAAAACCTTTTGTGGATTTTTTTAAATAAATGAATAAAATATTAATTTTTTTTCATCTTATCTCCTCGTAATTTCTATTGAAGTGGTAAAGTACTAGATTGTTTGCATTCTGTTTGTCATGAAATTGAATATGTGCTGATTTTATCTCAATGATGATGATTGCAGTTTAAAAAAAAAACCCTAAACTGTAGAACAAAAAAATATTAAATTGAATAACCATAAACCACAAACGAAGAAGCAAAAATAGAAACCCTAAATCAATAACTAAAAAATCCTAAATTGAATAACAATAAACCCTAGGAAACAATAATCACATAAAGAAGCAACAACAATGATAAAGAAAAGTAAACTTACAATGAGGGGTTTGAGCGTCGAAGAAGATGAGAGGGACAACGATTAGCGACGAGCAGCGAAGAAGATGAGAAGGACGACGTGCTTGACGAAGATGAGAGGGACGACAAGCTTTCTGAGAAGGAAAAAGATGAGAAAAAGGGGGTTTTCTGTGAGAACGAAAAAGATGAGGGTGAGATGAGAGCGGGCATGCGTTTGAGTTCTGAGATGGAAAAATATGAGAGAAGGAAGAAAAAAAGTTTTTTTAAAAAGTAAGAGTTTTTTTCTAAAAAAACTAGCAAATTACACCATTGCCCCTTAAGTATGTATGAGAGCATTCTTTCTCTGTTTTCATTATGAGCATTCCTTTTCTGTTTTTATTTTATTATTAATTAATTAATGAAAAAGTAATACAAGTGTATTAATGAAGAGATAGAGCATTTTTTTCTGTTTTTATTTTATTATTAATTAATTAATGAAAAAGTAATGCATGTGTATTAATGAAGAGAGAGAATATGAATGTATAAAAAATCTGTATTTATACGATTGTGTCCATATTTATATATCAACCTGTGTTTAAATATCATTACTCGTTTTGAAAATACTCATGGATTAGAGACCCTTTGTAATTGCATTGCGCCATTTAATTTCAAATTGAATCAAAACTCCAACTGTTCTCTTTAAAATATAAAATATACTCTACATAAAATTATTTTATGACCCGTCTCTACATTTAATTTAACAAATTATATTATGAGCAAATATATCTCTCCCCACTTATGCTCAGATCAGACGTTTTGTAGCTTTGCCCTTTATAAAGTAATAATACTTTTAAATTTATTTAGTTATGGGATGATAAAAATTGATTAATTTGTAAAATTGATTTTGACTAAAAGTAAATTGAGAGTAAATTAATTTTGTTTAGATATATTTATGTGAAAGTCAATCGAATTATAAATTCAAAATTCAAAATTAATTCTAAAAACCAAAACGTAAAATTTAAACTTCAAATTAAAATCAATTTTATAATCAAAATGAAGTCTATTCGAAAATTATAATCCACCATATCAAAATCAAATTTATTTGCTCTAAAAAGATAATAACTTTATGTCCTCCTATCAATATCAATCAATAATTAAAAACAGAGAGGGCTCTAATTATGTGGTGGAATAAGCATCACATATTTTCTTATTATCTTACATGATTTTATTAATGCTCACTTTATAATCTATTAGCGAAAAGCTACACTAACGTGATCTTTTGTCTGCTTACGCTTTGTTGCAACAATTTTATTATGTTTTATTTTATAATATATGTTTTAGTTCAACTGTTAATATTAATAATAAATACTATTAGTATTTTCTCAAAGATGAAATTCGCACTCGCGTCATCTTTTAACACTCTACTTGAACTGGAGTACTAAGCTGACCTTATATTCTTTAATTTCATAAATAATATCTATATCATTTTGAATTTATCTAAATTGTACTAAAACACTAGGAAAGGGATTTAAGAAGTTGAAAGCAAGAGACAAAAGGGAAAGTAGTTAAATAAACCCATAATAAAAAAAACTAAAGAGTGGATGAAATAATTCCCCAAACACACACCTAGGCAGCCTTAATATGTCTCTGTTATTGCAGTGTGACAAACTGTCAGATACAGAGTTACACTGTCTATCCAAATTTATTGCTCTGCAACTTATCACGCCCACATTTAACTGCTGCATCTCTATATTCTTACATTCATTTTAAACCCTTTCAAATTTCAATTCAATTCAATTCAACTGTCCTCTTCTATGGCCTCAGCAACATCCAAACCAGAGAAAAAACTTGCAGAATTTCTAAAAGAGCAACAAGAACCTTTCATCTTAGAACTTTACTTATTAGAAAGATCACCCTGCTCCAAAAAATGGAGTTCAACCATTAGTTTGGAAAAACCTGCAACTTCTTGCTTTAACAATAACAGAAAACCTCTCTTTTCATTTTTCAAAGTCTTAACATCTATTCATAAGAAGAAGCTTGGTTTTCACACTGCAATCAAGGACTACAACACTACAAATACAAACAAACATGCCAACGTTGGTGTCACAGTCACTCATGAAGCTAAGAACATAGTTGATGAAACAGATGTAGTGGAAACAGAACGTTTCTCAACTGCTAGCAGCTCCACCATGTTCAATTCATGCTCAGATATTGATGATGAAGAAGAAAACAGAACCTCGTTTTCATCATATAAACATAATAATCCTTTGTTTTCTTCAGACACGTGTCAAGCTTCCAGTGTCAGCAACTTAAGAATCCAGAGGTATGACTATGAACAAATGGACTTAAATTCTGATTTACATAATTTTTTTTTTAATTTGAGTAGCTAAATATCAAAGAAAGACACGTTAATTAGTTTTGTTACTTTTATGAACAAATTAAGCCAGCTGCAAAATACCAACAACAGAAAGCACCGCAAGAGATGTATAGAAGGTAAATTTATCTATTCCGTATCATTTCCACCGTAGACCGATAATTTAATAGCTCTTTTTTGTCTTTATCATTGAGATGATGTCTGATTGATGTTGGTTCGATAAATTGAATTTTGTAGAATACGTCGTTTTTCTAATTTTTATCAAACTAACATTAATCCAGATTTCGGTCATTGTCTCGGCTAGGCTAGAATTTCCAATGATTTTAAAGCATTGGTACACATTGGACGGTAGCATTAGCTAGTTTGTTTACTTGTTTGTTAAATGGACGTGTGTGATTTTTTTTTAACAACTCCTTTTGATTCTGTATCAGTGTGTGTGACACATGAAACATTGAATAAGGATGTTTGTGTTTGCGGTGTGCTTGTGCCTAAGAAAATCACTGAGGATTCTCTATTATCAGCTGCTGTATGGAGTTCACTTATTCATACAACAAAGAGAGATGAGAAGTGTACTAAGAAGGAACTTAAAGAGATTTTTGGGTATGATGTTTCTCATGTTATGAAGTCTAAAAGGGTGTTGCACAAGACAAAGAGGATGTTATTTGATTATGTGAGAGAACTGACTGCAAGTGTTCTGAGAAAAGATTGCAAGCAATTCATGGGACCTGAAAAGTTGGGGAAGATAATATGGGACAAGAGTCAACGAAGTGGAAATGGGACAAATATAATCAACTTGTTGAATTTGGATTACTTGGATTCGATTAATGAATGGAGTGAATTCAAGACACAGGTGAAAGATGTTGGTGTTGAGATTGCTGATGCAATTTTGGAATGTGTGATGAAGGATGTAATTTTGTAACATATGATGGAAAATTTGTTACCAACCCATACAACAAACTTAATTTCTGTTGTGATATCTCATGTACATAAACCATTGCTTCTTAAATGATGTGGTGTTTTGTCTATTCCAATTGAAAATTTAAAATTTAAAACATCAAACATGCCCAAATGCTTCAAAATGAAATGTGGTTTTTTGTGTGAGTAAATTTTAACAGATTTAAGTCATAAATTAGATAGATTAATTTTTAACGTTGATGTATTTTAATTTAAACTCGTAATCTTTGATTAAGTTGAAACAGATCTATATTAAAAAAAATGTATTTTACGCTAAAAAATTAACTCAAAAAATGTAAATGTTGAAATACATATATAAATAAGCTTGAAATATCATGTGCTATCCTATGTCAAATTCATATTAAAATAAATATTTTGATTATTGGCATTCAACAACTCTAGAAATAGAATATGGATTTTGATCATTCTTATTTAGTTTTTTTAATTTTATGTTGGTTTGGTTGGAAAGGTTTGTCATCATTAATTATTATGAGAACCAAATCTAACTCTATCTTTTCATGCTACAATAGAAATATAACTAATCAGTCATATAACTTTTTTTTAAAGAAATATAGTGAAAATGAAACTTGAATTGATCACTTCATGCATGTTACTCAATATATTTGGATCCAAACATGAGATAATTATAAAAAAATATATTCAGTGGAATTTAATATTGTTTTTTTGTCAAGTTAATTGTGGGTCTAAAAAATTTTAATGGTAAAATATGAATATAACTCCTTCACTCGAGATCTTCGTTCATATATTTTTTTTTTTTGTCTCGATTTAAAATTACCATCCAATAGCTTATAATAGTGAAAAATGGAAATATGTAAATATATAGATTAACAGCAACGTTTGAATAGGTTATTGAAATTTGAAAGACATACTATAGTACATGTATTAATGTATATAGGATATGGACATATATATTATTAAACTACTAAAAGGCACCCACCCCATAGCCGAGAGGGCTAGAGTGTTTCCAACTTTATCTCCAACCATTTGATTTGAAGTGAAAGTTACAAGGGGGGTACCCACACACAAGTCGATCGATATCATATCACTATTATACTTTGAATTTGAAAATGCCTTTGTGGGGACAAAATGTCAATGATGGTATCTTCACCCACTATCGCCGTTGCCGTTCAGCTATTAACTTTTCCATTAAAGATGCGTTTTTTCCTCCATGTAGGCTCAATGTCCTAACTTAAAAGGGTTGTGTGAGTAAGAGAGGGATTGTATTACAAAATTTTAGTATCCTCTAAATTGTTGCAATATGGTGTTTAAATTGCAGGGACAATTAGATTTAAAGAGATATTAGAGAAATAAATTTGTCTCTAATCACGACAATTTTAATAAAATTTCATATTAATTTGTTATTTTATTTCTTATGAAAATTAAAAGTTAAATTAAGAAACACCTCGTCAATTTCTTTTTTTATCATCAATTTTTTATCAAAATAAAAGGTCCTAGAATGAAAATGGTAGTGAATTCCTTATAAATAATTACTTTCTTTCAAAAGACATAGTTTATAAATAAAAATAAAAAAATCTTGCAATGAAACTCCCCCCAACAAAATAAAATTGTTGAATGTAAACATCAACGTACTTTTAATATTGCTAGAACTTTGAGTTTTCAAGATGATCTTCCTTTCAACTTTTGGCAATTGTCCATTTAATTGTACCATACCTTTCCTACTTTTTAAAGACAATTATCCTTATTTTCTGTTACATATTCAAATTCCCTCCTGCTTTGCTTCATTTAAATTCTTTGATTGTCTGGACTCTGCTTCCACTATTCAAATTCATTGAGGCAATTTTTATTTTAGAGCTTGAAAAAACATTTTCTTTAGATATTGAGATATAACTAAAGATGTGTTTGGTTGGATATATATGTAGGGAAGATAAGGGGATGAGAGATAATATTTTAAATGAAATGTGTTTGGTTTAACTTTTAAGAGAGGAGGGATTGGGTGTGTAAAATATATAATTAATGAGACCATGTTGATAATCAATTAAAAGATTCATAATTTTAACCACATATTTAAACCAAATCAGTTAATCAAATTTAATTCAAAACCGATTTAACTATTTTAAAACTTTTTAAACCTCAATTAAGATTTTATTCTTGAAAAATTTTATTTTTCTCAAAAAAAATTCAAAAAATAAATTTATAAAATATCAAATTTTTAAAATAAAAAAATTTTAAATTCAAAAAAACAATCGAAACTTTTTTTTCAAAAACACTTTTTATCAGAAAATTTCTTGCATCTATTTTTCTCGAATCAAATCAAAAACATTTTTCTTGAAAATTTTTAGTCAAAAAAATTTCGAAATTATTTTCCCTAAATTTTCTTTTTGAAAAATAATCAAAATCTCTTTTCTCAAAATAAATTGAAAATTTTGTCGAAAGAATTTCGAAATTCTTTTCTCAAAATTTTTTATCGGGAAATTTTTTACATCTATTTTTCTTAGAAAAAAATCAAAAAAAAAATTGTCAAAACAATTTTAAAATTCTTTTCCTAAAATACTAATTCAAAATCGATTTTAACTAAAAACGTGTTCAAAATATTAAACCGATTTATATTTATAAACTAGTTTCAAACTGATTCGAAAATTAACCGATTTTTATGAAATTCATTTTCAAGAACTGAACCAAATCATTAATGTGGTCTAATTCATTTTAGTTTTTGCTTTGTGAACACCCGTAAAAACAGGGAGGGAGCCAAAATCACTCTTATAACTCATTTTGTTCTCCCTCCAGTTTGAGAGAATATGGAAGGGAGATGAGATTCTCAATATAATTAAAAAAATCATTTAAAATCTCTCATATACCCTTAAACCAAACACAAAAATATTAAAATTACTTATCTATGTTCTTTTGAACTAAACACATCTCTAATAATTCTCTCTCCCTCTCCCTCTCCCATTCCCTCAATTAAAACCTCTACCCTCCTCCCCTTTGTTAGTCGGTGCGGAACACTTTTTTTTTCCGTGAAATCAATTACACCCTAAAGATTTTTTTTATATGGTGCTACTACTCTTAATTTCTTTCATTCTAGGAATGTCAGTTTTCTATGAAACCTATTTTCCTTTCAAAGATAATGTTGCAACCTCTAATTCTAATAAAATGCCTAGTGTTATAATGAATTGATAATGTCTTTGATGACATTTTTACTACTGATTTTGGTGTACAACTTTTTTTTACAAGATTTAGTATACAACCTTAAACTTAAATCAATATTATAATTATTGGAATCTCTTAACAACACTATATTCAAAATTCAAATTTAAAAACATATAATAACTTTAATTTAGATAAGTTTATATAAAGTTTTTATCCGCATATCAGCTTAATTAATTTTAATATGAAATTTTCTTTTACTATATTCTCTTTCGAAAAAAATTTAAATACGAAAATGTCATACTTTGTTTTACATTCAAAATATAGTCTCAGACTACTTGAAGGAAAGTTTTTTTTTTTCTTGACATCCTAGGAAGACAACCATCTGATGGTTTTTTTTTTAATAAACGAAGAAATATTAAATTAATAAAAAAAAATCATATTATATTAATCAAATCAACCAAATACATCGTCAACGTTAATGCAAATGTGCCAAAAAAAATGATACAAAATAAGGAGTTGTTAAAATATTATAGCACATTATTTTCTTTATCACGTATATTCAACCAATGTATTTTTTTTTAACGTATTTTGTTTTATTTTATTAATATAATATTTTTTTTTATTCATTCATTTAACATTTCTTCAATTGTTAACAAAATAATAATAATAATAATAATAAGCCAACACATAATTGCATTTTTTTTCAAAAGAGGATATTGTGGCAAAATATTTTTTTTCTATTTTTGAAAAAAAAACAGTTATTTTACATTTATATTCCATTTTTATTCAAAATTCTTCATTATATCCTACATTGAAATTTATATACTAAAATGATTTTTTTTTTACACTCATGAGGTCGCAAGGCAGAAATAAGACCATTTTTTTTTCAGGTTGAATCACGAGGATGCAAATTTGCCATTTATTTTTTTATAACAAATGATTAATTATTAATTTAATAAATAAATATTAATTAAAAAATTAAATTATATTAATAAAATCAAATAAAATACATTTAATAGAGAAAAAAATAAATCAAAATTTATGCCAAAACAAACAGCGTCTTAGATTATTTTAATAACTCCCTCATATTTTACGCATAAATTTACAATAACAACTCTCTCCTATTTTGGATGATTTTCATTTATATCTCATTTTGATTTAAAACTCTCTCTTATACCAAAATTATTTTCTAGGATGTCGCATCCCTTATATGCGACTATCTATAGTCATTTTTTTTATAACAAATGATTAATTGTTAATTTAATAAATAAAAATAATTAATATTATATTAATATTATATTAATAAAATCAAACAAAATACATTTAATAGGAAAAAAATACATCAATGCATCTATGAGTTTCTCTTTATACAAATGTATTCAATCTCTGATAAAATGAATTGTTGTGTTCATGTTCTTTATCATATAAACTTTTTAAAAATGCGTCCTTGATTTTTTTTTAAGTTGCAACCTTATCATGTTGTTTATAGTCTCTGAATATTTATACATATCACTCATGTTGTGTTCCAAAATTAGTTTCAGTTTCCAATGAGCAGACTCAACTCTATTATTATAGGCAAATTGTCACCAAGAAGCAATTCAACAATATATAGTAAAATTACAAATTCGAAGTTTTATAGAGACATGACATACTTGTTAGTCGTTGTTTTCCCCAAATGCATCACTCTATTTTTACATGCTTAACAGACCTTTGCTTGCGAGGAGTCGACTAAATCTCTTTCACATAATCAACAAACACTTAATTATCAACACATGTTTGCTCAAACATGTACAAGAATGTGATGTACTATTTTTCGTCATTGCGATACATAATGTCTTTCCACATACTTAGTATTAACTTTTGTCTATCATTCAAGACACACTGCTTGCATTTTGCTCCAACATTTTTGCCGATATCAAAGCGACAAAACAAATTAACATCACGTGGAAATTCAACTACAAATGTCATCTCTGTTGACGTCATACCAACAATTTCAAGTAATAACATTCTAGATTTATTGGTTTTGTAGGTGTATCCATAATCAACACAATAGGAAACAAGTTCAACAACTTCAGTGAATTTGGATGGACCCAAAAAATGTCTCATAATGTATGAGTTTCATCGCTTTCTATTTCAACACACGTATTTTGTATCTTCAATTAACTTGAATAAATGTTGCATCTATGTCCTAAGACCTCTCACCTGCATTGGAATCATACTTCTTTGCTCATATATTTGTGAGATCTAAGTAACATTGTATTTGTCTCAATCTTGCAATGAGAGCAATATGTGGATTGGTGCAATATTATATTTTGTTAAGTCATGAAATGTTTTTTTATTTTATTTATGGGTGAAAACTTCACAAATTACTTTAAATGTCAATCATAAAGCATCTTTTAATGATTTTGATCTAAGTTTGAAAGGACAATCACATTTTTTTTATTGAACTTTGAGTTAAACTATCAACGTGATGATAACCATCACTTTGTTTTTTATATCAATCTCCTTTGTCCAATTCATAACAATTTCACATGTATCAAATATATGAAGTCAAATATAAAATAAATTATAATTATTAATTACAATAATAGGTTTTATATTATTAATATTTATTATAATTATGCATACTTGATTTGTGTCAAAATTTTTAATAGTATCGACGCATGTTTTATCACATAATAGTAGCGGTTTATCTATATACATTAAAATTTATATAAATAAATTAAAAATAATTTTTTTTCAAAAAAAAAGTGTACCGGTAAATTTTTTCACTTATTTTCCTATACAAAATAGTTGATCGGAAAACTTGTTAAAATTTTTATGTTAGTTTATGTTTTCAAGTTTATGTATCAAAAAACTTATAAAATCTTTTTTGATATACATCTTTTCAAACTTCTCTATCAGAAAACTTATAGAAAATTTTACAGCAATTTCTAAAAAACTTTATATAATTTTCATGTACTTTAGGGGAACATAAAATAAGTTTTTTTGAATATTTTCAAAAAACTTGTGTACTAAAAATATTTTAATGGTAAAAAAAATGAATTGAAATTTATAAATTAATAAAAATTTCAAATAAAGTTGGTATTTTAAAAATGTTGCAGGGGTATTGATAGAAAAGTTGGGGTACAAGGTTCAATTTCCTTCATGTTTTGTTGTGTTAAATTTGAATGGGTAGTAAATGGGAGGAAGCAAGCCCAATGCGACAAATTCGCAGATCTGAAATCGGTTGGCTAGGTTTAAGGGTTCTGATCTAAGTCTATATTTAAATACGACCATCTCTTCGTTATTTCTCTCACTTGTGATTGTGACCAAACCTCAAATATGGATCAATCCACTCTTTCACTTCCATTATCCCTCATTTTTTTAAACTCTACTCTAGATAGATCTATGTGTTATTACTTTTTTTCTTAGTTGTGTTATATTTGTTAATCGATTTTTAGCGTTGGATTAGATACAAGAGTAGGAAGGGTCGATTGTGATGATTATAAACAATTCCTCGTTCTGAATGCTATTTCAATGGCATGACAGACACGTTTACACCCATAGAATATGAGCATCCACCTCTTTCTACCAATTTTTATTTTCTTTAATTTACGCTAATCATTTTTTTTACAAACTTATGAAGTACCACGAATGCCTGAATTTGGATTATACGATTAGAAAATCTCAAATTCATGTCTCTTTATAACTGTTTTCGAGATCGTTAAAAAATACATATTTATAATTTAATATATCATATTTTTATTCTTGATTATCTGACTTTATGAATGTGTGGATTTTCGATGGTTAAAATAAATTACAAATCCTTTTTTATTTTTTTTTAAAGTAGTTTGCAATTTTAATATGTTGGTTTAGAAGTGTTTCAATGTAATTTTAATAATATATATTAATTAAAAATTTAAGCATGTTATATATAATTTTTAAAATAAAAAAATGATAATCGTTAAGAATTTAAATGTAAAAAAAAATGGAAGTTATATAATACAAAAAATTTGTTAGCATGACCAGATAAAAAATATGATATTTGATCTAACACAAATTAATTAAATTTGAAAATTTTATCTTATATCCCTTCAAATTTTTAAAAATACATTTTTATATCAAAAATCTAAAAAAAAATTGTTCAATACACAAAATTTAATTTTTTAAAATACATTTATTTGTTGAAAAATTTAAAAAAGTTATTCCATATATAAAATTTAAATTTTCTCTTGAAAAAGTTTTCCTAGATCATTTCTCAAATAATAATTTTAGCTGAAATCAATATAATCCGACCTAAAATCCCATTTGAGTCAATTTAGGACAGAGTCTATGCTTCATCTAAAGTAGCATTTGGACCAGACATTATCTTCCTTGCTAAGTGCTAACTAGAGCTTCTAAGTATCATATTATGTTGATGTGGATTGGATAAATTGCTCACTAGCCTACTGATCAACAGCCAGTTTTGTGTGTATCTTGATCGATTGGAATAAATCCAGTAAGCAAGTAACGGTAGCTCACTCCCTTGCATGTTGTCGTAACGTTTTGCGACCTTAATAGTCGTAGATTGTCACTTTATCAAGAAATATGTTCGGTTGGCTTCATCAACAGTCAACACTTAGCAAAGCATTGTTGAAGCCTCTCTTCACAACCTTGATGTCCAACCTCACTTTTGTACTACTTTTAGTTTATTAGTTTTTGTTTTTTTTATCTCGGTTAGTTGGATTATTTTGGGAAATAATTAAGTACAATGACATCTGTATATAAACTTTGCACTTTATATTCAGTTGTACATAGTACAATCATTTGGGCTTAAGCTTCATGTGATTGCATGAATTGTATCAAAAGAATTTCATGTTTGATTGTAATAATCTTAAAATATCTTTCACTCGAGTTCAAATTAATTGAAATGTTTTTTAAAATTCCTCAATAATTATACTATCTAATTGAGAAAGTTTAGAGAACTTCATGTTTAAATTTAATAAAATATTTTAAACACGTGGTTAGATCTAATGTTGTTACTTTTTACAGACATAAAATATTACATTGAAAGAAAATAATAAACTTTAATAAAAAAAGAAATGATAAACTATTAAATTATAAAAAAATAAGTTACAATGAATTTTCAAAATTGCAATTTTGTCTATTTCTTCAAAGAAAATAAATATAAAAAATAAAAATTGATACCAAAACTAGGATACAAATTTTATTATAACACTTGATTTCATGAAATTGAGTTGTTATTTTTGTAATGTTCCTCTCCCATTTTATTTATTTATTTTGAAAGATATTCCAATTCCTCTTCCATTTTACACAGCCTTGTTTGAAGACAGACGTAAAACGATCATAAGTGTAACTTTAACTAATAAATGTTTTCGTTCTTGATTTTTTTTTTTAAATCCTCTCCCATTTTTAATTAGATCTTAGATGCATTTATTAACTTTTGTTTCGTTGTTTTTTATGAAGTTTGGCCCATTAATTAGAGGACGGATAGGAAAGGCCTAATCAAGAATGGGAAATAGGGTTGGGCTTTTTGGGCTAAAATAAATACGTTACTACGCCTTATTTTAGGAATAGTTTGTTTCGGTTGTTGTATTATAGGAGTAAGAAAAGGAAAGGGTTTGGAATTGAATTGGGGATTTAGGGATTTAGGGTTCGTGTACAGTAGAATGAATTTGAAGATGGATTCTGATAAAGCAAAGCTGTTCATCGGTGGAATTTCTCGAGACACCACTGAAGACATTCTCAAAAACCACTTCACCAAGTACGGTGATGTTTTGTATTCCACAGTCTCTTTAGACCGTACCACCCGAATCCCTAGAGGTTTTGGCTTCGTTACTTTCTCCGATATCTCTTCAGCTCATGAAGCCCTTCAAGACAGTCACGTTATTCTTGGAAGAACGGTTAGTTTCTCTCTTTCTTTGTTTAATTTTTACCCTATTTCTTTTATTTCACTAAGAATTGATGAAATTTGTTTATTTTGAGTTTCAATGTTACAAATTTATGATTTTTGTGTAAATTAAATGCTGTAAATTGTGTTTTGTATGTCTGCAGTTTTCTTTTTATGGGTTTGTGTTTGATTGTTTCTTTTGTTACTTTGGTTTATGGTTAATGTTGTTTGCTTGTGTATTTATAGGTAGAAGTGAAAAAAGCAATACCAAGAGGTGAACAGCAACACCAAAATCAATTACAGAATAGAGGGGGGAGTAACTATAGTAATTATGAATGTAGCAATGATCACATTAGGACTAAAAAGATTTTTGTAGGAGGTTTACCTGCTAATATATCTGAGGTGGAGTTTAAGAGATACTTTGAGAGGTTTGGTCGTATAACGGATGTGGTGGTGATGCAGGATAGTGTAACTCACAGGCCAAGGGGGTTTGGGTTCATAACTTTCGATTCTGAAGAATCTGTGCAAAATGTTATGGTGAAAACTTTTCATGACTTGAATGGTAGCAAGGTTGAGGTTAAGAGGGCTGTTCCGAGGGAGGAAAACCCTGGTTATGATGGTTTTAATAAAATAAGATATAATGGTGATAGAGGAGCTGCTGAAACTTTTCCTCATTCTAGTCCTAGCAACATGTTTCCTGGATTTGCTCCTTCTCCTTTACCCTGGTATGGTAATGATGGAGCATATGGATACGGATCAACAAATGCGTATGGTTGCTGGTACCCTATGGGTGGTTATGCGGGGAATGTATATGTAGCCCCATCAGATATTTCAAGGAACTTTTGGTATGGGCAAATGATAACTGCTCCTCAGGTATGTCAGGTGCCTTACGTTAATACGATGCCAAATGTCGCATATATGGGTAGTAACATTGGAATAGTAGGTAGTGCTGCCGGAAGTTGGGGGTACAATTCCATTCTTGGGTCTGCAGCAAATTTAAAATTTGACCACCCTTTTACTGCCAATGGATTTGTTCAATATAATTTGCCATCACCTCATGTGGTAAAGCAGGGTATTGGCACTTCAATTCATGTAGGAATCAATGGTGGAGTTTCTAGTTGACAGACCAAAAGGGTCTTTCAGCCTTAATTCATGTAGGTAAATACTTACTGGCTGTTGCATCTTGTTTATGAAAGGTCAGTATATTCTTTCCTAAATGTTTTTAAGAGCTAGCAATTAGGCCTTTCTATGTGTCATAAATATGTAGTTTAACTACTTGCCTTTTTTATTTATGGATATTTATCCGTAGAAGATTCAAGCATTTGTAAAATAATTTCATGCTAATCCTTTTCTTCATGCTTCTTACATTTTTAATTTTTTACAGTTAGTCACAATTTGGTTTGTTCGCAGTAACTTTTTTCTCCTTCGACTATCACATACTGGAGTTTCAACATGCATGCTTGAAAGTGGATAGATTTTAACTAAACTTGTTTTTTGTGTTCCTGTGCTGTTTTTGAAAGTGGATAGATTGTTCTGAACTTCTGATAGTTCACCATGGGTTAAGTGTGGTGTTAATTTACACATTGTGCTTTATAAGAAGAATGTAGCAAATTGCAACACATTTTATCACACTTTTTCCAAAACGTTCTTTATTACTACTAGTATTCTGTATAGCTTATAGCATAAGCACTTATGTATGAGTTATTTTTACAACACAAAGTAAAATAAAATCAAATTGTTTTTATATAAGTTATAACAAGATTTCATAAGTCAATCCAGGTCTAATTAGATAGCAAGCCTAAGTTATTCAGTGAAATGACTGTAAAATTTATTGTACAACAACAGAGTTTGTTGCTGGCATTTTTTATCATAGTTGGATGCTGTAAAAATATAAAGAATAAAAAGAATCAAACCACTGTTAAATTTTTCTTTTAACATTGTACAAATACAGTCCCCTTCTCAAAAGATAAATTTGCAAAATCTTTGCATTTTCGCATGTATAATTACAAACTTACTTCGTTTAAACAGTTCAACTCTTCATGTGTGCCTTAGCGGATTACCAGCTTATTGGATTTGACTGAAGCGTATATATGCAATATGGATCACGAAAAGTGCTAATTTCGAAGATAAGTAGATGAATTTGGTTGTTCTCTGTAATTATGTTCTTTTTGGTTTTAGTTTCTGTAAATTTTTTTTTTGTTCTTAAAATTATTTTTTCTTGTTCTTTTGTTTTAGTCCCTAAAAATTTATTTTTATTAAAATGAATGTGTAATATATATAATATTTGATTTTAGTTCGTTAATTATTAGATATATAAAACATTTGCACAAAAATATTTTCAAGGGCAAAAGTAATAAAAAACTTACAAATTCTAAAAGAAAACTAACACGTATTTGGAAGGGACCAACGATATATTTAAGTTATATATTATTGATCAAAGGTTATATATTTGAATGTTCAATGTGTAATAGTAAGTGGCTTTTTATTCTTTAAAAAAAGAAATGGCTTTTAAAATAAATAAATTTCAAAAATGAGCTTACGCGATATTTATTTCACCAGATGAAACGTGTATTTATAATTCTGATTCATTACATGAAACCTGTGACAGCTAGGAGTAAAAAATACTAGGGTAGCTTATTTTGTAAAATTATTTGTCCACTTTCTTTTTTTGAAATTTACGTTAATCTTATTCATTAATAATGTATGGAATTAAGAGAATTTTGAAGTGAATAAATGTCTAAATTTTAAAAATCATCAAAATGTTTAAAAAAGTTTTTTCTTTTAAATGTAGCTTTATTAACTTATATTTAATCTTTTCTTCATAAAAATAATTTAATTAAAAAATCTGAGATAAAATAAACACGAATTTTATAAAATAAAAATATAAAATATTTTTACAAATAAAAAACTTAGCTCTATTTATGTGGTCATATCATTTTTTATTAAAAATTTAAAAAATCGCTAGAAGGAGGGATTGAACCTCCGACCTTGTGGTTAACAGCCACACGCTCTAACCAGCTGAGCTATTCCAGCCACTTGGTAACATTAATATCGAAACGCCTTTTCTTAACGTTTGTCAGGGTATTAATTATTTCATTATTAAAATAATTTTAATTATAGTATGTTGAAAATATAAATTAATATTAATAGTGAATAAATTTAATACTAATATCAATTTTGTTTATTCCTTTAATTTAGTTAACATGTCCTACATTTAGTTTTTAATGTTTTTTGAAATATGCATCGTATTGGTGTAATACTATAATTTTCTTTATCTAAACTATTATCAATATATTTTTATTATTACAATTGTTGTGATAATTAGAATTAAATAAATGCACTATTTTCTTATAAAATCACATTAACAAACTTTAGTATTTTTCATGCTATTTAAGATCATTTTTATAGTTAGTAGAATAAGTATAATAATTATTTTTTTGTGATGTATGATTTAGGATAAGGTATAATTAATTTTCGTAAGTAGAAATTTGAGTGAATAGTAACTACTAAAATAATATTGAGTACTTAATAAATGATGCAACTCACTTGGAAGGGTGTGTCTATCAATCTTTAAATAAATAAATTAAAAAGAAATGCAAATTGTGGTGCGGGGGTGAACATTGTAAAATAGAAAGAAGAGAAAAAAAGGAGATGGCGTGTGAAAGAAGAGGGAAAAGGACAATGAAAGAAAACAAAGAAGAAAAATAATAGAGAAAACACCATCACTATTTTTTGCATGTTCTACCTCCAAGTTTACCCACACCATTCCTTTACCGTATAATCTTCTTACAACAATAGTGGATACAAATGAAGAGAGGAAGATAGAAAGAAATAGGATTAGGCTTCACTCTTGAAGAAACAAAATGAAGATCGAAGATGGAAGCCAAGTTAGGGTTATTATCAATGAATGAGATTAACCTTCAATCTTAGGAAAAGACACAATTTTCCCACATCTACGGTTAAAGTAACATAAAAAAATCCTTTTAAAACCTCTCTTAGATGTGATTAGATATCATGATTTGCATGTTTGAGTATTGATCAAATCCTATTTCTTTTAGTATCATTGATAATTAATAATGCATGTTTTGTGTTTGTATTAATTACTATGAAAAGTTGTTTTATTTTGACTGTTGAGTGTTATGGATGGATTGGGGATCAAATGATAATTGTTTAGTATCCGTAATAAATTAATTTTATGTTGAATTTTGAATGTATTACTTAGTTGATCAGCATATGAACTTGAGAATATAAAGTTTGACATGAAAATAGTATAATGTTGTCTCTGAGTCCGTTTAGTTATACCTTTGATATTTTGATCATAACTTTTACCGTAGATAGTGTTTTGAACTTATTTATATCTCATTAGAAACTAGACTTAGGCATTGATAGAGAATTGATAGAGAACAAGTTGGAAAACAAATTGTTGTTTCCTTTTTGTATTTTTATACCTTATTTTATTAAACTGCATTAATTGAATGCCTATTTGTATCATTTATTCACATCAGACATCGTTCGATATTTTAATCAAATTGTCAAAGTTAGTGTTTTCTGTAGAAAAAGATTATGACATAGCTGAATTAAAATGAGTATAATAAAAACAATATATCAGTTTCAAGTGAAACCAATTGCGTTAGAAAACTTAAATATAACACTCTTTTCTTGAAAAAAAATTAGGCAAAGTTTAAGTCATTAGATTACTCATGTCTAGTTGCTTAAAGTGTTTGAAAGATTTGGACTAGAGGTAGAATAGGTATTTGAGTATAACTTACGAAGAAATAAAATTTTATTAAATTGAGATATAGTTTGTCGAGAAGAATTTCCATGCTTAGCACACCGGCATGGCAGGGAAACATCTATAATTGTTTTTATTAAATTTATGTTACTAAGTTTTATAATCACTATGTTGGGAGTGATGTTTTTCAAGTTACACGTTGAAAGTTTGAAGAGTGTCTAGATTGTTCATTAGTCCTTCATTGTCATGAGTCAGAGCGCGTTTTAAGTGTAGATCGGAGTTATAGTTTAATTAAATCTCACTTGAAATTTATTTTAAAGTTTGTAAATATTTCAGCATTCTATGTTATTTCAAAAATCTACAAAAGAGTTTATATTTATTTGCAAGCACTTATATATTTTTGAATTGAAAATTTCAGTTTTATCTTACATATGTACAATATTTTTTAGATTCGTAGTTAAATTTTAGGTGTTACAATTAGCTTTCTTCATTTAGTCTTAAATATAAACAAAACCGAATTCAAAAAAAAAAATTGATGTATTTGGTTCAAAATTCAAACTTTATACATTTTTTTTTACCAAATTGTAGAAATAAAACTTTGATGAAAATTCTTGTAGGTATTATTAACAAAATTTAGTTTATTTATAGG
Source organism: Cicer cuneatum (assembly GCA_037974295.1). Lineage (NCBI taxonomy): Eukaryota > Viridiplantae > Streptophyta > Magnoliopsida > Fabales > Fabaceae > Cicer > Cicer cuneatum. The sequence goes on from JBBPBO010000004.1 coordinate 73,993,895, forward strand.
AACGAAAAAACTTTTTTAACCCTAAAAAAATTAAACGAGATGAACTATTCTTCTCAATTTATACAAATTTGTTATTTTGGCTTACATTGGAGTTCATAAACATTAGTCTTCAATTAGTAATTTTGGTTAGTAATAGTAACGTAGATGCTCTTTCCTCAAGAAAAACACTAGCAAATCTGATATTAAAACTTTCAATAATTGAAATTGGATGAAAATTTTATCACAAACATAATTTTGATAGTATTTTTACACTTGTATATAGTTATTAAAAGTGAGTGAACAATTATCTCAATAATATTTTTGCACTTGTAAATATTTTTGCACTGATGAACATAACGATATTACTACTCTAGATACACCGAAGTAAACTTTCTTGAAGAAGTGTTTGTCGTTAGGAGAGTGTGCCTTATCACAAGATCCAAAGTTCCGGGCCGCAACATGGGCTGGAGCACTTGGGGTGATAGATTCTATAAAAATTTACCCTACAACCCCCAAATTTAAGCTTTACTTCACAAATACAAGAAAATGATTTTTTTACTCTTGTATAAATCATAAAATTTATAATTTTTTTTATCATTTGACATGTTTGGTAAAAAAAAAGTGATTGTTTTTTCAAATTTTACTGGAAAACTTATTTTAAGTTTTTCGGTACACAAAATACACTAGAAAACTTTTTTCAAGTTTTCCGGAAGTACCGGAAAATTTGATTCAAACATTCCCGGATTACAACACATTATCAGAATATTTTTTTTAAGTTTTCCGATTATGCAACACAATAGTGGCACATTTGCCATAGAGGTGTTTGAGACAGTTTGAATATATTCAACATATTCAACCACCGCCACCTCCAAATCTTTCTAAATTATCTGATATAGATGTGGAATGTATGGAATATGTGACTGCTGTCATCGAGCTGGATCACATGATCTATCCAACTCCAACATATCCATTAGAGTGTCAGGAGGAATATTTGAAGTGATTATACCAAGTATCTTATCTACTATTAGTGCGACCAAATGGTATACTCTAGGTTCCAGATTTTAGTGTTCTGACCACGGCGGTAGATGCTTCTTGTTCACATCCATCTATCCTACAGTAGGTCAGTGATCTTATACAACGGGGTTTTGATGCACATGAAGCTAATCCGGATGACAACATGTATAATTACTTTTTTAGAGCTTTGTATTTAACACGTCATAACACTAGTTAGTAGTTACTTTTATTTGTGATGAACATTGTTTTTGTAATTTTTAATGTTAGTTTGTTTTTTTTTAGATTATTTGTGATGAACTATAACAAAAGTAAACTAAAATGAACTAATAACAAGTGATTTTATATAAGTTTTAAAGTATTGTAGTCCATACAAAATCAATCTTCACCTAATGATATGGCATCTACAGGTTATTTGTAACACCCCGAGTTTAAATTACAGCGCGAGTGTATTTTTTTTTCAATAAATAATTAAAATGAGTTTCCAAAATTAATGTCAAGGGAATTAAAATAAAATTTTCATTAGTTCATTTCAAAAGAGAACACTCGGCCTGTGGCCACTAAATAGCATCAGTGTGCAGAATAATACAGCGGAAAAGTCATACATTAATTCCCAAAATAAAATTACATTTCCCAAAACTCAACACCCTATACAAAAGTCTAGTCTGATCATGCACTAAGCTACAGTAGCTCGGTCTCCGCCGCATCCTCTACAATTTCCACAACATAATAGCAAAGGTCACCGACCGAAATTAACAAATAATCACATAACATATATCTCACAGCAACAAATATATTCATGGCATAATATATGAAAATGATGAAAATTAAGGATGCTCATTTGAATTTTCATGACATATAAGCTTTTTCAAACAGCAACCGTTCATATGGAAAATATGTAGTAAGTACAGTCAACACTTCAATAAACACAATAATTAATCAGAAATTCAGATTCTGTCAAGTACTCACACACATCAATTTCCAAACATCATCATATAAACCAATCGTGACCCACCGGTCAATCCCTCGATGCAATATGTATATGCTCATGTATACAATTTCTTGGAATCACCAAGGTGCAGTCGCTCAACAGACCAACACAATATGTTTGACTTTAACGACCCTCAAGACCAAGGTGCAATCGCTCAACAGATCAGCACCTAGTGCAGTCGCTCAATAGACCAGCACTCGTGCAGTCGCTCAACAGACCAGCACAATTTATATGTATGATAGACTTTAACGGCCCTCAAGACCATGGTGCAATCGCTCAATAGATCAACACCAGTGCAGTCGCTCAACAGACCAGCACGTTTCACATATTTGAATGGATCACCACGAACACGCGGCCATTCCGCAGCCTGGATAGAATGGACCACCACGAACACGCGGCCACTCTGAAACCGGATAGAATGGACCACCACGAACACGCGGCCACTCTACAACCCATCATGGTTACTACATTCACGTGTATTAGCCTCTCACAGGCCAAATACATAGAAGTTAAGTCCTCGCACGGATAGAATGGACCACCACGAATACGCGGCCATTCCGTAGCCCACTACTGTGGTTACTACTTAACTTTGTGGCCCATCACGGTCACCGCATTACTCTGTAGCCCATCGCGGTCACCACCTGACTATAAAATGCATGGACATGCAATGTTTTCTCTTCACTGAAAATAGTATGAAAAAAAAATCAGAAACACTCAGCCTTTCGAGCATTTCCCCGAGAACATCTCAACACAATTAACTTCATCATCAACACATCAATGATTAAACATTTAAGCAATCATTATCACTTTACATTCTCTCAAAATTCCATTCTGAATTATCATAAGTCTTTCCTCAACTCTTTAAAATTTATAAAACAGTGTTTAAAACCGATATTTCTGGAAAATACGAATTTGTATTCGAATACATGAGCCAAAACAGTGTAGATTTAACACTATGTATTCGACTACAGCCCCCCTGGTAGTCGAATACAGATGAAGTCTCAGTGCACAAATCAACAATTTTCACTACATCAGTAAAGTCCCAAAAACTCCATCACCCCCACTTCAAACTATCACAAAAAATTCCATTTGAATTCGTCATAAACCTTCCCAATACTCCCCAACACGTAGGGTTCACAAAACAATGTTGAAAAACTTGGAATTTCTGAAAACTTGAATCTGTATTCGAATACAGATCCCTTGTATTCGAATACAGAAGCTGAAACTATAATTTCAACATTCTGTATTCGAATACAGCATGCCTATAGTCGAATACAGAAGCCAAAAACAGAACCAGAATGATCAACATCAGAACATCAGAAACAGAACCAGAATCAGAATCATCAACACCAAAACATCAGAAAACAGAACCAGAATCAGAATGATTAACACCAGAATCATCAGAAGCAAAACAGAATGATTCACATTAGAATCATCAGAAGCAAAACAGAATGATTCACACCAGAATTATCAGAAGCAAAACAGAATCATTCACACCAGAATCATCAGAAGCAAAACAGAATCATTCACACTAGAATCATCAGAAGCAAAACAGAACAATTCACACCAGAATCATCAGAAGCAAAACAGAACGATTCACACCAGAATCATCAGAAGCAAAACAGAACGATTCACACCAGAATCATCAGAAGCAAAACAGAATGATTCACACCAGAATCATCAGAAGAAAAACAGAATGATTCACATTAGAATCATCAGAAGCAAAACAGAATGATTCACACCAGAATCATCAGAAGCAAAACAGAATGATTCACACCAGAATCATCAGAAGCAAAACAGAATGATTCACACCAGAATCATCAGAAGAAAAACAGAATGATTCACATTAGAATCATCAGAAGCAAAACAGAATGATTCACACCAGAATTATCAGAAGCAAAACAGAATCATTCACACCAGAATCATCAGAAGCAAAACATAATGATTCACACTAGAATCATCAGAAGCAAAACAGAATGATTCACACCAGAATCATCAGAAGCAAAACACAATGATTCACACCAGAATCATCATAAGCAAAACAGAATGATTCACACCAGAATCATCATAAGCAAAACAGAATGATTCACACCAGAATCATCAGAAGCAAAACAGAATGATTCACTCCAGAATCATCAGTAGAAAAACAGAATGATTCACACCAGAATCATCAGAAGCAAAACATAATGACATTAATACATTCAGTTAAACAGAAATCATCACATAGCAGCAAACACCAACATAATGTGTTTTCGCATTTTATAACAACTTTCAAAACAATTTATGAGCATGTATTTTAATCATCTTTAAAATAACATGCAAAACATTTTTCAGCTTCCCACATAAACAAAACAGCACTGGAATAACCACCCAAAACAGCATGTTGCAGATTTTTAAAACTTCAACAGAATGCATTTTCTTTCATCTTTCAAAATGTCATGTAAAACAATTTCTTTTTCAAAAACAGAAACTTAAATATGATCACACTTTAAACATACATTTACAGTCCTAAAATGCAACTAGAAACATACATACATTTAAATATGATCACACTTCAAACAAACATACATTTACAGTTCCTTACCCTTGTTGCGTTTTCTCCTTCTGCTCACGTTTATGCATCAAAAACGGCGAAACTCCCGCGTGCGTTTGCTGCTACGAAATTGGGTTCTTTAGCTGCGTAATGATGTGGGGAACAACTTTTGTACTGGGGGTTTGGTGTTTCAGTGCTTGGATTTCCAAGTAATGGCACTTTTGAGGAACTCTCTTTTTCCTTTCTTTTGAAATCGTGAACTGGTAAGCAGAACAGAATGGGCGATAAGGGTATTGTTACATGCAGTATGGAGGAGAGAAAGGTTTCTGTCTTTGCTCTGTCCTTTGCAGTCCATATATAGGCACCTCCATGTGCCACCTCATCACAATTAATGTTAAAATATTGTTGGATCCTCCAGCACTTAAACGTTTTGCAATTAGCCGTTAATCCTTAATTAACTGTCCGATTAATTTAATTACTCGTAATTAAATTAATTTCTTCTTCATCCAATAATTTTAATTCATCTTCCAAAATAAATATTTATATATATATATTCACTCAAAACATACATATATTAAATATTTTACAAATATCCCCAAAATACCCTTAATATTAATTCCAAAATTAATATTAAATTTAAGGGTCTTACATTCTTTTAGTGGATCTTGTGTAACACGTGACATATGGCATAATAAATACCCCATTGTTGTAGACGCTCTGTATATGATATGGCCCAAGAAGTTGTGTCATCGGTGTGATATTGCTTCCAACTTGGTGCAATATGTGGCATTGGAAATCCATCTTTCATCTTTAACTGCAAAATAGATTGACATAATAAATAATTTGATTATTTTAAAAAAAAAATATTACTTAACAAAATAATATAATTTTACCGGAAACTAGTTATTTGCGTCGACAAAACTAATACATATGATACGATCATTTTTTGTCGATCTTTAATGTGAACACCTCATAGGAAAGAAAGTCGTAGAAAATGTCTGATCAAACGTGACGAGAATAATATTATATGTTGTTGTTATCACTTAACCATTATCAGATATGGACATCCATTTATATATGGGTTGAACACCTTAGCTTGTTATCTTCAACGAATCACTGATTTCTCTAATGCGTCTTGGGAACAATCTATCATATAGACTTCTATGAGAAGCAATCTCCTGTTCCAAACTATGGCGGACCAAAGACCAAGTCTCGTCACTGTGTCCAAGCAATGATGCAATAGCGCGATTGCCACAATTTCCATCTGCTATCACATTAAATTTGTCATCAATGTATGGTTGAATAACATCATGAAATTGTCTGAAGAACAAATGTATTGAGGATTGAGATGATTGATAGGGTTGTTTCTTTGATGAAAGAGAATGTCTCTTTTTGATGTTTATGTTTGAGATGGTTGCGAATCAGGATCTTCACAATATGTTGCATTAATATGCTCAATGTAAGAAGGGTCTTGATATACATCCTATTCATCTGCTTCTTAGACTTACTATTCTTCACCTGTCCTTTGGTTTTAACTTTTTTAGGTAGTGGACACATTGAACTTGTGGTTGGAATAGCAAGTTGACGCACCTTACTCTTCAACACTCTTTTTCCTATAACATCAAGTGCTCGCAAGCGTTTCCACATGGCATTTATCTCATTAGACATGTCTAACTCTGATCCATCTTCTATGTCTTGGGTGAGTTCACATTCCATGCTTAGTTTCCTCCATTGAATATGCACATAATCTAGAAGAACTAGTTAACACATTAATTTATATTGTGTCAATCCACAAGCACAAGATATTCCATATGTTCTTCTGATAGAGCACTCACGTACAAATTGGTTGGTACCGACCCACTCAACTTTCTCATATTCTTCAGCAATACGTCTTTGAACTTCTCTTGGTACAAATGTATTCAATCTCTAATAAAATGGATTGATGTGTTTATGCTCTTTATCATAGAAACTTTTCTGAAATAAGCCCCTAATTTTATATGTTGCAACTTTATCATGTTGTTCATAGCCTCCCAATATTTACACATGTCACCCATATTGTGTTTCAACATTAACTTCAATTTCCAATGAGTTGACTCAACCCTATCATTACATATAAATTGTCACCATAGAGAAATCCATCAAAATATAGTAAAATTACAAAATCGAAGTTTTACAGTGACATGATATACCTGTTAGTTATTGTGTTTCCCGAATGCATCACTCAATTTGTCTATGCTTCAACAAAATTTGCTTATATGGAGTCACCCATGTAGTATCGGAAAACTTTTATCAAATTTTTCAGTAGTATAAATTTATAAGCTTCTACACCAGAAAACTTTTTTAAAAGTTTCTGGTATACACCTTTTTACTCTTCTATACCGGAAAACTTTTTTAAAGTTCTCCGGTAGAAATATTTTGTACCTATACCCCCACAAAATTTTAAAAATGTCAAATATACCCTTGATTTTTTTTACTATTTTACCAACTCAAATTCACTTTTTTTTACCATTCAAAGATTTTTAGACCAAACAAAAAAAGTTTTCCAAAAGTTAATGAAAAACTTTTTCAATGTTTTCCGCTAAACCTTTCTTTGCCAGAAATCTATTTAAAATATTTTCCGGTAACTTTCGAGAAAAATTTACATAATGAAAAACTATTTTTGTTTTGTTCGAAAATTTTTGAATGGTAAAAAATTGATTTTGAAATGGTTAAATAGTAAAAAAAATAAAGATATATTTGACATTTTAAAAAATTTATGGATGTATAGATACAAATGTAGGGTATAGGGTAAATTTTTATAGATTCTAATAGAATAATAAACTAATAAGTCAGTATGTTTAAGATTTTTTTCAAAATAATGTTCATAATATTTTATTACGTTGTTCCAATTTTTTTTAAATTTTTTTTTCAAAATAATTAAATGAAAATTACATTTATTTTTTAATTTTAAACAAATAGATTCAATATAAAAAAGTAGTGTGTTATGTTAATTTATAGAGAAAAAAAACTACTCAATCTGTGTTGGACAGTAATTGCTTTTTTATTTGAAAAAGAGACATTTTTAATAGATTTATTTAGTAAAAAACTCAGAAAAAAAATATGTGCTATTCAATTATTTAGATAAAAAAAAAATAATAAGGGGAAGGACAATGTAAAAGATGATTCAAAATAAAAATGACACAAAACTACACTATAAAGATATACATTGATGGAACAAATCTCTCCTGTCTTTAATTAAAAACTATTGGAAAAAATTAAATATAAAAATATAGATATAAAATTTAAATTTTGAATTATGAATTTATTTTTTATAGAGAAACTTTATATATTGTTGTAAATATACTTGAAAAAAATCTAAAATATATGTTAATTTAAAAGTATAGACAAAAATTACACGCACGATGATATTCAAGAAATTAAATTTTTTATTTATTTTATTAGGATTAAAATTAAAAAGTTAAAATTTTATTTTATATATATTACATTGTAAAAAGTCAGATGTTATTAGTTATAATAATTAATGTTTTAAAGTATTTTTTATATAAATTAAATTTTTTATTTATTTTATAAGGATTAAAATTAAAAAGTTAAAATTTTATTTTATATATATTACATTGTAAAAAAGTCAGATGTTATTAGTTATAATAATTAATGTCGAATATTTTTAAAGTATTTTTTATATAAATTAAATATTTTTAAATTTATTGTGGAAATAAAAAATTCTTTATATTTATAATATATATATTATATTAAATATTTAAAAAAATTATTTAGGTCTAATTTTATTTGACACTGTATTTATTTTAACCAAACACTTTTAAACTTGGTGGAAACAAAAATTAAAGACGGTATAACACGCGAGTGTGGAAAAAGAAAAGTATTGAAATGACGCATTACGCTGCATGCAATAGGCGGTCTGTCTGGTACTCTCTGCCTCTAGCCGTCGGGAAAGATTGTTTGGGCACTGCTCGCGGTGTCAAATCAATCTTAGACTCTAATCTATGCTCTATCTTCTCAATTCTATAATTTTCATTCATTTATTTTCACTCTTCTTCCTCTACGAAGATTCTGCATTTTGTTAATTTAGTTGGCTGTTGACCTTTTTGGGTTGTGATAAATTTTGGATTGGACGGCATAGATGTACTTTGTTTAATAACTACAGCAAACCTGATTGCGGAATCATGCGGCTATGATACTTTGGATTACCACATGCCAGTAAATTAGATTCGGCAAAAGATTGTGTTATCAATGCCATAATCACATTCTGTGGTGCTAACTTGGATGTAGTTTTTTCTTTCTAAAAAAGGTAATAGTTGTACTTAATTAGAGGATAAAAAAATAAAAGTAGATTTTAGTTTTTTTTTTTTTTTTTTTTTTTACAATTTACAAAGTCGATGTTAAATTTGAACTATACAGTTTTCATTAACAAATCACACATTTTTCAAATACATGGATGTGAGATTTTTTTTAATGGCAAATAATCTCGAACCAATTAGTACATGTAGATTAAGCATGATAAAAACAAATTAATGTTTTATGTAAACCAAATTCAACTATGATACTCTTAAATGAATGCCAAACGAATTCCATGTGTACCTATTATTCGTGTAAATACTTTTAATGCTACACGTCAAAATTTTAAAATTAATTTCTATTTTGAAATAATTTTTCAATTTTTTATGTATAAAAAATATTTAAAAACAAAAATATTGGAACATAAAAATAATTAAACAATAGTGGTTATCAAATGTGGTGGCAAAAATTAATTACAGTGGTGATCAATAAGTTAGCGATGTATGTGATAGTTAGTTATGGTAGTCAGATATACTAACAGGGAAATTAGGGAAATTAGAGTGGTGGTAATTAGATATACTAATAGGGAGATTTGAGTGGTGGTAGTTAGAGATACTAATAGGGAGATTAGAGTGGTGGTTAGCGTGAATATGAGAGGATGAGGAAATTATTAATGATAGTCAGAGTGGACGTGATTGAAGTGATTAGTGAATATCAATGAAAACTAGATAGGGTATTCGATCGAGGTTGAAGATGTAGCCATTGAATATTAAAATAGGCGAATACGATAGTTGATAGTGATTAGAGTGTTGAACAACACCAATCGAAGTGATGATTGTCGTTCGTTGGCAATTGACAAGGCTCGACATGCATGTATGGTTGCCAAGAGATGTCGCGGTGGTGGTCACAATATATTGATGTAGTCGAAGAAGATAGTCTAAATTTTGACTTATTACCATCGGAGTGGCGATGAATAGTTTATGTTGTAGTAGACGACATATTACATTTACACCATAAACTACAAATTATAAAAGTTCTTTTTTGTAGTTTTAAACTTTAGAAAAAAATTATTTTCAAATTTAGTGAAGAACCCACCTGAATTAATTTTACTCTAATATATTTATTTCAAAATCAATTTAGATTGTAAAAAATTCAAAATAATCCCAAACAAATCCTTATCTATTGTATCCTATCAATTAAAAACTACTGTATATTTATTTATTTATTTAAATGTAATTTGTTCAGTAGGACTGACACATAAGTGTTAAGGGATAATGTTCTTTATTAAATAATCATCTTTATTAGAACTTTAGACATCTACTTTTTTATGCTCAAATGTAGTATCTAATAGGTGGTGTTCTCTATTAGTTAAACAGCAATAATAAACGAGACCGACAATAATAAATGTGAATAGTTAATTATCTTAATAAACGTGTAAGTGGTTAATTTTGCATATAATTTATTATTGAAGGAGTAAACTTATTTACTTAGATTAATACATTAAACAAATTGTTATTTTTACTCAAAACAATTTGTGGTTTCTTGCATTTTGGAAAATTATCTCTTAATATTATTTGGTTTCAAATTTGTTAAATACATTTAAAAATAGAAAAATCCATGCTATTTGATATTGGTTTTAAATCTTCCAGGTCATTTTCTGAGAACATTTTTTTTATGGAATAAAAAATAGAAATTATAGATTTATATATATATATATCCGTTTTTAAATAAAATAACTATTATATTCTACGTTGAAAAATATATACAAATCTCTACTTTTTTATATTTTTAAGATGTCGTATTTTGAGATGCGATCATGTACTACGTTTTAATATTTTTATTTTTTATTTAAAAAAAGAATAATTGTTAATTTACTAAATAAAAAATTTAAAGAAAACAAAATAATATTAATAAAATAAAATACATTCAATAGAAAAAAAATACATCAAACTTAATACGGTTCAGTATATGTCTCTCTTATTATTATTATTTTTTATTTATTAGATCGGAGAAAAAATAGGAGAGAGTTGTTAACAAAACAATAGAATTAAGTTGTATTTTATTTGCAAACTACCATGGACTTATTTGTTTAGGCATACCTACTCAACCGCATCAATTTTGATATATTTTTTTTCTATTAAATATATTTTGTTTGATTTTATTAATATAATTTTGTTTTTTTAACATTTTTATTATTATTTATTTATTAAATTAAGAATATTTTATTTTTATTTATTAGATCGGAAGAAAAATAGGAGGGAGTTGTTAACAAAGTAGAATTGTGTTGCTATTTTATATGCAAAATATTAGAGACGCGTTATTTGTTTTGACACATCTACTCAACTGCAATGTATTTTTTTTTTGTTTTAAATGTATTTTCTTTTATTTTATTAGTATTATTCTTTTTTTTTATTAAATTAACTATATTTTACTTTTATTATTATTATTTTAATTATTTTTTATTTATTAAATCGAATAAAAAATAAGAGAGAATTATTAATAAAAATAAATATGACAGAAAAATAAAAACTGGTGATGCACCTTTAACAAAAGCATTGATTAATGCAAGGAAAAAGAAGTTAGTGAAACCCCCTTAATGTGGATTTTTAATTGTGTTTATTTTTTCTAGGTTAGGTTCTTATCTCAGTTCTTTGTTTTTATTTTTATTTTCTTTAATGAATTTTTTTTAGCTTAAACAAAATTAAATTTTATAACATTTTAACCAATCTTAAAATATATATTCTTTATTCATATATTCCTAAAAATCTTGTAAGCTAATTGTGTTATGGTAGGAGATATTTGGCGGCATTTTCAAGCCTTCCTTCCTTGTTCCTCATCTCTTTTACTAATTGTGTATTCATCAATAGATTTTCTCCAACATTAATATTGTTGATTATGTTAAATCGTTGGGAGACTAGATTGTCTTGTTTGGGTTTCTTTTGAGTTCCATTAGGCATGTTAGAAACCATAGGATTTTTAATCGCTCTGGCTTTGATAAGCAACAAGTGATTTTAAGTGCCACTAGAAAGGTGAAGGAATTTATTCAATGTAAAACGGATAAATTTATGCACTTTAGTTAGAATTGTCAATTTCACAAATCGATTAATTATTATTTTTACTCATATGTTGTAGAGGTCAAATTTTTTTATAGTTTAATAGATTTAAAAAAAGAAAGCTCAAAAAACTCAAAAGTTTTTAAATTTTGTGGACTTAGTAGGATTTATGGGCTTTCTTTTTAAAAAAATCGATATATTTTTTTAAAAAAAATTTTGACAAAACTTTTTTTATTTTTTTTGATAAAAAAGTTTTGAATTTTTTTATAAAAAATGATTTTTAGAATTTTTCTAAAAAATTTACTTTTTTTTAGAAAAAGAATTTTTTGATTTTTCTTGCAAAAAATTTCTAAAAGAAAAATAATTTATTAATTTTTTTGAGAAAATCTAAAACATCAGACCTATAAACTCTTTATTAAGTTCACAAAAAATAATAAAATAATAAATCAAAATTTTAAAAAATTTATTTTAATAAAAGACATGATATTAAAAATTTAGTAGGAGATTATTTTTAAAAAAAAAAATAAATTTTAGTGCTTTATTGACAACTCTAATTTTAATAACAATCGTTTTTATCATATTTATGATAGGGTGGATTGAAAAAGTTATGACAATGATATGAGTTAAGCGTAATGTGGTTGGTAGTATTTGTAATAATAATTGAAAACTTATTGTGCAAGTATCTTCGACAATGACCATGAGCGTTGGCTCTTCATGTTTACCAACAATCTTGAATCTTCTAATTTCTTCGTGACAAAAATGTGAGATTTGATCTCCACTATTAAGGTTGCTTGGACAAAGGTAATGATGGAATGTAACTTCAAAGTTGCCATGTAATTAATCACTTAAGACTATCATGCTTATTACTCTTTTTCTATAATTGGATCTGATCTTGAAAAGAGCTTTGTGATATAAAATATTTCGTTATTGATCTTGAATTTTTTTAACTTTACAATTAAAAACAAGGCTCTATCCCTTATATAATCCTAATCGGTTAAAGGAATTTATGTTAATTGGTTATTTTGTGGAGAAAAATTATTTGTAATTTTATAAAAGTAAACGATGATATCTTTGTAAATATTATACCGAGGGAAGGGAGGGAAAGATGTTTTATCTTTTGGGTGAGAGGGGATTCCCCAACTTACTTGCCACGGCCTATCCTATCCTATGATGCCCAATGTACATGTTTATTTTAATGGTGAATTTGTGTTTGTGGGGTTGGCTTTCTTTTTCATCACATTCCTGCCATGTCAGTATAGATGCCTTGCTTTTAAAATTCCTAGATTGCCGTAAAAAGAAACAATTTTTCATAGGTCTTATTCCACTAACTACCTCATGAAAATATATACATTGACCATTGAAATATTTATATAAGAAAAGTGATAACCCTTCTTTAGTTGTTTTAACGGTTATTAAATGGAGGTTAACATCTTTTTCTTAAGAATAACATAAACTTTTAGGATTTTTTAAATCAGTATAAAGATTAATTTTTTTTGTTTTTAATTAGACAATATAGTGATATAGTAGACTAACATATTATACATCAAAAAAGAGTTATCAAATTTTTGGTTGGGTATTTAGTTTAGGAATAAAGTGTCTCCAATTATTATTGTGATATAGACAAAAAGATATATATATATATATATATTTTAACCAAACTTTAATCTTTAATTTATTGTGACCGGTTAATATACAAATTATATTAGTGTCACATTGTCAAGATTTCAAATTGTTGGAAGCACATATATATTTTGAGCATATCATCGTTTGAATTAACTTTAATTAGTGAGATCTAAATCCAATATCATCAAATCAAATTCAAGTTAAAGATTCATTAAATTGGAATAGATTAAATTTTATCAAATTCAAATTTTATTGATTTTGATTTTTGTAAAGAGTTTCTCTTTGTTGTTTACTACATTTTTTTTTGGTCAAGTTTTATTTTATTTTTTTTATATTTTTATGATGAGATTTTTAATAAGACAAATGTTGATTTCATTTGATTTTCTTGTTTGAGATTTGATTTAGACCTCAGCTAATTTTGTATCTTTCTTTTTATTTAATAATATTTATAGAGTGTTGATCTATTGGTTTATTTGTCATATTTTGCAATCTTTTAGTTTAAAAAAAATTTAACTTAGAAAGATTCTAATGTAAGAATTACTTAAGACTCACACTAGACGTAAATATATATTAAAAATCTAACATTGAAAGAATTTGAATGATAAAAAAATTAATAATTAATTATTAACAAATCCATTTAAACACCATGTTGTGTTGTATCCGATTTTACGACAAGACAAGGTCATGTATTATTTTTTGAGCAACAAACCCAACCTCTCATAACTTTTGAGTAAGATCTACCTATGCATTTCAAAATCCTAGCTACATCTATCATCTCCCCAACTTCCAAGAAGAAATTTTGTCATCGTTTTCACTCTTTGGGAAACTTGAGTACAGATTGGTTCCTTAGATGCAGTTAGTTTCGTGGATTTACCTTAGATTTCAAACTTTCAATACACCCCTTTTAGGATTCCTCTAACATCATATTGTATTTATCTTATACTTTATTATTACAACAACATTTTGTAACAAGGATAAAAATTTGGAAGCTAGCTAGCTTCTAGCTAGTGAGTTCACCAAAGATATAAAACATTTTGTCTCTCAACATTTCATTTTCATCTCTCTCTTCATTAAAGAAGAAAAAAAAAAAGAACAAAAAGAAACACTGCCCTTCTTGATAAGTCGAGAGAGAATCTAAGGTGATCGTGACATGACATAGAAGCTTAGATTTTGACATTTCATCACAGGCTGTTTGAGGGGGGTGTGGGGGGTAATTTTGATGACGAAGAAGACTTTGGATTAAATTGAGTTATTAATTAAAAAGGTCATATGTATAAATAAAGCAATTGCATATATTAATGAGGAAAGAGAGTGTACTAATATAGAAGATAAAAAAAAATGCATGGGATGAGAATAGTGAGATTGAATTAATATTGAATTACAATAGCCAAACATGATGGCAGAGTGGGAGCAAAAAATACAGAGGGCCACAACATATAACATTTACATATTACAGCTAGAGAGTAGAGAAGAGTAGCCATCAGGGACAGAGGAAAAGCAGAGCAGAGAGACAGTGATTTGATCTCATTCATATTCATAATCCAAACTTTGTTTTCTGTTCAACTTCCTTTCCTTTGCTTATATGCCGTGATGCTCTGGATTTTCTTTTGGATTTTCTCATTTCACGTGATTTCATTACTCTTAACATTTTATATTATTTTTCGACTAGGCCTTTGCACATTGTCAAACACGAGTTAATACCTACGGATAATACAAAAATTAATTATTATTTTTTTTAAATTTTAATCAACTTTGTCTTCCTAGTCGAATATTGTTATTAAAAACTTTTGTTGCATTAACAATTAATATCCCTTTTCTTCTATAAATTTGGATTTAGTGAATCACTTACCACCCATTCACACATTGTGTAATTTTTAATCTCAAATAATTTTAAATTTTTTATTTTAAATTAATTATTGAATTTCAAAATAAACCGTTCGATTCTCAGTTTAACGGCCATGTAATCATTTACTATGTTAATGTATGCAATCAATCAATAACACTTATGAATTAAGTTTTTTCTTCGATTAATTTTTTGTTTATTGTAATGAGGTCCCTTATACATTTTAAATTTTGAAAAAACATTTTTATTGAAAAATTTGATATAAAGATATAATTTTCTTATGGTGTGTTTTGAAAAATAATTTTCTAAGAGAACTAACTTTGAGATAACTCAAATTATTCTATATAAATTATCTTGTTTCAATAATAAATTTTTAAAACGAAGAAATTTTAAAAATTTCAAAAATTTTAAATATCAATAAAAATTAAATTTTCCTCTTTATGTTAATTATAATATATCTAAACCTTAAAAAAATTCTTATAATATTTTCAAATTTGCACAATAATTCCTATAAATTTTCAAAATAATCTCTCAAACTTTTCAGAATTTCAACTTTGGTCCAAATTTTCAAATTTCATTTTCATCTTAAAACTTTTGAAATTTATAATGGTGAGCCAATGTTATAAACAAATGCTCTAACCAAACATCAAAATTTATAAATGAAAAAATGTATTTAAATTTTCAATTATTCAATTTAAACACACGTCAAGATATTCTCATTCCAATTCAAAAGTACAATTTTAGTACCTACTTTTCTTCGGTTGGTTCTCACAATTATCCATACATATTTGTACATGTTTTATTTATTTATTTCAACCTAAAGTAAACTCATATTGCTACCTATATGTTTTAATTCAACCTCAAAATTTGTTTTTGTTTAAAATTATTTCAACATAAATATTGTTTCCTTTTTGAAAATCTCCTTTGTAAGTAAATTTTTATGTTGCATGAACACAATATATGTTGATGAGAATATAACCACATATTAGGAATTGACATTCTTTTTGGTTATTTTAATAAATATTCCATCTAACAAGAATGTTGATTTGGTCATCATTCTGACAAACCTAGGAATTTTAAAAGTATAGAAAATTGACACAATTAAATTTAAATTTGGAGGAGTAACGTAAGAATTTTGTCATTATTTTTTTTTCTAAGAAAAAATATCATATATTGTCAGTTTAAATTAATTTTACATTAATTGTTTATAGAAATTTTTTATTTTATCATTTTACAATATGGTAATAATTGTCATCATATATAATAACAATTCAATCGACATTTTTATTAAATGTCGGTATCGGTATCGGTGTAAAACTGTTGATGCATATTTTCATTAGACTGTGAATGAAATAAGAAAAATATTAACAATTTTGCCCTCATTTTATATTGTGTATTTCATTTCATATTTTCTTATTGTCTGATCTTAAATATTAACAATTTTGAATTGACAAAAAGTTGATTTTTAGTTGATTTAAAGTTGTTATTACTAACAAGAGAGAAGGAGTAGACTAGAGTGGCACAACCTACCAATTAGACTACCACATTTGGTGTAAATTACACAGAAAAATGTTGGTGAAAGTGAAAGAACGAGAGTGAATTGTAATATACAAATGGGCAACAAGGTAAAGTGTTTGGCTAAAAGGCTACACATTGTTATAAGTTGAAAGAGAGGGGTCAGCAGTTTAGTGGATTTGGATTTGGATTTGGATTTGGGTTTGGGTTTGGTGATGATTTCGTTATAATAGATTTTCCAACGAATCATTCCGTTACTACCTCTGACTCTGACCACCCAAACCTTTTTTCTTCCCTCGCAAATTTGGACCATAGTACCTTTCTCATTCATTATCCCAAATCATTTTGGTTTGAATATTTGTCTCCAACACCATCATATTTTCCATGCAAAATCTGCGTCAAAATTTTCTCCATTCAAGACAAAAAAAATATTTTAACTTCCACAGTTCCACAGCCAAGCAAAAAATACCATGCATGAATTGAAAAATATGCAAAATTGCATATACACACACCTTCGTTTGCCCATTCAAAGCCAAAAAGAGATATTTAGACCAACCTTCAAAAGTTACAAGAGCTGCCTGAACTTAAGCAAGGATAATTAATTATAATAATACTAGTGTGGTGTAATTAGTTTTTGACTTAACTGAATTTTTCATCTTCATATTTTTATTAGTTTACGAAAATGGTTTTTCTATTCTAAAATCTTATAATTTTAATATTTTATTTTGATTTTTTAACTAAAAAATAATGATGTGACATATTTTAAATAACGTGTCATACAGTATGATAATGTATAACAATTAACACTCATAAAATAGCAATACAACGTTTTAAAAACTTAATTTTCAACTTCACGAAATTTTCATTTTTGTAGTTTAATTAATTACAAATGAATAATTAATACACTTAAATGATTTTATATCATAAAATCGTATAACACATCATTTAAAATAAATCAAATCATTATTTTTTTTAATTAATTAAAAATATGAGAAAATAACTAAAATTGTGAACTTCTAAAATAGAAAAGACCAATTTTGTGAATTAACGAACATTAAAAGATCAAAACTACAATTTAATCTTAATTTTTTTATAAATATTTGCGGTTAATTAAGTTTTTTTAACCAAGTTGAGGCCTTTAGCCAAATTACAAAGGAAAACGACAATTAAAATAAATGTTATCAACATCTCGCCATAAAAGACTAACATAACCTATATGGAGATGAATAAGAATATGGTTATTCGCTAGTAAGTCAAAAGCAAAACCCACAAGTTAGTGAGTGACGTGGTTTTTCGGCCTATAAATATAAGTAATCGAAACATATCATTCCCTCATCTAAGATGATTAATGAGTAAAACAATAGATGAAAAGGGATGAGAGGGAGACAACCCTTCATAATAAGAGTCATAATTACTGATGAATTGAATTCAAACAAGACAAACTGATAATAGATCATAAAATTTACCATATTTTGATCATGATAACCCAACAAGATTCAAGGTTACAAGCAAAACCTCTCTGCCACATGCAGCTCTTTGTTATGTAGCAATCAAACCACTGCCAATAGGCCATGCACCAACATCATTTTGTCTAAGGGTCAAAGAGTTTCATTTCCTTTAGAGTGTATTCCAACGAATTCATTGAAAATTTAAAATTCTAAGTAGTTCAATTGCTTCAAATGATTTCCTTTCATTTATAAATTTATTTGTTTGGATATAATAATTGTTTATTTAAAGTTAGGGCATTTATATAAATTTCAAAAAAAAATTGGGTGTAAATGTAAATATTTAATGATAAGTGGTTCAATGCAATTTTTTGATTAATGGGTCAAAATTGAAAACGTGTAAATTTCTAGGGACCAATTTTTAAAATTTGGAATTTTATTAAATAAATTTTAAAAACACAGGGACTAATTTAGAAATTTTGAAAAAATTGGCTCTAACGTACAAATTTTAAAACTTAAATTGACACATTTTTAAGATTCGTAGTTTGCAATATGAAGAAGGAATTTCAAAATCTTAATTTAGGATAGTATTTGAAATTCTCAAATTTTTGTTTTAATAGAATATCTTAAAAAAATCCCTTATTAACTCAGTGAAATTATCTTATCCAAATTCACTTTTATAAAAAAAAAAATTTAAATTTGTGAGTTCGAAAAAAACTAATTGAGGATGAGACAAAGTATCTCCTTAATAGAAGGTTTGACTCAAGTTATGAATAAAAATGACAAAATTGATGGAATTTGATCCCACCAATGAAGATGAGTGACGTGAAGATCCAAATAAGCAAACATGTCACCACAATGATTTCCTTCTTAGAATATGTGAGAAATAACAAAGTTCATTTGCTTAATTAAGTGAAAACAATTGTTATAACGATTTCTCAAATGCCAACGAACAATACTATTATTCTTGTAGGCTTAAATTGTAAGTTGAAAGTCATATTCAATCCACAAAAACAAGTGAACAATTGAGCCTTTGATGTTTTCTAAAGTGTGCAAGCATCATATCATTTAACAACAAACTAAAAAAATACAAAAAAAGATCTTCTAGTACTCATTGTCAGGTGATAAAAGATGAGACTAGTGTGAATCAGTTACATTTAGAAGATCTAGATCATCATGTCTAATTCAAAGTATTAAGTAATTGTATGCTCAACTAAAACTTCAACCGATACAAAATGGAGATTTCATAAGATCAACATAATTATGACATTTGATGAGCTCAACTAGACAAATGTATCATTTGTTTAGCTTACATAAAAGTGGCATAAATCACAAAAGACAGAGAATGAATATGTACAAAGATATAACTTAAAGATCGAAGCAAATAAGAAGACTTAATCTTCCATACCTGAAAACTTCGAAAGTCGCTATCAACATCGTGATAAAAGTTGTAACAACTATTTCTTTAATGTGACTATGGAAATCAACAAGACATCTTCAAATGACTAGTAATAGGTTCTTCCAATGACTATATTGACAAAATTTATTTAAGCAATATTGAATATCAGTTTGAAGTTGACAAAAATAGTTATGAATTAGATTGAAGATAAAAAGTTGAAAACAAAGTTCATGTTGTCCATAAAGTTGTTCAGCATTTTTACATTAGAGTATCTAGAACATACATCATAAATACAAGACGATCACTATATATCATCTTAAATGGAATTGTCATCTTATAAATCTCGTTAGAAGAAAAATGAATATCCTCCACATGATAAATACTTGGTATGATAATTTGATTTGTTACTGTATTTGAATACCTTCTCTTCGAGAGTTATCAATTATATGTATCGTAGTCATACACACCATTTGAGAAACGTCCATTAGTGGCTGATTATATCTCCTTGAAAGGCTTATAACGAGTAAGTTGTTTTCAAGCGCATGAGATATAAGTCTGAAAAAGGAAAGTAAAAAATACTCGACTCCTAACGAGGCTTAGATAATACTTGTAGTTTTTAAAGAGGATTAGAGAATATTTGAAGCATAGAAAGACGGAGTAAGACTCTTCAAAACATGGAAAAGTTAAGTTAATAATCATTTAAAATTAAAGAACCGAGTTATAATAATACTTGTAAGTATTTACTTAATAGTGGATTAAGTATTTCGAGTTTAGAAGACAACATATCTCCATATTAAAAATATTAGATGTAGTAATAGTTACTACGAACTAATATAAAAATATTTTGTGTCATTCCCCCTTCCTTTTTTATATGTAAGCATTAATACTATTATTAAATGCATTTCACAAATCAATTGATCTAAGTTACTAAATAAAGTAAAAGTTTTAAAAATATAAAACACCGTTCAAATTCCAATTTTTGGTGTTCTTTAATTTCTTTCAACTAAGAGGTGCTCCCCCGAGTTATAACTGGATCCACTCCTACGCACACTACATATTGAAAAACAATCGTATCCAAATCTAAGTAGTCCATTGTATTTTATTTGAAGAAAAAAAATTGTACGGTGAATTTTTTAAAATATTCGAGGAATTGGGTTTTATCTATACTATTAAATGAATAGATTGAATTTAATCTATTAACTATTTTATTATGAGATATTAAATGAATTTTTACTTAGATAAATTGAATATAATGTAAATAATTAGATCAAATTGCCACTTCTAAGTTATTGTAGTAAGATTTTGTCAAGAAAAATATTGTAATATTAAGATAAGAAGAAAAAATCATTTCAACATAAAGCTTGTTTTCGAGACCCTTTTGCGCATCATTTTTGGAATATTTCAAGCTTAAGTGGCCCACTTCCCACTTTTTGTCTGGTAGTAGGTGTTGACTACACACTTGGAGACAAAGGATAAAGGAAACAGTTCTCATGTGTTACTTAGCATATTATGAAAGCTACCCATTCAGTTTATAATTATAATTACCTATTAAAAAAATTGTCCTTAATTATTGATATATTTTGTTGAAATTTGAAAATATTCAATTAATTTTATATTGTTTGGAATAGTAAAGAAAAGGGAGCTCAAGACTATATATATAACTTTAATTTTTTTATTATAATTAACACTAGTCATAATAACTTTAAGCTTATATTGGATTATTTTTTTTTCATTTATACTATTATATTAGAGTGTTGTGAGATGTAGTTCAAACATTTATTTTTGAGAGTGTGAGTGTACAGGATCATGGGGAGTTTTAAGTGTTGTAACCATTTTTACATAACATTGTTATTTGGTTATCATAAGACAACTATCGTGATTTTTTCATCGACTTTAGGGTTTTCACCCTATTTTCATTATTATTTAAATTTATTTATTTGTTATTTTCTCAACATTTGATATCAAAGCTTTAGATTAAGTCCAGAAAAATTGAGTTATTAGTATGCTATGTGGTTGCAGCTTTGTTTGATCATTCACTTCAAAAAATAAAGGTTATAATCTAGAAGTGTTGTTTAGACAAGGTTCTGACTAAGGAAAGATGAGTTTGATTGAAATCGAAGAATATTGAACAAGTCTCGTATTTCTTGGATTTGTAAAGAAAGATGGAGTTCAATGCTATATATGAGTGTAGTATTTCCATTACAATTAGCACGAGTCATAAACATTTCAAGCTTGTATCTAATTCTTTTATTTTTTATTATACTCTTGTGTTAGAGTGTTGTGAGAAGTAGTTCAAATATTTACTTTGGAGGGTGTGAGTGTACTGGGAGCCATGCAAAGTGTTTTAGAGAAGTTTATCTGTTGTAACAATTTTCACACAATGTTGTTCTCTTATTATCATTAGACAATAATTGTTGTTTTTTCTCCGGATTTGGAGTTTCCACGTTATACTCTTGTGTTTTGATTGTTATTTAAATTCCTCTAGAGGTAAATTGTTGGGTTTCAAGTGTAAGTGTTTAAGTCTCACATTAGATAAGAATCAGTTAAATGTTGGATATATAAGAGTGGTGATCCATATACCTCATGTCTTAAGGTTTTGTGTGGAGATGTGGTGTCAACATATTTTGTGGTACAAGTGCATTTGGGCCGTTGTTGCTTCTGTCACTCCTCTGACATCCCGACAAGTGGTATCAAAGCCTTCATGGGGAACAGGAGTTGATCCTGGTGTTAGATACTTGTATTGAAAGTCTTCCTTGCAATGTAGTCAGTAAGCGGATCTCGTTGGAAATAACAATGATGCAAGTATAGGGTGTGATAGACTCACACTTGAGAGGAAAATTGTTGGGTTTCAAGTGTAAGTGATTAAGTCACCCATTGGCTAATAATAAGCTTAATGTTTGATATATATATATATATATATATATATATATATATATAACTAAATAGCATTCGTAGTCTCTTAACTTAATTTCAGTTAACGTTTTAGTCCTTTATTTTTTTTTCTTCCCAATTTGGTCCTTTATTTTAATTTGAAGTGACAATTTGATCTTTTATGTTTTAAAATATCAACGATATTATCTTTTTTTCTACAAAAATTCAAAAAATTCATCAAAATTTTCAACCAAAACCCATAAAATTAATTATATTATTTAATATAATACAAATTTTATCAAATTTGTAACTCAAATCTTCAAATAAACTCATATTTTCATTCTTTATTTGATGTTGTTAGATATGGAAATATGAGTTTATTTGAAGATTTGAGTTTCGAACTTTGATAAAATTTGTATTATATTGAATAATATAATTAATTTTATGGGTTTTGGTTGAAATTTTTGATGGATTTTTGATTTTTTCTAAAAAAAAGGATAACATTGTTGACATTTTAAAACATAAAAGATCAAATTGTCACTAAAAATTAAAATAAATGACCAAATCGAAAAGAAAAAAAAAAGATAAATGACTAAAACGTTAAGTGAAATTAAGTTAAGGAACCACAAATACTATTTAGCATATATATATAAATATATATAAGAGTGATGACCCATATATCTAATACCTTATGGTTTTTGGTGGAGATGTAATGTCAAAGTCTTTTATACTTTAGAGGATGTGATTCCTTGTTGTTCTCAGCACTCTGCACACTCCTCAACATTATATGTTATCTTTTAATGTACTAGATGCATCGATTCTTATTTTTTTCAAATATACTATTTATTAATTATACTGCTTATCTTAAAAGATGAAAAAATAAATAAGATACATTTATGTACAAATGACATTTTAAAAATATATATACATAAAATAACATTAAATTAACTTTTTTATTATAGTAGTAATACAAGAAAAACAAAATGTACTTTTATAAATACAAAGGAAGGGAGTATTAGATGTTTTTTTAACATCGGTTTCTTATAGAAAAATTATAAGTTGTGTGTTATCCCCGTTGATAATCATTCTTCTGAAAAAATTAGTTAGTAAAATAATTTGTTTAGAAACTATTAAAAACTTTTTTATTTATTTACAACTACTAAAAATAATTTCTTATTTGAAACTTTTTTAATTTACAATTTTTATCTATCATTTTATTTTAAAAACAGTTCGATTTAATTATTGTTTTTTAACACAGCATGATTATAAGATTAACCTCTATTTCCTATGCATTTTTTATTCATATCCTTGGACACCTTTGGTAGTAAAAGGATTAAATGGTACAAACATCCAAAGTGTTTATATGTTTTCCTCAAAGTGTACAGATTGTATGGTAGTACTTCTTCTACTCTTTAGACTTTATTATTTAAAAAAAAACTAACTTCATACTTTTAAAAAAAAATTTCAAGTATTTTTTTAAGAAACTGTTGTTTTTTGAATTTTGAAAACTAAAAATCAATTTATAATATCGAAGATATTAATGGATTGAGTCGCGGACTAGGTCGCTCTCTTTAAGACGTTTCGCGGCACTGCCCAAATTATGCAAGATAGACTATCAACTACGAAGTCCCCAGAATAAAACAGCTTTGATTAACTGTATCGGAGTTCCACTACACTGTAGAAAACCGTTCTAGAATTATACCATCAATATGGCGGTTAAAGTCATTGTCTCAATATGACGGTTAAAGTCACTTTCAATATGGCGGTAAAGGTCACTCACAATATGATAATATGACCACTCTCGAGCTCTAAAATGATATAAAGTTAAGTTTTGGGTAGTGGTATTATGACCACTCAAAAATCGAACGGACAGCGGCATAAAAACCTCTCTAAAATAAAGTGATATTCGAACTACTAAAACTCCAAGGGACATAAAGAGACAGGAGAAGTGGCTCGGAAATAATCGAGTAGAATATAAGAGGGAGAAAAGAGAAAGTTAAGAAATGCATCAAACTTTGGTGTATTTTTCACAATAGATTGACACTCTTTATATAGTGATGGAAGCAAATCCACATATGTTTTCTATCCAATACGGGACTTCAACAAAAGTTTTAAAATCTTTATATAGTGATGAAAACTACTCAACATATAAGATTTTTCCAATATGGCACTTCAACAATTTTTAAATTCACACACTACGTTCCAACAATTTCAAAATGTAAGAACCCGGAGATTTAATATATTAAAACCAAGTAGATTTGAAAAATTACTACCTTTATTTACGTCAAACGCTTCTATAATATTATGCATAAGCAAATGTGTCTCTTGACTTGAACCATTGCATAGTAAGTGAGATTTAGATGCAACAAGAATGACTCGTAGTCTTCAACTATATCTCCGACATCAAACCCACACCCAACCTTTTCACAGGGTGTACTCTCAAAAGTCTGTGCATTAATGGCACTGCATGTTTATCCCAGTATAGTGAACGCTCTAGGAATTCTGCCTCAAAATTCCATAGGAAGCGGCCCCACTTCCACATTCACATAGGTGAGTCTATCAAGAGTATTCCTGTAGCTAGGTACTTCACTCCACATGGAGTATAGATCTCATTAAGAGTTTCTATTATCTCATCCTATCATCGCTTTAGGAATCATGCTTCTCAGATATATAATAGCATGTTCATCTCATATCACTTCACGACTTGTTATTACCCATTGAACCTAATTATTGGGATCTCTAGTCTTTTAGGTCGGGTTACCATCATGAGTGACTTTATAGGCATTAGTCTCATCCTTTTGGATGTATTTAGGACTTTCTCTTTAAACAACCCTTTTGTCAAAGGATCTGCTAAATTTTCATCAGTGCGTACATGATCCACTATAACAACTTCTTTAGAAAGTAATTTTCTAACAGTGTTGTGCTTACAACGTATTTGTCGTCTCTTACCGTTGTATTAATGATTCTCAATTTTTGCAATAATCGCAATACTATCACAGTGGATCAACACAGCTGAGACAGGTTTTTCCCATAAAGGATCTCAGCTAACAAGCATCTCAACTAGCTCGCTTATTCACTAGCAGTAGCTAGTGCTATCATTTCAGACTCCATACTGGACTGAGTTAGTATCGTCTGTTTCTTAAATTTACAAGATACATCCCTGCCGGCTATACTAAAAATATAGCCACTAGTTGCTTTGGAGTCATCTGATAAGGTGTTCCAAGCAGCATCAATGTATCCTTCAAGGACGACAGAAAAACTTTGATAATGTAATCCTAGACTCATGTTCATTTTTAGGTATCTCATGACTCTTCCGATTGCATGCCAATGCTCCATAATAGGTCTACTGGTAAACCTGCACAACAGTCCCACGACGTAGGCAATGTCGGGTCTAGTACAATCAGTGGCATACCTGAGGTTGCCAATAATGCTCGCATATTCAGTTTGTCTCATACTTTCACCAGTATTCTTAAAACGTTTCATACTTGGAACATCTGGTATGCAAGCAGGTTTACAGTCAAAGTATTTATATTTCTTTAGGATCTTTTGAACATAATGAGATTGATCCAAAGAAATTCCCTTTTCTGACCTAGTAATCTTAATTCCTAAGATTACATTTGCTTCTCCAAGGTCTTTCATATCAAAGTTGTTACTCAACAATGATTTCACAGTATTTACAACATGAATGTTTGAACCAAATATGAGTAAGTTGTCTACATAGAGCAATATGATAGTGCAAATTCCATTTTTTTTATTTGTAATAAATACATGTGTCACTTTCTTTCACTTTAAACTCATTGGATATAATCAAGTTATCAAATTTTTTTCATGTCATTGCTTAGGAGCTAGTTTAAGACCATACAAAGATTTATCTAACTTATACACCTTGTCTTCTTGTCCATGAATCACAAAATCTTCAGATTGTTCTATATAGATTTCTTCTTCCAAATCACCATTTAAAAAAGCTGGTTTAACATCCATTTAGTGTATCACCAAGTTATGAATAGCTGCTAGAGAAATGAGTACCCTAATGGATGTTATTCTAGTGACTTGTGAAAAAGTGTTGAAAAAATTCGTATTTTCTCGTTGTTTAAAAACTTTGGCTACAAGGCGTGCCTTGTATTTATCAACAGTTCCATCGGGTTTTAATTTATTTTTCAAAATCCATTTACAACCTATTAGACTTGCGACCAGGAGGCAAGTCTACCAAATGTCATGTCTTGTTAGACTCTAGAGAATCCATTTCATCATTTATAACTTCTTGCCATAAATCTGCATCCAATGATGACAAAACTTCTTTAAGATTTGTAGGATCCTCTTCTAAATCATAAGTCATATATTCTGGTCCATAATATTTAGCAACTCTAACTCTCTTACTTCTTCGAGTTTTCATTTCTCCTTGTTAGTTGCTTTTAGTGCATCTTGTCATAGAAGCATGACTTCGTTCGCTGCCCCCACTATATCTCGATTTGAAATGGAATTGATTTTCATAGCAGTAAAGATCATTTGATTTTCATGATCACCTTTGCATTTAGGTCATAAAACATATACGCTTTACCGTTCACTGCATACCCAATGAATACACACTCATAGGCTCTACTGGCGAGTTTAATTCGCTTGAGATCTGGAATTCTAACATAAGCTAGACAACCCCATGTTCGAAGATAAGACAAGTTTGATTGTCTTTTGTTTATTATCTCATAAGGAGATGTTTTGCTTTTATATTTTTGGAACTCTATTCAAAACATAGCAAATAGTCAAAATGATTTCCCCTCACCAATGAGATGCAACATCAAAGTTAACTATAATAGCAAAGATAGTTTAGTAAGAGTTCTATTCATTCGTTTAGCTTTACCATTCATTTAAGGTGAATAAGGTGATGTGGTTTCATGTATAATTTCTTCTGTTTTATAAAACTCATTAAATAAACTAGAATCATACTCTGTTCCTCTATTACTACGAAGCCTCTTAATCTTTTTACAGAATTAATTTTCAATTTCAGTTACAAAGGTCTTAAACATGTTAAGCGCCTCACTTTTATTTTTCGTTGGATATACAAAAGTATAATAGTCAGAGCAATCGTCAATAGAAATGATAAAATAACATTTTTCATTTCTTGTTAACGTCTCATCAAATTCACATATATCATAGTGTAAGACTCAGATTCTCTAACTACATATTTATGTAAACTCTTTGTTATTTTAGCTTAACTACAAAAATCACATTTTTTTTATGAAAATCATTTCAAGATAGCATTGGTATTAAACCGGAGTTACTTAAGTTTGAAATTACATGTGTTTACGTGACAGGGTCTTACATGTCAAATATTAAAATCACACAACATGTAAACATAAGGAGATCTTTTTAATTTCAACATTTAATTTAAACATGCATCACGTGTACCATTTGCCAACAAAAATATCATATTTGAAATTGGTGTACAAATCTGCCCCCCTATAGAGTAAGTAAACTCGCCTTATTCTGAAAAAAAATCATAAACAATATTTTTTTTCTTCTTATGTCTAGAGACAGGTTTTCATACTCTTTAGAGAACATTCATTTGTTTTATGCTTGAGATAATTTTTTTTTTAAATCCTCTCAAACAGGGGCAGTTTTTCGATAATAACAATCAATTTAAAATTCATATAAAGTCATACCTTAAGAGATAATCTCATGAACTATCTTTTGATTTTCACGAGAGTGAACATCCACGGATCTAGGCAACACACTTTTTAGCTACATCTTTCTCAGTATCATATTTTTTTTCTTCAGAGCATTCCAAATATCTCTAGCAATATTGTTGGAATTGTAATAGTCATACAGATCATCAGCAAGTTCATTAATAATATAATTCTTATTATTCTCCCATAGGTTAATTCTCCAGCTTTCTTATCATTTTCTTTTTGTCTCAAACTGAAACGAATTTATTGAAAACAAAGGCAACATAATCAAATCCAATAATATCTTCGGTTGACATGATAGAAAGAAATGTCTTAAAATTGTTGTTTTTTGAATTTCGAAAACTGTTTGAAAATCAATTTATATTACCAAAGATATTAATGGGTTGAGTTGCGGACTAGGTCGCTCTCTTTAAGATGTTTCGCAGCACTGCCCAAATTGGGCAAGACAGACTATCAACTACGACGTCCCCAGGATAAAACAGCCGAAATTAACTGTATCGAAGTTCCACTGCACTGTATAAAATTGTTCTAGAATTATACCCACAATATGACGGTTAAAGCTATTATCTCAATATGACGGTTAAAGTCACTTTCAATATGACAGTTAAAGCCACTATGTCAATATGACGGTTAAAATCACTCTCAATATGGCGGTTAAAGCTACTCACAATATGGTAGTATGACCACTCTCGAGCTCTAAAAGGACAAAAAGGCAGTGGTATTATGACCACTAAAAAATCGATTAGACTACGGCATAAAATCTGCTCTAAAAGGAAGTGGTATTATGACCACTCAAAAATAGAAGGGATTGCGGCATAAAAACCACTCTAAAATAAAGTGATATTAGAACCACTAAAACTCAAGTGACATAAAGAAATGAGAGAAGTGACTCGGAAATAATCGAACAGAATATAAGAGAGAGCAAAAAGAAAGATGGAAGCAAGTCCACTTATGTTTTCTATCGAATGTGGTACTTCAACAAAAGTTTTAAAATCTTTATATAGTGATGAAAACTACTAAACATATAAGATTTTTTCAATAAAGAATTTCAACAATTTTTAAATTTACACTATATGTTACAACATAAATCAAATTAGATATAGATAACAGAAGTCAAATTAGATATAGATTAAAATGGTGGTTATTCCAAACACCACACGTGCAAAAAAAACAACCGAAAAATAAATTTATATCGAATGAACAAGCATAACAAAACACAATTTGGCCATAAACAACCACGTTAAAAAAACACTCAAAACTCAATTTATACAATACTTAAAAAGAAAAAAGAATATGATCATCTAAAAGAATACGGTCGTCTAAACCAAGGCAATGTGACATATTTTGCCACCAATATGTTAATTCGATATCAACCTGTATAACTATATTAACCATCACTACGATTAAACATGGACAAGTTTCACCATTTGAATTGCAAGAACATTTGATTGTTTAGATGTGTAAATAAATTGTTTACTTAAAAAAGAAAGTGTATTTCAAAAGTATTATTTAAAAAAACTTTTTAATAAAAATAGAACAAAATTTGTTAAACTTGTATGTTTACATTGGGAGACTTTAGGGAGTAATTGTGTTCTTCAGTTTGTTGGAATTTTGACATTTTACAACTCAGTTCCTCTGCTGTCAAAGCACCAAAGAATAATTTAGATTGGGTGATATAGTCAGCATAGGTCAGATGAAATAAACCTCACTTTTCAATAATTTTACGGTACATCACATTTAATATGTCTAATAAAATAAAAATAATTTTTGTTATTTTAATGCTCTTTGTGAGAGAGCTATGAGAGAGAAAGAGATATAAGAGTAGAGACATAAAAGAAAGACAGGGATGTGAAACTCCAAAGAGATGCGACAAAAAATACATAGTAAATTTTTAATAAAAAAGATATTTTGATACTAATATTTTGTACAACTTAAATTAGATTTTTTTAATTTATATTCTTTTTTTAATTTTTTTAATATATTTCACTTTAAAATTAATATATCAAAATATTTATATTTATTTGCATAGATCGCAAGACAAAAATGCGATTATTGTAAAAATGATATTTTGTATATTAATTTTGAAGTGAGATGAATTTTTTTTTTATAAAAAACATATAGATAAAAAGAATCCAACTTAAATTTGTCTAAAGATTTAGTCAATGATAAATTTTTTTGTTGAATCCTTTGATTCTTATTTTCTCAGTTTTCTATTTTTTAAATCAAATGTATTTTAAAGTTTTTGAAAGTCGCCAAGTATATTGAAATGGATGCAGTGTTTAAGTGTTTAAGTTGAGGGTAGATTGGAAATAGAAGATTTAATAAGATATTTATCAAAAAATGGAGAGAAAACTAAAAAAAGGTTTGAAATTGGAGTGTACAGAAATCAGAGTGATGCAGAATGGCTGTACGTATGAAATGACCGCATGGGCAGATATGTCCTTCCCGTCAAATCTAAGGTTTACAGCTACGTTGTCACTATTATTAACACACCATTTATATATAAATAAATAAACAAAATACTAATAAATATCTTTAGTATATTGTTTTAAAAAAATAAAAGATGTAATTTATATTTTTAATATAAAATAAAATTCGATGTTTTTAGGGTATATTGTTTGAAATTCGATGTTTAATTAAAATAATTTTAAAATATCATGTTATATACACGCATTAAGAATATTTATTAAAGATACAAAATAACAAATTTTATGCTAAATAGCACACGTGATCCCTTAACTTAATTTTTTGTAACGATTTGGTCTTTTATGTTTTTTTTTTCCATTTTGGTCCTTTATGTTTTTAAATAATTTCAACCTCAACCTTTAAGTGGGATTCCGTTACAAAAAAAGTTACCCCTCCGTTTCCTTTTCCCTGGGTTTTCTTTTAGGTTTATGTTCTTTTGTTTGGTTTATAGTTACTTTTCTTCTCCCATTCACTTTCTCCCTTCATCTCCTTTCTTCTCTTCTCTCGTGTAATTAACAGTAATAATTAAAGCAAAATAACAACCAACATCATTGGAGCCACAATTGATGCAAAAGCAAAATACATTAATATGTTCCAAATGTCATACAACAAACTCAATCATAACTACATACTTACAACAAATCTACTACATCAACATCAAGAAAATTACATCAAATACAGTAACCTCATTTCAGAGCTAAGATAAACGATAAAACAACACATGTTATACCAAACAAAATGATTAAAAATTGCAGCAACTTCATCTTAATAATGGTTGACTTGTGATCTCCATGCATCTTCAAAATGACATTCCTAAGAGTCATAATCTCCAACTCCTTTTGAGGACACTCTAAACATTGTGTATGTATCTGTTGTTGATTTCTCTATTGTGCTTGAAGCCTATAGTTTGAATTCCAAACAAAGTAATTGCATCTACATTCAATGTCATAACTCTACAATTGATGAACAAAGACAACATCAATAAAAAAAATTTCAGCAATAATCGAATAATTTTTTTTTCATCTGAACCAAATCTAAAAACCCTAAATCCCAAAGGTATTTATGCTTACCACAAAATTCCTACAACCCCAAAATTTTCTTCCTCTATTCGGACCCCATTTTGTCACTATGTGAATTACATGTTTCAGACCACAAGCACAATTTGGCAGCTCACGAATTCCATTGGAATCAAAAGAACCATAGTTGTAGGATGTTGAGTTGTACAAGGTTGACTTTGACCCATTTGTGAAAGAGGCAGCCATAGATTTAGAGTTTTGTGAACCATGAATATGATTTTCCATGGAAGGGAGATGAGAAGGGAGAAGATGATGAAGGAAAGAGATGACACGGGAGAAAAGAAGAAAGGAGATGAAGGGAGAAAGTGAATGGGAGAAGAAAGGTAACCCTAAACCAAACAAAAGAAATATAAACATGAGAGAAAACCCAGGGAAAAGGAAACGGAGCGGTAACTTTTTAACTTTTTTTATAACGGAATCCCACTTAAAGGTTGAGGCTGAAATTATTTAAAAACATAAATGACCAAAATGGGACAAAAAAAACATAAAGGACCAAATCGTTACCAAAAATTAAGTTAATGGACCACGGATGCTATTTAGCCTAAATTTTACATTAAAAATAACAAATTTTGATATTTTAAAAGTTGAATAGATAATTTTTAATATATAATTCAGTGAAATATTTTAATTTAAAATAAAAATAAATATTAATTAGATTTTATTATCAAGTTTTTTAAGATATATTTTAGTGAAATAATAGCTAAATTAATTTAAGAGACTAAGTTATAGTGTTTTACAAATTTAAGAAAATAAGAGACCAATCTCTTTGGTAAAAAAGAATGGACGGAGGAAAAACTAAAGGATAACGTATGCCCCCTTGTTACTTTTTAATTCTCACATTTGTAAAAAAAAATTTATTCTTATACGGTTTTTAAAGCTAAACTCATCGTTAATTATTGAATTGTTAATAATACGTGTAGTTATTTATTAAAGAGAAAAATAGAGGTAAAACAATAATTAATTAAAGATATTATAAAAAATAAAGTAAATTATTGTTTTAATATCTAAAAGTTTAAGGTATTTTTTAAGTTAGATTTTAAATTATTAAAACGTCAATTAATTTAGTATTTGATATTATAACGATCAAGTATTATGTTAATAATAAATTGTATATTTCAAATATTTGTATTATAATAAATTATATTTTTTAATAATTATTTTAATTATTCAAATACTATTTTGAATTTTTGATTCGATTAAATATCAAATTGACAATATCTTATATATTTAAAGACTAAAATTGTGGTTTACTAAAAAAAATAAATAGTAGTAAAAAATAATAAAATGTATATAAAATATAATAATTTAAAAGGAACATGGAAAAAAATATATTATTTTGTAAATAAACTATAAATTTATTAAGGAAAAATATAAAAATAACTAAGAGGCATTATAATAAATTTATTAAGTAACATGTATTAGAGAGTATTACTCTGGTAGCATATGAGAATGATTAGTATCGGCAAAATCACAATTAGTTGCGGTGATTGACACATAAGAAATGTAGTGACTTAATAATTTGAGCAACAAAAATAAATAAATAAATGTTGTAGAAATTGAGTGGTTTTATGTCATTGTGAGTGGTGAATAGATTCAGCCATAGTACACTCTTGTTACCAAGGCACACAGACACAGATATATAGCCTGACTCAGTAGCTAACAAAAATAGCCAATCTATTATCTACCATTCACACATTCTTATTTCTCTCTCATCTTTTTCGAGATTTACGCCTTTTCGTATTACTACCCTCTTATTATTATGAGTTTAACAAAGGTTTCTTTACCAAAAGCCTAAACTTGGGTATTACTAGCAATTTAATTTTAGAAGAAAATAAAAATAAAAATAAAAATGCAAAGACGTGGTCTTTTTCTCATATAACACAGATCCCTATGGAATGAAGTGGGTGCTCCCCAGCATTGCTTTGCTTATAATAATTCATTCCTTTTGTTTTGTTTTCGTTTAAAGAGACCACTTTTGTTCTGTTTCGAGAGAGACACATGTTTTTTTTATGAGTTCAGTTGGTACACCAATTTCATTTCATACTTGATACTTTGATAGTATAATATCATAACAACATCAACAACCAAACTCTTTCACTTCACGATCTATTAACATGCAGTAGCAGAGGCAATAGCTACACTAGATTTTTTCAACATGATTTGTTTATTTGCTGAGGCAATGATTGAGTTTCTTTTTTACTGCAAGTGAATGATTCTGGTAAATAGTATTGTAGAAATTTCAAACCTTTTTCAACTAAACAAAAGAAGATGAAGTCTATCAATGACAGTAGTAACTCTGATGACAGAAACAACAATCATAACAACAATAACTGGTTGGGTTTTTCTCTCTCACCTCAAATGAAAATGGAGGTTTCTTCTGCTCCTCCTTCTCATCATTATCAACAACATCATCATTACCATCATCAACCTTCTTCAGCTTCCAACACTGTTCCTACACCTTTCTATTTCTCCTCTTCTCACTTCAACAACTGTTATCAAAATGGTAACTTTCATTCACCTTTGACTGTTATGCCTCTTAAGTTAGATGGCTCACTTTGTATCATGGAAGCTCTTGGTAGATCACAACCACAAGGTTTCTTTTTTCTTTCTTTCTTTCTTTTGCTATGTTCATTTTTTTTTTATTATTGTTAAAAAGTTCTTATTTTTATCTCTTAAATTAATGTTTTTTATATGACCCTTTAATGATTTTGTTGTGTAGTGATGGTGCCATCTTCATCTCCAAAACTAGAAGACTTTCTAGGTGGTGCAACAATGGGAACTCATGATGAATATGGTAGTAGTAGCCATGAAAGAGAAGCAATGGCTTTAAGCTTAGACAGCATTTACTACAATACCGAAAATACAGATCCTCAACAACCTGCTAGAGACCATTCTCTTGACCTTCTTTCAGATGATTCCTTTAGACAACAAAGCCACAACATCAATGTTCAGTCACATCCATATTATTCAGCTCTTCATTGTCAAGGTATTTTTCAAACACAATTAGAGGAAGAACAAGAAACAACAAAGGAAACAAACCATGTCGCTGTTTGTAGTTCCCAAATGCCTCAAATAGCTGAAGAAGAAGCAGAAGAAAGCATTGCTTGTTTCAAAAACTGGGAGCAACAAATGAACACTAACATAGGAAATAATGTTGGTTCTGTTGGTGAGTTACAATCTTTAAGCCTTTCTATGAGTCCTGGTTCACAATCTAGTTG
The DNA here is from genome assembly GCA_037974295.1 of Cicer cuneatum. Classification (NCBI taxonomy): domain Eukaryota; kingdom Viridiplantae; phylum Streptophyta; class Magnoliopsida; order Fabales; family Fabaceae; genus Cicer; species Cicer cuneatum. The sequence goes on from JBBPBO010000004.1 coordinate 74,028,892, forward strand.
TGTCACTGCTCCTAGACAGATCTCACCTACTGGAACAGAATCAGTGGCTATGGATGTTAAAAAAAGAGGAGCTTCTAAAATGGGTCAGAAGCAACCAGTGCATAGGAAATCTATTGATACTTTTGGTCAAAGAACATCACAGTATAGAGGTGTCACTAGGTAATTTTAATTCAATCATCCCTTGTTATTTTCATTGTTTGATAAAAAAAAGTAATTTTTAATTTTAGTTTTATAGTACAATATGTTCGTGTTGTGTTCTTTGAAGCTTTCATGTGTTTTTTGATATGATAACAAAGTAATTATTTTATTTTTCTGTAGGCATAGATGGACTGGTAGATATGAAGCACATTTGTGGGATAACAGTTGCAAGAAGGAAGGACAAACAAGGAAAGGAAGACAAGGTTAGTGATTAAAACCATAAACAATAGTCAAGTTTTCGAAATATTTTTTCTTATACTAAAAGTTAATTTTATACTAACTCATTTATGTTGTGTGTTCATGCTTTTTGATGATGATTTTATCAAATTTGCATGCACGTTGCAGTATATTTGGGTAAGTTCTTTTCCTTTCCTTCCATTAATAGAATGAAAAATAAACATTTTCAACATTGTTGCTTCTATTTCTAGTTTTGATGTGTTTGATTTTATTTTTTGTTCTTAAGGTGGTTATGACATGGAAGAGAAAGCTGCAAGAGCTTATGATCAAGCAGCTCTTAAGTATTGGGGACCTTCTACTCATATAAACTTTCCAGTACAGTTCATCTCCTTATTATTTTCTTGCTAGCTTCAAATGTTGTGTATTATTTTTCATATTTATATGCCGAAGAATCACATCCTTTGTCATAAATTTTGCAGTTGGAAAATTACACCATACAGCTTGAGGAAATGAAGAACATGACTAGGCAGGAATATGTTGCTCATTTGAGAAGGTAATTAATAGAAAATGAATCTGTTAATTAATTCGTAAATATTTTGGAAAAAAGTTAGTATAATTATATGATAATCATGATAATTTTGTAGTATTTACTTTTGCAGAAAAAGCAGTGGATTTTCAAGAGGTGCCTCAATGTACAGAGGAGTGACGAGGTTCATTTTTATTTTATTCTTTTGTCTCTTTTTCGTTTGAATTAGTAGCACTGTTGATTTAGAAATTTGAGCTAAATTCACTTTTTTTATGTTATGCAGACACCACCAACATGGTAGGTGGCAAGCAAGAATAGGAAGAGTTGCTGGTAACAAGGATCTTTATCTTGGAACATTCAGTAAGTATTCTTTGTAAAGTACTGTTGAATCTGTTGATTCCTCAAACTTTGTTGCTAAAATGTGTTAACCAAAGTTTTTAGCATTTGAATTATGAACCTGGAATGCTTATGTATATTTAATAAGGCTCTACAATCTACATTGTTTAAACTTTTTAGTATTAAATTATAGGACTATATTTTACTTGTGTCATTTCTGCTTCAATATTTCTTTTCCCAAACACTAGTGACTGGTGAATGCTTTTATAAGGCTGAGAATGTTACTACTTTGAGCTCAAAATTCCACTTTTCCTAAGGCTGCTATTTTCTTCAGATAAAAATATATAAAGGGTTCTTGACAATAATGTTTTTAAGAAAGTTCGGAATTTTGTAATGCCCTTTTGGTATTTTTGAAAGAATTAATTTATTATTATTTTTTCTTGGAAATGAAATTTTGTAGGTACTCAAGAGGAAGCAGCAGAAGCATATGATGTAGCAGCTATCAAATTCCGGGGATCAAATGCAGTCACAAATTTTGACATATCTAGATACGATGTCGAAAGGATCATGGCTAGTAATACTCTTCTTGCTGGTGAACATGCAAGAAGAAACAAAGATAACGATCCGAGAACCGAAGTTGTCGAATACAACGGTACTAATGTATCAAGCCAGAACAGTGTTGAAGCGGCTCAACCGCGAAAAACTAATGAAAATGAATCAAATGTGAGGATGGTTTTGTGTAATAATCATCCACAACAGGAACAACAAAATCAACAAGCAAATACTTGTGACCAAAAACTTGGAAATTTTAAGAATTCTGATTTTTCTATGTCATTACAAGACATTGTTGGGATTGATTCTGGTCAGCACATGTTGGATGTTTCAAGCAAGAATACTGGAAATCATTTTTCAAATCCATCTTCACTTGTGACAAGTTTAAGCTCTTCAAGAGAAGCTAGTCCTGATAAAACAGCTGCTTCATTACTCTTTCCAAAGCCTTCAATGGAAACAAAGATTGCTAATGGTGTTGGTGTTAGTTCTTGGTTTTCTTCACAAATGAGGCCAAATGCTGCTATGAATTTGTCTCATTTGCCACTTTTTGCTGCATGGAATGACGCTTAGAGAGATTAATAGATTACATCCATATTATGTTAAATTTCTACATGTAAAAGTTACAAAAAAAATATGGGAAAGAAGGATTAATGGAGTTAATTTGAAAAAAAAATGGTGATGGGGTAGGAAGGGTAGTTTTGTAAAAGCATATGGGAATATTTATTTGTCCCAAAGGGTAAGTTGAGGAATTTGGGGGATTAATTAAAAGAAAGTATGTAATTTAGGGGCCACTTTGTTTGTTTTCTGTATGGCTTTTACAAACATAGCCTTTTGGCTATATGCTGGAATGAGAATATGCATGTTCAAGGGAAAAGAATTTAATTAAAGTAGACTAATGATTGAATTGTGTGACATGTTTGACAATATGGAAAGTGTGGCCCTTAAAATTATTGAATTTTCTATCTGGAGTTGTAACTTTAACTTGTTCATGCCTAAGTACAGAACCAACTCATTGTTTCTCAATAATGCATAATAGAGACTTTGAATTTGACCACATCATTATCTCGTTTTGTTACTAATAATGCAATCCTCAATATGCATAACATTATGATTGCATAAACCTTTCTTGTTTTAGCTTTGTTAAAAGGCAACTAAATGTTCTAAATATGACTAAGTGATTCTTGTATGAAAGCTTATAATTGGCTAAATTTTCATAATTACATGGGGACACTTCAATATTTTTTTTCTTAAAAGAAAACGTGGTTCGTGGTTAAATTTTTTATATATTTTTATTCAAAGTGGCGAAATCAAAAGAGATATAATTTTTATATTATTGGATGGTAAAAGTGATTTCATGTCTTGTGTGGATACTTTAGGGACTTAACTAAATTTGAGTCCATATTGTTATCGAGTGTTTTCACACGTGTGTGTGAGTGTCATTCGTGTGCATACATATTGTGCTTGATTGCAAAAATTAGTGATTCTTGACCATATAATAACATTATGGTACCACAACGAGGAATCAGTGCCGGGAAAGCTGGAAGCTTGTAGTAAGTAACAAATTGAAGTGGCGAATAGCTGTTTTGTGTAATAATGTGTTAATAATCCAAATTATTTTTATACTAATACAACCTTTAATAAGAAGAGAAAAGGACAGGTTTTGGCGATTGATTTATAATGGGGTGTGGATTAATGGTCGATTGATAAAAAGGTTAATGAATCCAGCTACCTTCCATGCTACAATTTTCTTTATAAAGTTGTTCTCCTAACCAATTGCAAAAAAGTAGTGCAGCCACATCAAATAGAAGGGTGGGTACCTACTAATTGTAGAGGGGGAAATAAATTAGTAAGAATTAGAATTTAGTTTTTTTTAGGTTTGAGCTTTGTTTTTATAAAAGTTTAATATAGTTTGTTATCATATTTAAAAACTTATTTTATATTAACATATTAAATAAATAATTGAATTTATCTTTTAATAATAGGTCAATAAAATTAAGTCTTAATCTAATTTATTTAAAAAAATATTTGGTCTAATTTAAGCCTAACATATGATACATCGATGGTGTATAGTATGTCAATAGTACCACGTATTCTCACTTGATAGTTGATATCATTAACCACAAAAATTAGTTTATTAAAAATTAACAGTATACATGTTATATTTTAAAGTGAATTCTTCGGTTATTCACCTTAAATCAATATTTAAATATAATTATTAATATTTAAATTTAAAAGACGATATTTATAATTGTTGAAATTTTAAATATTTTTTTTAAAATTAGTCCACGTTAGAAATTGCTTATGTTTCAATTAAGAAATAGATCACACAACAATATTTTTAAAAAGTCAAAATTGTTTAAAATAAGAAAGGCACAAGAGATGAGACGACAAGGAAAATTACAGGAAGCAAGGATTATCAGAAAATATAGTTCCATCTTCATATAGTATAATAATACTAATTAATAAAAGTAGCGTGGTAGAGCACATTCCATCAATGCATAGTAACAAATACATATATTGTTTGTTAGGCGGAGTGCTTACTCATAGTCTCATAAATATTGGTGCGACTGAACGAATTGGCCTATTCCTGAATTATTTTATTTTAGTTCAACTCATTGAAGTTAAGTTTGAAGTTGGCTTTAATACGAAAATGTCATGTGTCAAACTTAAATTTTATGCATTTATTACCTTGTTATCTCTGAATAATGTGAGTGTTGTGTTCCGTTAGAAACTGTACTCCATTTGCGTAGAATATTATGAAACAAAAAATATTTATCAACCTTTAATTTTTAAATATTTTTTTTTGCATTTTTTTTGAAGCAAATAATGTATATTTTTTAATAATTTTTTGTAGTAATATTTAATAGCTTCATTACAAAAAATTTAAATTTTTTCACTAAATAATGAATTTTTAAATTTTATGTATTTAAAAATCATATTAAATTTGTCATTTGATAAAAAAATCTAAATTTTTGTAGCAAAATTTTCTATAATGTTTCAAACATTATTGAAAAAAATATACAGTAAATAGCGTAAAATCAAGGATCAAACATTAAAAAAAAAAATTAATAGACTAAAAATTCAAGAAATACATTTTTCTATAAAAATTGAAAAGAAAATTATAAAATTTTATTGCAACTGAAAACTTATTAATTTTCGATTACCGGTGAATATCAACATTCCACCGAATACGTAGGTCAACATATTGGTATTTTTTTTTCTTTCCATCTTTTGGCGGTAATCTTACTTTTTTCATAAAAACGGTGCAAATGAGAGGGACAAATTTTCTTCTTTTTTATTTGTTTAATCCAAATTAAATTATATATACTTTGGAATAAAAGAGGGAAATCCTTGCTTTGAGTTTTGACAAAGGAAAAGCGGGAATGTCTAAAAGTGAAACACAACAAGAAGCAGATTGCATGAAAACAAAAGTTTACAATTGATGGTCAAAAAGCTAGCAAGTCTCATAGAAAAGATAGGAAAGTTAAAGATGCATACAGGAGAAGAAGAAAAAAAGTAAGATTCACTTCAATTCTATTTTTTTTTTAGCAATATTTTTTTCTTTCTAGTCAACAAATATGATTACAAATCTTATTATTGTGGACAGCTTAAGCACACAAATAAAAAAGTTCACTAAAGACAGCTTTGGTAAAAGCACTTGCACGCATGAGCTGGATTATAATGGTAGTTTATCATAATTCATAAACTTAGTGAAGAAAAATTCATGACGAATTGTTGCATTGCAGACATTATTTGAAAGGACTTGACAATAGGATGTGAAATTAAAGAATGTGAATGTGGTAGTTGAATTTCAAAGTGAAAATAATTAAAGTTGAACAATAAGGCACCCAAAAATAAATATGAAGCTAGTTAGGATGTGTGATTTGAGACAAGTTGTGGAGATGTATAGGTCAAAACTCGCGGCCCATTAATATCCTTGTACTTTTGTAGTTTACCACGTTGTCAAAAAAATTTTGCATGATTGAGGGGTAGTAGTTGCTTTGTGGGGTGCACATTGTTCATTCTTGTATTTCATACGAGGGAGCATGAGCAATTCACTCGTTCATATACTCCCACAATCAAGGCTAATGTTTGGTAAAAAAATATTAATTAGAAAATTATAGCATTGTCATGTTTGGATTATCTACCGCTGTTATACGGTGGTGTAGTAATTTTGAGGACTATAAAATTTAGACAAAGAATGTTTCTTTCATTTAATCTAACTGTCTTTATAGCTGTTGCATTAAATATTAGTTGCAGTGGATCCAGTTCCAACATTGTCCTAATTTCGAAGTTAATATTATCCCTCCCTTCAAATCCATTGTCACATTCATAGATTAGCCGTTAGATCTTAATACAAGATCTAACTTAACTCATTTGCATTTGAATTCAAAGACAATACACTCAGTGATCTAATTTGTATTATTAATTCTGAGCTCGAACCAATGGTCCAGCTAACCCAGTCAGTCCACATTTTAGTTTGGATTGAACGGTAAAAAGTTGGCGTGCTCTTTTTTTAAAAATGAAATGTCAATTACATTTTTCTTGTTTTGTCAATGTTGTGTGAGATTCTTATTCAGCACACTAATTAAAACAGTAATAGTAACTGGATTTTTTATTTTTTATTTGAAATATAGTTGAAGTACCAAAAGGTCACACACAAAGTATATATAGATGTACAAAATCATACAGGTTACATGAATTGTAACAGATGGTCCCAGAAACATATGGTGAAGAATTGACTTACATTACAAGTTGATTGAAATTTCAAATTATATAGTATGTCGTATTCTTCAATAGTAGGACCCGTATACAAGGGGACCGATATAAACTTGTGAATGTTTTGTGCTATTAGAGAAAGGGATAGAATATTTTGTGTCCCCTATGGACGACATGTTTGATTCAAGGAGGCCTCAAATACTGTCCTTCCTTCAAAATCTCAAATCTCTCAAATCTCCTTCTCTCAATTAATTTAGTGTCATGTCCTTCTGAATGTTTCTGATGATCAGTTGCATGGAAATGTCAGTAGAACATACGGTATTGAGATTTCTCTATGCATATTATAATGTGAAATTGAAAACTTATTAAGTAAAAAATTTCATAGAAAATATTTGTGTTTAAAAAAACTTAAAATTAAATTTTTTTTGAAAAATATTTGTATTTTAACAAAATAAAATAAAATTTCTGGATTTTTTTTAAATAAAATAATGTACTAATAAATTATTTTTAAAGTTTTCTAGTAAAATAATATTTATTTTAAATGGATAAAATGGTGGTTTGAGGGGTAATTTTGGGGGATGGGATAAACTTTTCCTTATTTTAGAGTAAGGATCTAACAAGTAACAATTAAGAAAAATGTTCCACTGACCCAAATCAAAAGAAAATTCATTTTCCTTTCAAAAAAGAAAAAGAAAGCCCAATTTTGGTACGGTGAATGTTGATCTAACTCCCTATTTTTACAGTGATAGTGTATTTTAGGGGTTGGAAAGCAAAATCAAGAAGGGATGGACATTCACCATTTCTTATTAAAGAGGCAGAATCAATTGGCTAAATGGGTCTCCCTATGTTTTTCTTAACAAGCATGGGCCTGCATCCTGTTTCATAACCCGCAGAATTGTTATGGTAAAAAAGAGAAAAGACGGTTAACTTTCCTTTTATTGAAGTGTACTCCTATATTTCTTTTTCATTTTAAACAAAGATATAAGTTTGATGTTCACAAAAAGTGTATATAGCGAACTTCAACTTAAGGTTTTTTTATTTATTTTAAAAACGAAAGTATACAATAAACTTTTTTTAAAAAAAATCGACTAAAAATTACATTAATCAAGAAAAACACAATTTCAAGTCACAACATCAAAATAAATAACATAACATAAAATAAAAAACACCTACAAATGTAGCAAAATTTACCATAATATCTAAGTCTTTGATTATATTTTCACTAGATTGAAATTGTTTTGTTGATATGAATCAAATTAACACCTCAATAAGACGGGAAATTAAAATGTTGCATTAAGACGAAAAGCAAAACAACGTCACACTTGAACGACGAAATCATAAATAAAACGAGAAAAAAAAATGTATTTGAAAATCATTTATTTAAATAAAGGTGTTTGTTTAAGCTTAAATAAAAATAATTTTTATTTTTAGAAAATTTAGAGATTATTTTGTAGAGATTTGTTTAAAAATGATTTTTTTAATTTTCGTTTGTTTACTAACATAAAAATGAGTTTTTTTAAATGATTTTTAATCTGTTATACACAATTTTATAAAAATGATTTTTTAAACTACAAAGTTATCATAAAAGACATGACTTTCTAAATACATTAATCTTTCTTTCTTTCTCTACGTCATATCTCTCTACATCTCCCTTTTAATTACTCTTCCTTTTTTATTTCAAAACTAATATCAACAACGAAATTAAACCTTATAATCGACTTCATATTTTTTTTTACCAATTTAAATACCTTCAATGTTTTGCTACTACAAAATATTTTATATAAAATATTTAAAATAATGGAGAATATTTTGGCGATGGAAAAATTTGACTATAAATTGAATTAAAAAAGGTAACATGTTATATCAAAAGTTTGAAATGTTCATGTAAAAAGCCATCTAAACCTAAAATTGAGGTATATATATATACATCATTTTCTTCTCATTAGAGAGTTAAGTTCGGTGTTTTTAAAATTTGTGGCATTTTTCTCTCTCATATCGTCATATATATCGCACGAGCGAATGTAAGAAACTACTATTTTTAACTTTTCATTGCCAAAAAATGATTTTTTTAACAAAATAATTTTTTAAAAATTTAAAACAAACACCGTTCAAACAATAAAAAATGATTTTTACTTTAAAAAAATAGATTTTTTCATGAAAAATTCTGAAAGAAAAGACACCCAAAATAAAACCGAAAAGGGATTTGTTTTCAAACTAAAAACAACATTAAACCACTCATCTTCAATCTTCAATAGAATAAGGTTAAGTAAAATTTACAATATACAAAATATATACCATACAATTCAAACATAATTTGTGATGGAGTGATAACATATTTCAATTTATTTTTATGGATGAAGTGATAAGTACCGCTTAAAATTACATAAACAACTGCGATATCTCAAATTTAAATTTGAATCAAAATATTGAACTTCATAGTATGGATTTTTGTCAATTATACTAATATTTATCTACTACCATGTTTCATATTTGTTGCACATATAATCATTCAAAGTTTACGGTACATATTTCATTGCCTAACCATATAAATTTTGTGGGGGTATGCAAAACGTAAAGATAGGGGTGTGAAAATAATGATAAGAAATATTATTTTTGTCCAAAATTAGAAAATGTGGGGAATTATTGTACAATTTATTTATTTTTATTTTAGCGGAGAAGTTTGTATGAATTTATTTAACAACTGGTCCTTACACCCATGCTATGCACAGATCCATTAGATGTACATATAAATATTATATTATGTTATCATTAATTCTTTTAATTATTTTAGTATAATAATTTTGAATTAAAAATTTAGAAATATTAACTTGAAAAGGATATCATGCTAGATTTTTTTATAATTGATACAAAAATATATAGTTAATCAAATACTCCCAAGGTAGCAAGAGATTTGTACATTTGCTAATTATAATTGCAAAATAAATAAATAAAATCACAAAAAAATAGAATAAAACTTGATAGCAGTGATGTTCTATAATTGAATGAAACTATAAAAAAAAAAAAAAACCTCCTTAGTGATAATAGAGAGGCATATGGAAGAAGATTATGCAACCTTTCAATAACGCACATATTTCCATGTGACGCTGAAAAAACTTCCTGCATTCAGCTGAGTATGTAGAACATTATGCATCAAATAAAATGGATCTCGCTCAATCTGGAAGCTAAAACGAATTTTAACACAAGAAATAAAGAATTTTCTAGATTTTAACTTGATATTATTAAATTAATATAAGTGATGTTATGTAATTTTTTTTAATTGATTTAATATTGTTGAGACAATATTATATTTAGAAAAGATTTATATATTTTAATTTTAAAAATATTAAAATTTAAGATTTTTTTATTAAATAAAAATTTTATTTTTTATATAGGCATAAATTGATTACTTTAAATGCAAAACATCAGTTAAAAAAAAATGTAAGTCCCAAAACAAATGGATTTAGTTGCTTGTTCAAATAAAATAAGAAAAATTAGCTGATACAATTTAGCAGAGGAAGATATGACAACGAAAGCAAGAACTACTGCCAACAAATGGCCTCCACAATTCCACTATGGGCCAGCTGTGGCATTCATTTTCGACACACCTGAACCCATTGATTTGCAAAAAAATAAAAATGACCAAACAATGGTAACAATATTGCATCGAAGCTACAAATGAAAGCGATAGAAATTAAAAGTGATTTGGGGAACATAAAAATGAGAAATATGAAAATAAGAAAGGTAATTTGGACAATGGAATGGATACACTTGTACACATTATTCTCTTTATTACTTTGTATCTCTAATATCTCAAGATGTATACACTTGTACACCAAACATATTTCAAAATAAAAATAGTCTTCAAATGGAAAAATAAGTTGTTGCACGGGAAAATGTGCATTCAAGAGAGGGAGGAAATAGTGACAATGCAACGCAAGAGTCGATTAGTGTTAGTTGGGTGTGGGAATTAAGAAGATGGAAGGTTTGGGGCATGTTTAGGTGGGATTATAGTGCAATTAGGCGGCAATATTTTTGGCCAAATTATTTTACTTTAATAAATAAAATATTATCAAAATAGATTGATTTTATTCATTGTCTTACACTCATAACACACGTTCAAAATAAAATATTTAACTTGTATTAAAACGGATGTATTTATGGACTTTGATAAATAGTTGATTATTAAACGATTTCAAAACATCAAGTCATTTGAACAAAGTATGTATTCTAAAACTTTTGAGCTAAATATATTTTCTATCTTTCAAAATTTATAAAGTTCAATTTATTTAAAGTATTTCATTTGAAAAGTAGAGTGCTATTCATCTCCCAATTTTTAAAATATGCCACCGTTTTAGTTTTTCTTTAATGTTTGCCAAGAGGAACACAAATAACATATTTTAAAAAGAACGTGATAAAAAATTACATATTTCAAAAACTAGGGGACTAAAACTTACTTTTTGAATGGAGTTAAAAGCAAATTCTGTGAATTTTTAAAGAATTAAAATTATATTTAACCATTTTTATAATTTTTATTAATGTTCTTATTTCTGTATGCATGAAAAAGTTCAATAATTTACAGCTTTAAATCTAAGTCTTGGAGTTGATTTCTAATAGTGTGTATGGAAAAAATAATTAAAAATTATAAATAATTCATATTTTTTAATTGAATTTTTGTCATTTAAAGTTTGGTTATTTTTAAAAATTTTAAGGTAAAAATATAAATATTTAAAGAAAAAAGGTTCAAAATGGAAGTTTTTAAAAATAAAAAAAATAGGCCAAAATTGGATTATTTGTAAATTCGAGAGACCAATCAACAAAATTAAATTTATGGACCAAATCTATAAGATTAAAAGAGTAACCAATATGAAAATTTTGAACAATAAATAGGGATTAATATGTAAAATTTAAAATAAATAGGAAGCAATTTGAAAAAGTTAGGAACCAATTTGAGATATATTTGAAGTTGAAGTTGTTAATTTTAAGGTCGGTTATGTGTTAAAAATATAAGTCAATATTGAAAAAAGTTGACAGTGGTGTATCTTCATTGAATGTGAGTTATTTTTCGATCATAGTGGTAATGGTATTGATATATAAAAGTAGATATTTGTAAAAGATATTGTGGTATTAAAGTCACTCTAAAGACACAATATAGTAAATGAGTGAGGAATAGAACACTCGATGATTAGGGTAAAAAATATTCTTTATATAGGAAGTGTTAAAAGAGCTCTTTTTAGACCTAACATTTTTATAGGGTATATGGGCCATGAGACCACCTATTCCTTTAGTAGACTCTAAACCGGGGCAAATTATGATAGGGGAAGGCCACAGCCACCCAAAAAATTTATTCTTTGAAAAAATAGGTATACCTACAATAATATTTATTTATAATATATATTATATATATATATATATATATAATCAATGTCTCGCTAACAATATCAAATTGGAGTGACTTAGTAGTAATCGAGACTTTTATAAATTTTATGTCTCTGGTTCAACTTTCTATAATTAAAAATATTCTATACATAATCTATTTTAGGTTGACCCCCTCAATAAAATTTGTCAAGATCCGTCATTGACTCTAAATCATATCAAATTTGATATTGAACACAACTCTAGTTCATCGAGCCTAAAAGGTAAAGTCATTATGAAAAATCAAATGACTAAAATATTTGATACCAGATAAAATAGTATTTTTAAAAATTTTAATTAAATTTTAACAAAATAGTTCGTAAAATTATTTTTTGTGTGTGTATGCTGCTTCTTAAAGTGGAAAATCACGGGGTTTGTATTATGAGTATGTTTATTTGTACTTTGCAGCTATTCTACCTTTCAATATTTTTAATAATCTTTTCCATTTGGATTGTGACAAAAGATGAATAATATTTTCTTCAATTCCACAGTAATCATATAAAAAAGATTTTTTTTAAAAAAATAAATGATTATCTCTATTTTCAATGATTTTTTTTAATTGCATCATTTAATTAATCTTACTTGCATTACTATTAATGCATATCTTCTACTATACATTTATTATATTGAATCATTATCTAACAAAAATAATTTACTAAAAATAGTTAATATTTTCTATTTTTTCTTTATATATTTTTTTAATACGTGATAATTGACCAGTTGACTCGGTTATCATAAGACCAAAGGAGTTGTAATCAAGTATTAGTGAAACCAAAACTCTAGATGTTGTTGACTTTAATTAACGAGAAAAATGTAACCCTCGTGATTTTCTTAAAGACCAAAATATCTACTTGTATTTGTGGTTCAGTCAAACAAGCATGCAATGCCAATGACCTTTCGAAAGCCATCAATGAGCAATTTTCTTCGTGTCATAGAGCCATTGCTATCGCACTTACAGTAATGTAAGAAGATCAACAGTAATCATAGAAGTTTTTTCATTTCATATATTTAATATGTACTTGTATAAAGTTGAATTGATAGTTGAAGTTGTATCATTATGTTGTTCGATATTGTAGATTATTCTCATCATATCTGATTATAAATACTTGCTGCATTTTTTACTTGTTGCGTTTTTTACGTACGACAGTATTAAGAAAAGTAGTAATATTTAGTGTGTCAGTTTTATTTTATGTTTAGGTGTTTCAAAAATCTATTTACAAAAAAAAATCATTATGAATCAATTAATATTTTTGTTGGTTTGAACTATTAAAATTCTTTTTAATCGGTTATATAGATTATGTTATATCCTATTTACTAAAATCTATTTACATTTTTTAATGTGTTGAACTTTGACTTTTTGTTAACTAAGATATATTATTAGTAGTACTAATAAGGAGTATCTTTGATTAAAAAAAATTAAAAAATGGCTTAATGATAGTTAGAGACCAATTTTTTCTCTCTATGAAAGGAGCTTATAATTAGAATATAGTGAATTTTTTTTTATAACTCTTACCTCTAATCTTAATCCTGTCATCCCACAACAAAATTAATTGGATCAACCTAACCCAAAAATACTATTTTTTTCACTTTCTTATTACTAATTACTATATGCTCACATTCGCATATATTTCATCTCCTCCTCGCAAATAATTTCACATATATATCATAAAACTTTTCAAAATTGAATGCGAGATAATAACACATATATCATCTAATCTATTTTATTTTATTTTTCTTCAGAAACAATCATCTAATCTATTTTAAAATGTGATTTTGGGATAAATTATGTACGGTGAAATTTATGTCAAACATTGACGGAAAATTGATCATGATAAATATAACTTAAATTGATGCTCATTGTCTCACAATAGAATTTTTTACTTCATACCCCTTTTATTTTATCTGTACTCCACATTTTACTTAAAACATCTAATTTACTCTCTTTTTTTAAACTGAAAACACACTCTTTTATAAAAAAATAAAAAACAACCAAAAAACTTCAAAGAAATTGTCAATTAAAAGTTTCTCAAAAAAATTAAATTTAAGTTTTTTGAAATACATATTTATTTCAAAAAATTCAAAGTTCGAATTTTTCAATAAATTTTTTTATTTAGAAAGACTCTATATAAAATTTTTTAAATATATTTTGATAAACTTAAATTTAATTTTTCGAAACAAATTCCAAATTTTGTGAAAGTAGGAGAGCTTTTCATTTTATTTTTTTATAAAGAAGTCGGACAAAATTAGATTTATGGTGGATTTGTGGGATAGGGGTATATATATTCATAGGGTATGAAGAAAAAATATCTTCCCATTATATTTCCAAAATTCAAAATTTTGGATTGTCAATCATTATCTTTCCTCACATTTATATTTTTATAGTTTTTTATTATAAGAAAATATAACAATTTATCTAACCTAATGGAGTATTTCTATTTATAGCACAAAAAGAAATGCGTAATAGAATCATAGAATGGGTGGCTGCTCTATCCATCAGCTAGTTCATTCCTTCATTTAGTTGGTTAGGAGAAAGACACCCAACTCTATAACCTATTTGCCTCCTGCCTTTTGATATAAATTACAAGTGAACTCTATTGCTTGTAATAAAAAAAATAAAAAAATAAAGATTTTGTGAAGGCCATTATGATAAAGACTACTATATGTAGAAGAACCAAAAGTAAGTCTTTGTGTTGATTTGGGAGCGACAACAAGAATCTCTTGAAACAATCGTGAAAAGTAGTGGGCTATGGGTAACCATCGCCTTTGGTAATTTGAAACGGAAAACAAATTGGACAAAGGAAGGGAAAAAGAAGAAGTTTTCATTAGAGATTTTGTTAATAATATGGTTAACGTATTTAAAATATTTTGTTAATTATCTGCAATGGGTTGTTAAGGAATATAATATGATGTCTCAGCTTAGAACTCGTTAATCGTTTATTGAACGTAATAAATTTAAACTTTATTAATCATAAATTTTTTGATGTTTAATAATACATAATATTCATTGATAATTTAAATTATCTTTAAATATACATAATTTTTATGAGTTTAAATTTTAAATGTACATAATATTCATTAATCACACTTTGTGATCAATATGTATCTAAACTTGATCTAATAAAAATAATAGTTTAGCTATAATGGTATTGGTACGTTGGAAATTAGTTAGTGATTGAGAGAGGAGGAGAAGTGGTTACTTGGATACGTTGACTTTGTTTCAACAATGTAATTTATAGTTGAAGTTTGAAGTCGTTTGGGAGACAATGCTTGAAATTGTAGCATAATTTGCTGTCAAAATTGGCACCCTTTTGATGAAGTGGTGAATCATAGCAATTGGAATTAGGCCCGACAAGATGAGTTGTTGTAGTCTCGTATTGTGATATGTACTTTATGTATGTGGTATCCATAATAGATTGAGAGACAATCCAAAACAATTATGACTTTACTAATCATATTTTTTGGTGTTTAATTATACATGATATTCATTAATAATTTAAATTATGTTCAAATATGTATATTTTTTAGGAGTTCAAATTTTTAAAGTACATAATATTCATTAATCCCACTTTGCGATCAAATATATATCTAAAATTGATCTATAGTAGACTGAAAATAATAGTTTGAATAGAATGGTGTTGGTAGGTAGGGTAACACTTCCTCTCCTTGAAAGGGGTAGTGATACCTATAGACCATCTAATGTACAAGTTAGTTAGTGATTGAAAGAGGAGTAAAAATTGTTAGTTGTATGCATTGACCTTGTTAGAACAATATTATCTATAGTTGAGGTTTGAAGTCCTTTGGGAGATACAACACTTGGCGCTTGAAATTGTAGCATATTTGTTTTCAAGATTGGCACCATTTGATGATGAAGCGGTGAAATATAGCTATTGCAATTAGAGCCGACAAAATGAGTCGTTATAGTATTGTATCGTGATATGTGATTTACGTATGTAATTTATGACATAATATACTATATATTTATTTATTTTGCTTTAATTTATTAATTATTGATTATAATTATTTTAATAATATTTACTATTTAAATTTAATATATTTTTTTACTACTTTATAATTTTAAATATAAATTATTACTTTACCGTGACTTTCTATTATTAGTATCAACAATATTTTTTTAAATTAAAAAAATATATAATAGAATTTTTTAAATTGCTAATTATATTAATTTAAAATCAGTCACATCTAAACCATGGACTAAATCAGGTTAATTTTTTGGTTGACTCAAATAACTTTTTGCTGCAAAACAATCAGAAACAAACAACCATACTAGTATCGCACTATTACGTATTGGCTATTTTCTCTTTCATATTTTTTTCTCTTTCCTCCCCATGCCATGCCTATATGTCCTTATATATCCAATTATAGTGGATAATGGATAGCTTGAGCTGACCCCCTCTTTTAACCGTAGAGAGAAATCCGGTTAGATGTGATTTTTGCCATTTTTAAGTCCAAAATCGTCAGTTTGTTTAAATTTGTTAGGCTAAAATTTATATCATCAAACTTAGTGGGGCCACGCAGTAGATTTAGCCATTAAATTATGTCTCAAAAATAGCAAATGAGAGAAGTGCTCGTCACGCCCTTCGGTATTGCATTCACTAAACTATGTTGATTTTAATTAATCAAAGTTCAAAACCATGCTGATTGGGTGCTTGGAATTAGCATTTTACTATGGGAAACTATAGACCTGGTCAGTTCCACAGTAGGTGACGGCTACGGATTTTTTAGTGTCCTTTTCGCATTCTCCACCACTAAGGACGAAATCAAAACAAAACTAATTCTCTCTCGTCTCATTTAATTATGTCATTTAGTTTTATTTATCAAATATTCTTATTATTAATTGTAGTTAATTAAGAAATTAGATGTTTTTGAGATATAATAATAAAAATCTATTAATAGAAAAAAATAATTAATATTATATTAATATTGTAAGATAGCAAATAATTTGATATATAGAAAAATATAAAATGAAACGAATGAAATATTGTATAATATTTGAAAGCATGTAATAATTTTTGTTTACTAAGCAACAAAATTGAGTTTAGCGGAAAAAACTATACTTTCATTATATAGTAAACTCGAGTTCAAATACCTTCAAAGAGATATCTACATTTAGTAACTCATGATGTTTTAAATAAAATTACTTTTAGTGAAAAGAACAAATAAAAAACAAAAAGTTGTTTACTACTAATAAAAAACAATATTTATTTGTTCAAATCAAATATCATACATCAATCAATAATAGAGCAAATTCAAAGTTGCTAAATCTGAAGAAAAAAAAAAGATTAATATGCTAACAAACTCACAATATTCGTCCGTGTTAGTAATATAAAATTAACAAAATTAAAGTCTTTGAAATACTCATGTATTTGAATATGTAAATGTCAAAATTATTAATTGAATCTATAATATATCAAAATTATTATGTCAATCTAAATCAAATAAATATTGCAATAAAATAGAAAATCAAATAACTCACACCAAACCAAATAAATTGTGGACAAAACAAAAACAAAAACGAAATCTAGTAAATCACTTGTTTATATAGAAAGGGAAAAAATATTCTGAACCAAATCACTCTAATTAACGAAGAATGAGGTGTAAACTAAGCGAGACTACTAAGTCTTTTAACTTTTTTTTTAAAGTTTATTTTAATCAAATAAAAAATTAGTTTGAATTTAGGAAAATGAATAACTCAAATCATCATAATAAAGAGAAAATAGAGTTTGCCAAATATAGGTAAAATGTGATGTTTTAGGTTTGAACTTCAGACTTTAGAGTTATTTGTGAATTTTAGATTGGGCACTAAACAAGTTTTATGAGTTATGACACTAATATTTTGTACATTGAAAACACATTACCATTAAGGCTCTATTTAATAAAATTAAGTTATAAATTAGCTGATAGCTGAAAAGTTAACTGATAATTGACGACTTATAGTTGAAAAGTTAATCAATTAAAATTAAAGTGTTTAGTAAATTTAGTTTTTTTAAATATAAAATGACATAAAAGTATATGGTTAATTAATTTAAAAACAAAAAAAAATGACATTGATAGGGGTGTACGCGAGTTGGGTTAGACTCGTTTTTTTTATCAAATCCAATACTCGAACCGATCAATTTTATTTTGGTTGAGTTGATCTTTCAACCCATGATTTTTCCATCAAACCTGAACTAAACCAACCCGATTATGAACAAGTTGAGTTCGCGGATAATAAAAAAAAATTTAAAATGTAATTAAATTTAAATACTTGAACATTTAAAAATAGTACAACTATATCGTAACATATTATTCAATACTTAAAATACATCCACCAACAAAAAAAAACTTAAATAAATTAAATTAACAACAAATTCTTAAATATAGTACAACCACTAAATTTTAACTATACATCAATAGATTGGCTTTGCGGATTCATAAATTCAAAATGTTAGGTTGGATTGGTTTAACTAACTTGGATTCACTGGTATATCCATATTCACGAACACCCTTAGACATTGTGATAGAACTGGTATATTAGAATTGAATGAGATGCTGAAGAAACCTCAAAATTGTATTATCGAAACAGAAAAAAATGAATAGAGGTTGCAGTTGTAGAGAACTAACAAATTCAGTCTCACCCAACTAACTTTCTAACTGCCTACCTCTTGAAGACCAAGTTTCTGTTATTTGTATTAGTCATCCTAATTAATTCAGTTAGGATTGACAGCTGACACATACAAACTAACATAACAGAACTAATAACAAAACTAACTAAAATAACATAGCTAACAGAATCCTCTACTTGACTAGCAATCCTATCACTCTGCTTGACTATTAATCCTCTGATGGAATCCTCTGCTCGACTATCAATCATCTGCTTGACTAGAAATCCTATCAAACCCCCTTTGAAAAACAGCCTTGTCCTCAAGGCTGGAATAGACATTATTTACTGTCAAATTTTCATCTGCACCAAAAATTTGCCTTTATCAAACACAAAGGCGAGCAACCCAGGGAAAACAAGCAAACTCCAGCAATAGTCACAAACTGTAGCTGTCATAGGGAAATGTAGTTCTTCTGGGTTCCATGGTATGATCACAATTGATGCATTGAATGGGATTGTGGTCTTTCCCTTGGAAAGAAACTTGCCTAACTTTTCTAACAACGCCCCAAACTCCCATTCTGCTATTCTTTCCAGTAGAACTTTCCTATCTGAAGCGAAGTTGAAACGTGCTCGCTCCGTCAATCCCCATTCCATCCTCGTCGTAGATCTCTTTGTCGGTGTCTTCTGTAGTTGTGGGAAAGTCGTTGCCCTTGAACCAAGGTCCGAAGCTTCTGGAGGTTTCGGCAGCAGACGGCGCACCACTTGCATCGTTCGCGATCTCCTTTCATCATTCAACAGCGTTGACACTGTTGGAACCAAGTTGGTTATAAGTACTTGGGATTTTGATGCTTACAAATGTACTCTATGTAAACTTATTTTGTACTTTGAATTATTAAGTTAAATGCCCCAGAAACTGAAGGAATCAGAAGCAGTGATCAAAGGATTCCAGAAAAATGAATTCTGGAATGACCAGAAGATACTCCAGGAATGTCAAAACATGACCAGAAAATATCTTTGATGGCCCAGATCAGAAGGAATAAAAATCAGAATGAAACATGGATCATACCATTGGAAATCCTGCCAGAAGGAGAGTTGTTCCAGACAAACAGGAATCAAATATCAATTTTATTCCAGAAGTTATTCTGATCAGAAGATGGCCTGACAGTGAAAAATTACACATTCCAGACTTGTTCCAGACTTGACCAGAAGGTACGTTTATGAGTCTAGAACAAGAGGATCAATCCAGATTTGGCCCAGACCATAAGATAGCATGATTCAGGGCATGGAACTAAGTCTAGACCAGAAGAAATGAATTCCAGAATCAATCCAAACCTGGTCCAAAATCAAACGTAAAATGTCCAGACTAAAATATTTTTTGTTCAAGTTAATTTCAGTTTGTTCCAGACCAAATTCCAGAATTTGTCCAGATCAGAGTAAAGACTTCCAGATCAATGGTTCATAAATAATTATTTGGTCCAGTGATGGTCCAGATCAGAAAATCAGACCATGGCCCAATGTTAGCCGAAATCAGAGGGACAGAATGTATAGTCCAGCAAAGGCCGAATTCAGAGGATTATAGCATATCAGGTGCACATCCAAGATGGCTGAAATAAGAAGATCAGAGGGTCAGGAAGTGTGGTCCAGGGAAGGCCGAAATCAGAGGATCACAACATAACAATCAGTATGGTCCAGATGTGGACTAGCGCATGAAGATCCAATGGTCCATATTTAATCAGGAAATTTATACGGTGGAGAATTTAATTTATTTTGATCAAAGGATTAAAAAGATTTATTACAAAAATAAAGTGAGGTGTTGTGGAATTCAGGAGCTGTGGCGGGAACGAACCAACAGATTTAATTGGCCAGTTATTTTGAAAGGAAATCTGAAGATATGTTTTTTATTTATATGAAGCCCAATTGGTCAAGTTATTTTTACAGAGAATCCAGCAAGATTCAGCTCAAATTTAAGCATTGGAAGAGGCTCAAATCTGCATCTATAAAAGGAGGCTCAAGGCAGAATATTGCAGCATCGAAAATCACAAAAGAGTCATACACTTCCAAAGCAACCACTCTAAAATTTTCATATAAGTCAATTGTGAGTTTCAGCTTTCAAGAAGCAAGTACTCGGTTATTTTCTTTCCACTGTGGCAAATCTAAGTTGTTGAAGTAGAGTCTACAATCTGAGGGAGTCAGTAGAGGTAGCAGGTTACTTGGCAATTAGATAGGGTTGTATCTAAGTTTTTGAAGTAGAGTTTACAAACTGAGGGATTTAGAAAGGGTAGCAACGTACTTAACAATTAGATTCATAGTGTTGTGAATTCTTCTACAATCTGGGGTGTCAGATTGACTGAAGAACATAAGTTGTTTTTCCTCAAAGAAGTCTAGGATTGTTAGACTATTTGAGAAGACTGACTTGGAGGGTCAGTAGCAAGGTTGTAATTCAAGGTTGAATTAGTGAAATCCTTCAAGGCGAAGGGACTGGACACAGCCTCGTTAACGGTGAACCAATATAAAATCTGTGAGTTTTTATTGTTATCTGCTGCTAACTCTGTTTTAATTATAGATCAAGTTTTGTTTTGAAAGTATTAAAACAGGAAAAGTATTCAAGTTAAGTCAAACACAATTCAACCCCCCTTCTCGTGTTTGCACCTTCAATTGGTATCAGAGCTCGGTCTCAAGGCTGAGCACTTAACAGTGTTTGAGGAAAGGTCCAAGGGGTTCAATAAGTCAAAAGAATTGGGAGGCAACATCAACAGACCGCCAATATTTGATGGAGAAAGGTTTGAGTATTGGAAGGACAGACTGAGAAGTTGTCATATCTCAAGATCCTGAATTATGGAAATGATAGTTAAAGGATACAGTGCACCTACTGATCCAGAAGATCCAACTAAGAAACTAGACTTGGATGATATGAAACCAGATCAGATCAGACTACACAGACTTCATCACAAGTCCAGAACCATCATGGTCAGTGCAATCACATTCAAGGAATTTGATAGATGCACAAATAAAGAAACAACAAAGAGCATATTCGATAGTCTGGTTCTGACCTATGAAGGAACCAAGCAGGTTCAACAAACAAAGGCTAACATATTGGTCAGAAAGTATGAGCTATTCAAGATGGAAGAGGATGAAGACATTGACACAATGTTCTGCAGATTCCAGACTTTGGTATCAGGACTGAAAGTATTAAACCAAAGCTATACCACTGAAAATCATGTCTGGAAAATTCTGAGAAGTCTACCAAAAAGGTGGAGACCAAAGGTTACTGCAATTTAAGAAGCTAAGGATCTGAGTACCTTAAGGCTGGAAGATCTGATCAGCTCACCCAGGTCTCATGAAATACAACTGGAAGAAGATGAACCTAAGAAGAAGAATAATCTGGCTCTGAAATCGAAACAGAAGAAAGCTGCAAAGGCAGAATCAGATGATAGTGATAGTGACTGTGATGATATGGCATACTTAACCAAAAAGATAGTTAAGATCTGGGAAAACAGGAAGAAAAGAAACTTCAGAAAGAAACATAACAGCAAGGATAAGGAAGAATCTGACAAGAAGAATATTGTCTGTTACGGATGCAATAAACCTGGACATATCAAGTCAGAATGTCCAAATCTGGAAAAAGGCAAACAACACAAGAAGAGTTCCAGATACAGAAAGATAGGTATGATGGCTGCCTGGGATGTATAAGAATCAGAGGAAGAATCTTCTGATGAAGAAGAGGCAGAAACATCAAAGATGGCTCACATGAAGTCTGCTTCTGGTCTTCATAAAAGCACGAATTCCAGAAGGAAAATAGGCAGAAGGAAGAGTGATAGAAGCAGTCACTCAGGCAAGTCTGGAAGCACATCAGAGGAAATAATTTTGTCTCTGATGGCTCATACCAACTCAAGTTCTGAATATAGCTCAGGCTCTCGAACATAATCAGAACATGAAGACAATGAGGTATTTTCTGATCTGTCTAAATCTGAATTAATTGAGACTTTAACAGACTTGTTAAATGCAAACAATAAAAGGTCTTTAAAACTGAAAACTCTTAGGGAAAATAAGGAAAATCTAACCAAAGAAGTCCAAGTTTTAAAGAATCGAAATTCTGAGTATGCAACTGAAAACAAAAATTTTAAAACTGATGTTGCAAGACTCAAATATGAAAACCGAACTCTGGAAAGTAATAATTGTTCCACTTCGGAAACTGTTTGTAAATATGATATGCATGAGCAAGTTTTTCAAAACTTTATTTCCAATGGAATGGAAAGAAGTAAAAATGCATCTATGATTTATGGAAACAGTAACTCTGTAAAGAGAGGTCTTGGTTTTACAGAAACGATTACTGAAAGTAAAGTTGTTCATTCTGATGCTTTATGTATTGTTTGTGCTAAGAAAGGTCACTCTGAATTATCTTGTCCAATGGTAAAATCTGAACAAGATCAGAGAGCTGTTACAACTAACAAACCTGGACCCAATCAGTTCTGGGTACCAAAAGATCAAATTGTCTATGTTGCAGATGTTCTGAGCAACCAGAAGGAGACACCAACAATTGTGCCTGGACAATGGATGTTGGCAATGCACAAGCAGAAGAAGGTTTATGTTCCTGCTACAACAAGACAAAGGCAATCTGAGTCTAGTAGAAGAAGAATTGGTCAACACAATCAGAACCAGAACCAGAATTATAGGAGGAACATAAAATATCATAGATATCACTCGAATCAGAACAAGAACTGGAACCAGAATCAGAACTGGAACCAGTATCAGAGGAACAGGAACTGGAACCAGTATCAGAGGAACAGGAACTGGAACCAGAACCAGAACTGGAACTAGTACCAGAAGCACAGAAACTGGAACCAGAACCAGAACTGGAACCAGTATCAGAGGTACAGGAACTGGAACCAGAACCAACACTGGAACCAGAACCAGAACTGGAGGAATAGAAACTGGAACCAGAATCAACACTGGAACCAAAATCAGAATCAGAATCAGAATCAGTACTAGAACTTGAACAGGTATCAATATCAAAGGTTGAGGTATGATCATCAGAATTACTCTAATTATCAGAATCAGTAGAATTACCAGAATCACCACATGTTCCAGAATCACCAGAGGAACATGGTATATGAGCCAAAGCAGAAATATCAGAATCAGGAGAGTTCTTCAAACACTCCAGTAAGATTCATCAAGACTACCAACCTGGAAGGGAATTCAAATTCCCTCATCCAAACCATGTAATCTCAGAACATATAGATTAGGAATCTGAAAATCAGAAGCAAGAGGATTTTCAGAGTAAAACTGAGGCTACATCTTGCTGTAAATACTATTATTATTTGATATTTATGCTTAATGTGATAACAAGAAGCTTGACCTTAACAAATCAAAGCATCTGCAGGTTTTCAAATTGTCAGAGGAACCAGGTGATTCACACGAACTGAACACATCAGCAGAAACAGCATTCCAGACAAACTGATGCGAACAAAAACCACCAGAAGCAGAATTAATGGTTTGGCTGTACTAAGTTCATTTTTAAATTAATTGATTTATATTATGGTATATGACAAACTGCTTGACAAATCAAAGCAAGATAAAGATAGTACAGGTTCATCAGAACCAAAGGGAGCAGAAGCAGAAACAGAACGAATGGTTTGGCTCTATTGAGTTAAATTTTAACTTATTTGATTTGCATTATGTAAAATGACAAACTGCTTGATCTTAACAAATCAAAGCAAGATAAAAATAGTGCAGGGAGCATAAGCACAAGAAACAGAAGTACCTGGAAAGGTAAAGGATACAAGCAAGTCAGCAACACATGACAAATCTTCAAAAGATAAATCTGATCAAGTCAGAAACAGCCAAGATAAATCATAAGAGAAATCTGGATATTTACCAGAATCTAAAGCTGTTACAGACTCACCAGAACCAAAAGCTAATTCATCAGAATCAGAAGCTGTTACATAACCAGAAGCTGATGCGAACCAAGCATTGTTGATGAAGTTTTGGCAGAGGAAGGTTGGATACTTGCAATACAAGAAGAGCTGAATGAAATTCAAAGGAATGATGTTTGGGATCTGCTATCCAGACCCAACAGAAGCATTATTGGAACCAAGTAGGTATTCAGAAACAAATTCAATGAAAAGGGTGAAGTTGTAGCTCAAGGATACAGTCAACAGAAAGGTATGGATTACACTGAGACTTTTGTTCCAGTGGCCAAGTTAGAAGCATTTAGAATTCTCTTATCATTTGCTGCTAATCATGATATAATGTTGTATCAAATGGATGTCAAAAGTGCATTCGTAAATGGCTACATAAGTGAAGAAGTCTATGTCAAACAGCCCCCTGGTTTTGAAAATTCTAATTTTCCAAACCATGTTTTCAAACTTAAAAAGTCTTTATATGGTTTAAAACAAGCACCAAGGGCTTAGTATGACAGACTTAGTAACTTTCTGCTTAAGAATGAATTTAATAGACGCAAATTGATAATACACTATTTAGGAAATCCCTTAAACATGATATTCTGATTATTCAAGTCTATGTTGATGATATCATATTTGGATCCACTAATGGCACTTTGTGCAAAGAGTTTTCTGACCTAATGCAGAAGGAGTTTCAAATGAGCATGATGGGAGAACTTAAGTTCTTCCTGGGAATTCAGATTCATCAAGGTAAAACAGGTATACTCATTCACCAATCTAAATACACCAAAGAACTTCTTAAAAAGTTCAAGATGGGTGACTGTAAGCCTATGGCCACCCCCATGCAGCCAACCTGCTCACTTGAGAAAGATGAAACCAGTCAAAAGGTAGACCAGAAAACATACAGAGGTATGATTGGATCCCTTCTATACTTAATTGCTTCTAGACCTGACATTATGTTTAGTGTTTGTGTTTGTGCCCATTTTCAAGCTGACCCTAGGAAATCCCATTTAACTGTTGTCAAACGAATTCTAAGATACCTCAAAGGAACCATCAACCTTACCTTGTTATACAAGAAAACCCCCACCTACAAACTCAAAGGTTTTTGTGATTCTGACTATGCTGGAGACAAGTTGGAAAGGAAAAGTACCAGTGGCAACTGCACATTCTTAGGTGATAACTTGATATCTTGGTCAAGTAAAAGACAAAGCACCATTGCCATGTCAACAGCAGAAGCTGAGTATATATCAGCAGCAAGATGCAGTTCACAGTTACTCTGGATGAAACATCAGCTTGAAGATTACAACATCTTTGAAACCAATATCCCTTTGTTCTGTGATAACACTTCAGCCATAAACCTAACGAAGAACCCTATCTTACACTCTAGAGCCAAACACGTTGAAATAAAACACCATTCATTAGGGACCATGTTCAAAAAGGAACTTTAAGCATCCAGTTTGTGGAACCTGATCATCAATGGGCTGATATCTTCACCAAAGCATTACCAGAAGATAGGTTCGAGTTCATTAAGAAGCATCTCAGCATGACCTCCATATCTGACTAGCTCAAGTAGCCATCTTAGGAGTTTTTAAAATTTCTTGCAATTTTATTTTATTTCTTTTAATTTCAGTTTTTACTTTCTGTAATTTGTAAAGAGAAAAACAAAAAATACAAAAATAGTAGGACCACTTTTTGGCTGATGACAAAAAGGGGGAGAAAGAGAGAGAGAGAGAGAAAGAAAAGAGAAATAAGTAGAAAATCAGAGATAAAAAGAAAGAATGAGAGAAAAAGAAAGAGAGAAAACAGAAGGAGTTGAAAAGGAGAGGAAACAGGGAGAGAGAAAAACAAAGAAAGAAAAAGAAAGAGTGAAAACAGAAGGAGTTGAAAATGAGAGGAAATGTGAAGAGAGAAAAAGCAAGAGAGCAAAAAGAATGAGTTGAAAAGGATAGGAGAAGAGAAGAAAAGAAAGAGAGAACAAAGAAGGAGTTGAAAAAGAGAGTATCAGACTTAGGGGGAGAGATTGGTCTGAGGGGGAGTAATTCAAGTTTTCGAGTCATAACTTAGCAAAATAAGTTAAGGTTTTGTCATCATCAAAAAGGGGGAGATTGTTGGAACCAAGTTGGTTCTAAGTACTTAGGATTTTGATGCTTACAAATGTACTATATGTAAACTTATTTTGTACTTTGAATTATTAAGTTAAATGCCCCAGAAACTCAAAGGAATCAGAAGCAGTGATCAAAGGATTCCAGAAAAATGAATTCTGGAATGACCAGAAGATACTCCAGGAATGTCAAAACATGACCAGAAGATATCTTTGATGGCCCAGATCAGAAGGAATAAAAATCAGAATGAAACATGGATCATACCATTGGAAAGCCTGCCAGAAGGAGAGTTGTTCCAGACAAACAGGAATCAAATATCAATTTTATTCCAGAAGTTATTCTGACTAGAAGATGGCCTGGCAGTGAAAAATTACACAGTCCAGACTTGTTCCAGACTTGACCAGAAGGTATGTTTATGAGTCCAGAACAAGAGGATCAATCCAGATTTGGCCCAGACCATAAGATAGCATGATTCAGGGCATGGAACTAAGTCCATACCAGAAGAAATGAATTCCAGAATCAATCCAGACCTGGTCCAAAATCAAAGGTAAAACGTCCAGACTGAAATATTTTTTGTTCAAGTTAATTTCAGTTTGTTCCAGACCAAATTCCAGAATCTGTCCAGATCAGAGTAAAGACTTCCAGATCAATGGTTCAGAAATAATTATTTGGTCCAGTGATGGTCGAGAGTAGAAAATCAGACCATGGCCAAGTGTTGGCCGAAATCAGAGGGACAAAATGTATAGTCCAGCAAAGGCCGAATTCAGATGATTATAGCATATCAGGTGCGCATCCAAGATGGCCGAAATCAGAAGATCAGAGGGTCAGGAAGTGTGGTCCAGGGAAGGTCGAAATCAGAGGATCACAGCATAACAATCAGTATGGTTCAGATGTGGACTAGCGCATGAAGATCCAATGGTCCAGATTTAATCAGGAAATTTATACGGTGAAGAATTTAATTTATTTTGATCAAAGGATTAAAAAGATTTATTACAAAAATAAAGTGAGGTGTTGTGGAATTCAAGAGTTGTGGCAGGAAGGAACAACCAGATTTAATTGGCCAGTTATTTTGGAAGGAAATCTGAAGATATGTTTTTTATTCATATGAAGTCCAATTGGTCAAGTTATTTTTACAGAGAATCCAGCAAGATTCAGCTCGAATTTAAGCATTGGAAGAGGCCCAAATCTGCATCTATAAAAGGAGGCTCAAGGCAGAATACTAAAGCATCGAAAATCACAAAAGAGTCATACACTTCCAAAGCAACCACTCTCAAATTTTCATATAAGTCAATTGTGAGTTTCAACTTTCAAGAAGCAAGTACTCGGTTATTTTCTTTCCACTGTGGCAAATCTAAGTTGTTGAAGTAGAGTCTACAATCTGAGGGAGTCAGTAGAGGTAGCAAGTTACTTGGCAATTAGATAGGGTTGTATCTAAGTTGTTGAAGTAGAGTCTACAAACTGAGGGATTCAGAAAGGGTAGCAAGGTACTTAGCAATTAGATACATAGTGTTGTGAATTCTTCTACAATCTGGGGTGTCAGATTGGCTGAAGAACAGGAGTTGTTTTTCCTCAAAGAAGTCTAGGATTGTTAGACTATTTGAGAAGACTGACTTGGAGGTTCAGTAGGAAGGTTGTAATTCAAGGTTGAATTAGTGAAATCCTTCAAGGCGAAGGGACTGGATGTAGCCTCGTTAACGGTGAACCAGTATAAAATCAGTGAGTTTTTTTTTTATTTTTATTCGCTGCTAACTCTGTTTTAATTATACATCAAGTTTTGTTTTGAAAGTATTAAAACAGGAAAAGTATTCAAGTTAAGTCAAACACAATTCAACCCCCCTTCTCGTGTTTGCACCTTCAAACACCTCTATCACCTTTCCCCTCGATCTGTCTTCTTCTGCTTTTTTCTTGATGGTTTTTCTCCAACCAAAATAATTAACTTGCCATCTCTAGACAAGGTAAGCTCCCACTTGCCAAAGTTGGTTTTGACCTCTCCCAAACTAGAGAGCCAATCCAAACCCAACACCAAATCCACCCCTTGCAGGGTGAACAAATAAAAGACTTTTTTAATCTCCATTCCTTGCAAATGCAAACTCAACTTGGGACACTTTCCCTTCCATTTCACCCTATGACCATCCCCCACTTCCACAATGTAAGAAGGAGTATCTTCCACCATCGAGCTCAGTTTTGAACTACCTCTTGGGAAATGAAGCTACGATAAGCTCCACAATCTATGAGTACCAAAATAGAATTGTTCTGAACTACCCCTTGTATTTTCCAAGAATTTGTGGAAGTCAGCCCAACCATTGAACAAAGAGATAACTGCAGAGAATTGAAAGTTTCTACCTCATGCAACTCAGTTCCTTGTCCTCCTCATCTTCTTCCAAAATGATCATACGAAACTGATTATTCTTGCATTTATGTTCTCTATGGTAGGGCTCATCATATCTGAAACATAGTCCATTCTCCCTTTTATCTCTCATCTCGGCCTCGGAAAACCGTTTGAAATCACCACCGCTGGTTTTGTTCTCTTCTCCAGCCTGAACACCCACCAGATTAGTAGCAGAGGTACCACCCTCGGCTTTCTTATCTACCTCAGGCTTAGTATCTACCGTCACCGTCTTAGTGTAAGAACTAGCCTTAGACATCGTAGTTGATTTGATGAAAATGTTGGTTCCTTTCTTAGTCCAAACCGGATTCTTCTCCTCAATCATAATAGACTTTTGAATTAAATCGGACAAAGACTTTAATTCATAAAGTTTTACCTCCACTTGAATTTCCTCTTTCAAGCCATTCATAAAAATTCCTTGTGCAAATTCTTGATCAATGACCTTCAAAGCTCCAACATATTTCTCAAAGTCCTCCACAAATTCTACCACTGTCCCTATTTGTTTGAGTGCCAGCAACAACTCAAAAGGATTTTGTACCATTGACGGTTGAAACCTGCGAACCACTGCCAGCTTGAACCCGTCCCAAGTTGGTTCCAGATTGCACCTAGCCCACCAGTGATACCAGCCCAGTGCTCTTCCCTCCATGGCCACCACGGTGGCACACATCTTATCCTTCTCCGGAACGCTTCGTAACTCAAAATATCGTTCCAAACGGTGCGTCCAACCGTACACATCGTCACCTAAGAAAATCGGAATCTCCAGCTTCCTCCATCGGTCGCTCTCAATGTAGTTACCCAGAGGTCTACCACCGCAGCTGCTGGTCTCTGCTTTTTCCCTGCAGACAGTCCCGTCGTCGTTGGCATCGATCTTGGCCGCGAGTGCAGCTAATTGATCCTTTGTATGTTTGGCGCGCGCCTCCGCCAACTCCAGTCGAGTGTGCCATTCCTTGCGCTCCTGCTTCGAATCGCTCAAATCTTTCACCATGCTTCTTGTCTTCATGCAATGCGCAGTAGAAGGATGCAAAAACAAGGACCAAATCGGTGCTCTGATACCAGTGATAGAATTGGTATATTAGAATTGAATGAAATGCTGAAGAAACCTCAAAGTTGTATTATCGAAACTGAGAAAAATGACTAGAGATTGCAGTTATAGAGAACTAACCGAATTGCCTTGCAATTCAGTCCCACCCAGCTAACTCTCTAACTGCCTACCTGTTGAAGACTCAGTTTCTGTTATTTATATTAACCATCCTAACTAATTCAGTTAGGATTGACAACTGGCACATACAGACTAACATAACAAAACTAATAACAGAACTAACTAAAATAACATAGCTAACAAAATTCTCTGCTTGAGTAGCAATGCTATCACTTTGCTTGACTATTAATCCTCTGATGGAATCCTCTGCTCGACTATGAATCCTCTGATGGAATCCTCTACTCGACTCTCAGTCATCTGCTTGACTAGCAATCCTATCACATTGATCCAATCTCCTACCCTTCTCCGTGACTCATTGCAATTGTTCATAGTGCTTCCCTATTACTTGTGTGATGAGTTTAACTATGTGAGAGGAAAAAGAAATTAACATAACAATTACCCTTCCACAAATTTATGTGTTTAATCTATAATTGTCCCAAAATTACATCCAAACAATATGTAACAAAAGAAAGAGAGCAATATAGACATGATTTATCTTCAAAGAAATAGCAGTATTTGTTGTTGTCGTGTTAGTTGTAGCAAGATAGTTCATTTTTTGTATAGTTTGTTGTCAAGGAATAAAATAAAAACGATTTGACGAAACTTTATCTTTGTGCAAACAATTTATAACGGAGAAGAAAGAAGAAGAACATAACGAACAAGGACCGAATGAATGATCTAGTTATTTAATTTTACACAAAGATAAATAAGTAATAAAATTATAATTGAAAAAAAGTAAATAAAAAACTATAAATTCAACCGTAAAATAATGTTTCAAAATAATATATGAGATCATATAAAAAATTTGTTTATGAAATAAATTTTATTTACTAATTCAATAAACTACAAACTAATTTATTGATTTTGTCAAATAATTACTAAATTAAATAAAAAATAAATAAAAAGAAAGACATATGTTAGCTCTTTAACGCAGTGATTTATGTTTTACTGTAAATAGAGTGTCACATTTAACTCTAAATTTTTTTCAATATCCAACATAGATTAGATTAACAGATATTAAATTTTTTTAAAAAAACTTTAACAAAAGTATTCCTTTTATCTAATATTTAAAGTTTTTGCATGAATATTAAAAAATATAATAATTTAAAAAAATAAAAACATCATTTTACTAAATTATTTATATTAATTATTGATATATTTTCTATTATTATTAATTCAAATTACAATAATATTTTAAAAATTATATACATGGTATTAATTAAAAATACTATTAAAAACTAATTAAAATTAAATAAAATTAAAATATGACATTTTTTTTTTGTTTGAGTGAAACGGTATATGAATAGTAATAAAAGTTTTCGAAAATTTTCTTTTTGGTCTCGCTGGCGAAGAAAAAGACCCACCACCAGAAGCTGGAAAGGAAGGAAGGACCAAAGCTTACACCAATTTTCAGAACGCAAAATTTGTCTAAAATTTGAAACCCTTGATAATAACTACCATTACAAAAGAAAAATTAAAAAAAAAAAAAAAAGGTTTCATTTTCTGAATAAATTGGAAGGTTCCAGTTGTCTGGTTGTTGTGAATGTTTATTGTTGAAAAATTAAAAGGAGTTGGTGGTTTCACAAAAGAAAAATCGGAAAATTCGTGTGTTACATGATTTTGTTACACTTTTATCAATTGTCGCATTTAATATTACTATATACCACTAATTTATCATGATGATGATTGATCTCTTCCCATAATTGAATTCCAAAATATAAACACTTTTGTTGTGTTTGACGGGTGAACGTGTTTTCTGGGTAATAATATTCTTGTTCATTTTCTCCTTTTTCATTTTTTTATTCAAAACAGAAAAAAATAAAAGAAAAAGAAAATTCTCCGAATCAAAGCAATAAACGTGTTGAGCTGTTACCCTTTATATCTTCCAAACACACACACACATATACACACTCCCATTCTCATTTGTTATTTAGGTTTTTGAAACCCCGTTTTGTTGCTGTTTTTGGACTCATCCAAACAGGTCATAGTGTTCATTATTTCTCTTCTATAGATTTGTTCCGAATGTCACAATTGTTTAACGACGCATTGTTTTGCTTTCTTCCTCCACGCGTCTCTCACCGCCACCATTTCTCGTTTTCATTTCAGTTTCTGACAATGAGATCAAAAAACTCGTAGCACTCTTTTTTCCTCGTAATTTGTTTCTCATTTTTGTAAATTTTTTTTTGATAGATCAGAGACAAAAATGGCACCTTTATTCGATTGGGGTGTTAAAGAAAGTCACAGAGGAACCCCAGTTGTTGTTAAAATGGATAATCCAAATTGGTCGATGGTAGAACTTGAGGGTCCTTCAGAAGAAGATTTAATCATAACAACAACAAAAACTAATCCTTCATCAAGAGACAAAGGAAAAGGAAGAAACAAAAACGCTAAACAACTCACTTGGGTTCTTCTCCTTAAAGCTCATAGAGCTGCTGGTTGTTTAACTTCTCTTCCTCCTGCATTGTTTGCTTTAGTTTCCGCCGTTAAACGCCGTGTAGCTTCCGGTAGAACCGACGCAGATGCCGATGGTGGTGGTGGTAGGGAAAAGGAGAACCTTACCGTCAAAAGTAGGTTCTATTCGTTTATAAAAGTGTTTCTTTGTTTGTCGGTGTTTTTGTTGTGTTTTGAGGTTGCTGCTTATTTTAAAGGTTGGCATTTTAGTGCACCGAATCTTGAATTATTATGGGCACCTGCATTCGGGGTTAAGGATGTTTTTGATTGGTTTTATGCTTTTTGGGTTTTGATTCGTGTTGGGTATCTTGCTCCTCCTTTGCAATTCCTCACCAATGCTTGTATTGTTCTTTTCCTTATTCAGAGTTTGGATAGGTTGGTTCTTTGTTTAGGTTGTTTTTGGATCCGGTTTAAGAAAATTAAACCTGTTCCAAAAGGTGGTTCTTTATTAGATCTTGAATCTGGTGAGAAGGGTTTCTTCCCTATGGTACTTGTTCAGATCCCTATGTGCAATGAGAAAGAGGTAACTTACAATTCCTCCTTCTTTGTTAAATTTGTTGTTTCTTCTTGTTTTTTTTTTTTTTTTTTAA